>JAWRVZ010000002.1:4522500-5035000 GCA_037043235.1 Rhodeus uyekii | reverse complement strand
CAGTCGGATGTGGAGCAGGTGGGATGTATGCTGTCGAAATAAAAATAAGTCATCATCTATCAGCAGTGTGCAACTCAAGACATCAGTGATGGGCTGCAACATGGCACCCGTCTCTCATCGTGGCTCTCTGATTTTCACCTTTCATCTCATCTGTATGTACGCTATAAACCGTGTCAAAAAGAAATGCCATAGTTGATACAGTAGCATAATAGAATGATTTTACAGAGATTCTAAAGGCACTTGATTTCATAACAGACACCAACTCCATGTTCCGTAGCGAACAGGTGACGGCTATCTTTACGCACCTAAAGAAAACAACTGCAAGCGGACACAGTCGGGAGATTCAGATCCACAGTAGCAGCAGGTACATCTTGATGTTCAACAGTTCTCTACTGCTGTTGTTTAGCAGAGCAGTGCTGAAATGAAAGGTCAACTCAATGATTCTCAGTGAGAGACGGTGTTCATTGTGTCAGCTGCATGATAAGCTGTTAATATCAATTCAGATGAGTTTGGCAACATACCTAATATAACGAAACAGAGTAAGAATGAAACACATAATGCCCAGAATGGGCATATCTGGATGCTGTCTGTTAAACTTGATCTTGAAAAAACACAGGACAAGTACATGAACGTCCCCCCCCCCCCATCAGTCCAAAAAAACAAACTTTACATTGAGATTGCACTCCCCCCTTTA
This sequence comes from Rhodeus uyekii, assembly GCA_037043235.1. Taxonomy (NCBI): domain Eukaryota; kingdom Metazoa; phylum Chordata; class Actinopteri; order Cypriniformes; family Acheilognathidae; genus Rhodeus; species Rhodeus uyekii. Next base: position 5,034,306 of record JAWRVZ010000002.1, on the reverse strand, counting down.
AAACAACACATTTGTAGAGCCCTGATGTTCACATCAAACCGATAACATCAGAGCGCAGGGAGATACAAAAAGAGCGACTGTATTTGACATACCTCTATTTTCAGACATAAGAAAAGAAAACATTTAAATTTTTTTTTTCAAATGATCATTCACTTATGTTACCAACTCTGGTATCCTTGATTTTTTTCTTCTCGGAAGCTTCCTTCATGTGGTTCAGTATTACGTATTGTGACATAATGAGGTCTTTGATGACAGAAGCAGACGTTCAACAAAGCAAAAACCATGTCGTGATAGAAATACATGTTACATCGTTGTGCTTTGAAAGATTCCCCTATTAAGTCTCTCAAGCCGTCCTGCTGTAACCATCCACCTGTTCTGTTATTTCTAACACTGACAAAGGTAATGGGTTTTTCCTCAAGATCTTGAGTGGACTCCAGCATGATACTCATGTGTTAGCGAGCGTCAGATTCCCTCCCTGGCTTCCTCTTCATTCGCACATATCTGAAACCTACGTTCCTTTTGTGTAGACGGGATGAATCTTTGGTTGTTGCCTTCAGGCAGTCCGAGTCAGCCAAAATCTCTATGAATGCCAAAGCTGGGTTCCACCTCCATGTGATGAGGTCACCTTCGGAGGCCAACCAAGACCAAAAGTAAAGTGAGACAGAGCTGCCATATATGCACTGCAGCGGAGGAGGCCAGGGATCTTATATCTGCAGGAATAAAGACAAGAATAAATGCAGTTATGGATGTGAACAAATATTCATTTCTCAGTGTTGTGTAAATAATTGAGAGATTAACAATTATTCCATCCTTTAGAAGTTTAATGAGGTTTGTCTACGCTCTGTATCTATAGGACACATTTCTTTCAATGTGCTATGCTTCAATTCAAAAGAGAATGGAAAAAAATAAATTGTAAGAGTCATGGAAGAGTAATCTGGTAAGCTGGTAAATTATCTTGCTATAGATAAGAAAAATCAAAGATTATACAGTCCATGTGATATTAGCTTTGATCCTACAGAAAAGATTTCCCCCCCCCCCCACAATTGTATGCTTTTGTGATTTATTTAGACTAAACTGGTATTCGGTAAAGGTTTAATTAAGTTGATCAAATGTGCCAGTGAATACATTCATAAAATTTAAAATATTCTATTTCAAATAAAGGTTCTATTTAACTTTCTATTCATTATCATCATAAAAAAATTACAAAAATAAAAAATATCCCCGCCCCAAAATTTCAATGCAATAAACTCAAAAGTAATTTCTTAAATACTCTTTTCCAATATACTCACTACTACTGGGTGGCGGGTCTCGACACTCTCCTTCCTCTATGGTCACATCATCTATAGCAATATCCCCTTCAATGCCGGAACCACGTATACCCTCCAAAACAATCTACATGAATGGGTGGGAAATTGAAACAAAAAACGTTTTTGAAAATGCCGTTCTGGCTTCTCATTTAATTCTGAATGCAAAAATGTCACGGTTGTAGGAATGCACTAGATGAGGAAGGCACAGAGGCACAGGAGTCCAGGAATAATTATGCACTTTTTAAATATACAAAACAAACCAGCACTTCTTGTGCAAAACTTGTGAAGACCGAGGAAAGGAAAACTCTTGACAGGGACTGAAGGAAACACAGGGTTTAAATACACAAGGTTGGAATGAGGGGATTAGACTGCAACAAGTGAATGAAAACTCACTGGGAGATCACGCAAGGAAACAGGAAGTAGACAAAGACACAACTGACGTAACAAAATGTTTATTAAATAATATAAAATATATTGTTATAAATTAGAAAACTACTATTCATGTAGTCTTTAGCATATAATATGATATTATTTTATGACTATATTTTTTATATTATATAATTGTTTTTTATTTTTTTGTGCGTCTTGTAATGCAAGTGAAAAGAAGACAGAAAGAGGCACCTGGAAAGAGGATGTTGGATTGATGTTAACTCTGGCTTGCCTCCAACGGTCTCCTTGGTTTCCACTCAGGGTCCACACAGATGTATCTTGACCCGTCTGGCTCTTCTGCCTCAAATACACGTTTAGCATTCCTTGAAAAAAAGGCACATGCACTTAGTCTCAGTAGAAGTCATTATATGCAATATGCCAGTTAACTACATAATGTCCTTTGAACCTTTCTTCTGTGTTTCATAGCAACTGCAAGGTTCAGTGACCTTGAAGAGACCCCAACTCATCTCCATCTTCAGGAGAAATCAATCATATGTATGTTCAGAACACAATCACTACTGTTTATATATATATATATATATATATATATATACAGTGGTACCTCGAGATACAAAATTAATCCGTTCCGAGGCGGCCTTCGTATAATGAGTTTTTCGTATCTTGGAACACATTTTACATGCAAAATGGCTAATCCGTTCCAAGCCCTCCAAAAACACCCCATTAAATTTCATAATAAAGCTAAATTGACCAATAAACAATGAAATAACGTAAAATGTCGATGTGGCAAGGGGTGCGTGGAACAGCCTGGAAGGGAAAGACGGAGAGAGAGATCCGAGCGAGACGCGAGTCGGCACGGAAGCGGTGAACGCGAGGCTCACGAGCGAAACGAAAGTGAAACCGAAACCGAGAGAGATTGCGAGTGACACGGAACTCAGATGGAAAAGCGTGACTCAGCTAAGAGAAGCGGGACAGTGGGAGTGAAACGCACCTGCTTATGTTTTGTTTTGTGTTTTAATTTATTTAAGACTCTAAAGAAATAAAAGCTCGTGAGTCTCAGTAAGCTGACCCTCCCTCCTTCCTTCTCCGTGACTAACAAACCTTACCACAGTCGAAGCTTACCTTTCGAGTGAGGCTATCTCCAAAAGTGGCTTCAGCGGAGGAGGAGGACAAACGGCAGATACCAGCTTCGTACTTCTTTATGATCTCCATTTTTGTCTCCAGGGCTAAAGCATGCCAGCACGTACGTACAGAAGATGCATGATGGGAGGGATGCTGTCCAATTAGAGAGAAGGATCTCATGGCTTGGCTAGCATCAGGAACCAATGGGAGAGCAGGAGGATGGTGGCGAGTCTACTATAATTAAGATGGCGGCGTGCGGCGCGAGTTTCAAAATTTGTTATGGGGCGAATCTCGGACTTTCAGAAACCTTTCGTATCTTGAAAACTTTTCTTATGTAGAGCAGTCAAGATACGAAAGGCTCAACTTACGAAAAATCCAAGTTACGAAAGCAAAGACGAAATTTTTTTACTGCTCTACATAAGAAAAGTTTTCAAGATACGAAAGGTTTCTGAAAGTCTGAGATTTCTCCCTTTCGAGATTTCTCACTTCTCCCTCTGAGTTCCGTGTCACTCGCAATCTCTCTCGGTTTCGGTTTCACTTTCATTTCGCTCGTGAGCCTCGCGTTCACCGCTTCCGTGCCGACTCGTGTCTCGCCCGGATCTCTCTCTCCGTCTTTCCCTTCCAGGCTGTTTATATCCACGCCCCCCTTGCCACATCGACATTTTACGTTTTTTCATTGTTTATAGGTCAATTTAGCTTTATTATGAAATTTAATGGGGTATTTTTGGAGGGCTTGGAACGGATTAGCCATTTTACATGTAAAATGTGTTCCAAGATACGAAAAACTCATTATACGAAGGCCGCCTCGGAACGGATTAATTTCGTATCTCGAGGTACCACTGTATATATATATATATACTGTATATATACACACACATGTGTGTGTGCGCGCGCGTGTATGTATTTGGCACTATATATATATAATTGCTACTACTCTAATTATACACTAATGAAAGGAAACATTGGAAGAAAATCTGTAATACTCTCTCAGATGTCTGGGATACGGCCAAATCGTAAAAAGGTATCAAGGTTTAATTTCCTTGCAAATGAAGGGACAATAAGACAGAGATGTGAAGCTATTAATGTTAAGATACACTTTCTGGAGAAAAAAAAAGAGAGTGAAACATTAAAACAACACACACACACACACACACACACACACACACACACACACACACACACACACACACACACACACACACACACACACACACACACACACACACACACCCACACCCACAACCTATTGTTCATTCTTCTTTTTCCCCTTCATTAAAACATTTTAGACAAAGAAAGCCTACTTTTGAAAACGAAATGAGACTTTTGCCATATCTGTACTCTAAAAATATTTATTTTACGTGAAGCGGGTCAGTGGCTGGCAATTTGAGATCATGTAACAAGCTGCATACTACTATAATTTATCTTTTACAATAGCACATTTACATTTGCATTACAGTCCATCCAAACCGCTAGGTGTCAATATATAGGCTAGTGCAACATACACAAAAATATATTTTATTTTCACCTTAAGAACCATTTGGAAAGGTTTTTATATTAAAACAGCCATCTAACCATGTTGTCTCGGTTGTTTGCTGTGCAGCCAGACAGAAGATCTTGTTGGTCACATGGATTTTTAACCCCAGACGCCCGATAAGACCACGTGTCAAAAGCCAGGAAGAGAACACCCTGGTGAGTTGGAATTAGCTCCACAGTTACCATTCTAAAAGCACATAGCTTTGTGAAGCAGAAAATTGCAGTTACAAGCTTGTCTGTGAGGCCGTGGAGGTCATTGCTACCCCAGAAGTGTGACTGCATGTCCAGCTGAACTGCAGCAGCATAAAGTGAGCATGAAAAAAGAAACCATAGAAATGTATGTGTACCACAGAGCACAAATTGGGTTATTGGTCTAAGTCATTCACAGCACTTACAGTCCACTAGAAACCTTCAATAGCAAGTTTTTCCATCCCAGAAAAGGCCAAAGTGAACACTGCAATTTTCTGACTTCAGATTTTCTAACTTATAAATTTAGAAGCCAATTTCTGCTTTAGAGTAAAACATTAAATATATAAAAAATAAATCCATTATTTGAAATGCACAATAAGAAACAAGTTATGTAACATATAAATTCACAGTATGATATGAGAAATGAATGGTCAAATTTGACATATAATGTCTATGAGTTTTAAAGTCTGAATAATTCATAAATCATTATATACAATTTAAAATAAAAAATAGTAACATTTTGAGATACAAGTCACAATGTAATTTGCAACATCACAATTTTAAGAAACTGCAACGTACATTTTCAAAACATTCTAGAACCTGTCCATATTTTTATGTTTTATACATATCTACGGTAACTGTAAAGCAGCTTGAGACACTGAAAGTAAGCCCTGACACTGATTGACCAGGGCTGTGTTTCCAAAAAGCATTGTTTCCCAAAAGCATTGTAAGTCTAAGTAGATCGTAGAGCCATTGCCGGCAATGGTCTTTATGACCAACTTAGCTCATAATGCTTTTGAGAAATGCAGCCCTGGTCATCAAGCACTCAAACAGACTGCAATTGTAGAGGTTAGAACTGGCTGCTCATCAACAGAAGAATTAGAAGAAACAATTAAAGTAAGTAATCTGCGTACAAATCCCCTTAAGTTGATCATATCAGGAGTCCTTGAAATGTTCTGTGCTAACAGTAACCTACCTATATGCTTTCCATACATGTGGTAGTAGAAGCTGAAGCAGTATGTTGGGTTGGTGGCTACATTTCCATAGGGATTTTTAGGGGCAACATTGAAGGATGGGGTCAAAAGTCGCGCCTTGTCTCCTTCCAGACGTGGCCGTGAAGTCTCAATGTACATGTAGAAACCTGTACAAAGTCCACAAGTACATAAAAATTAACTGATCACAGTATCATACACAACTGTTCAAATGAGTGGTGTTGGTAAGATCTTTATTTTTTATTTTTTAAAGAAGCCTCATCAGCACAGTAAAATTTGTATGTAAAATCAACAGTAACTGACTGGCAACAAATAGCCAGAAAGCTTCTGTATTTTATACCACAGTAAAATTACTTTAAAACTATCTACAGTAGTTTTAAGCATACTGTAAAATAAAGTACTGCGTTATACTTTTTATTTTTTTATTTTACTGCTATATATTAAATAACAAAAGTTATTGCTCCACATCAACATCTTTGTTCAGGTTTCATTTGTACATTTATGAACTTTAATAGAATATACAGATTTACTAGCATAGTGACAAAATACAAAATACAATTGTAGCCATACCAGTAAAATCACAGTAACACATTTTGCCAGTAGAAAATATAAAAATAAATTAGTAGCAGTATACAACAACAACCAGCAAATACATATCGTCTTAAAACGTTTAAAACCGCATGCTGTAAAGAAAAAAAGGTCTTCTGCTTTTCCTGCCATCTCACGATGGTCCAGCTGGTGCTGCGGGAGGAAAATAGCAGGGCTTAAATGAGAAATGAGCACCCATTCCATTGTTCTTACAGATTTTAACTCAAATGTATTTATATCTTGCAAATAACATTTGTATAAAACAAATACGGTAAGTAGATTATATCTGTTTTGAAGCATACCTACCAATTTAACATACTCTTTGGACTTTCATCTTCAACGCTGTGGGAGGAAAAGGCCAGTTAGCATGAGCACTTTCTCAGATATTCTTATGGAAATGTATTTATATCTTTCCATCTTTCTATAAGCTTTTATCTTACAAATTACATCAGGAAAAAACATATAAAGCATATATATTTAAAAAGTCTAAAAAACTAAATTAACCTACCATATTTTTGTGGGCTTTCACCTTCATGAGTCTTCCACAAAGCCATTGCGAGGGGAGGTGTGTGGTTGCTTTTCGCACTAATTTAGTACAGTATTTATATTTACCGTAGGCTAATATTTTACAGTAACATCTACAGTAACATATATAGCTTATACAATAGGAAACTGTTAAGTATACAGTAAATAATACTGAAAATTACTAAATCTACAGTAACATACGGTACTCAGATTTTGTAGAAGGGAATTGTTGAGAATACGGTAATATTACTGTGAAAACAGCAGAAATGATTTACAGTGAAGGCTACTCAAAATACTGTAAAAACAGGGATGTTGAGAAATATTATTACAATTTAAAATGTTTTCTATTTGAATATATTTCACAATGTGATTCATTCTGTGACGGCAAAGGTGAATTTTCAGCGTTAATCCAATGTTCAGTGTCCATCAGAAATCCGTCTAATATGATGATATTGTCAGGGTTCTGTCAAATTTGGACAGAATTTTCACATATAAAATAGTAATTTCTTGGTTTTGTGGCAGAGCTCTGACTCTCCCATAATGTCTTGTCTTTTGTGTGAGCGTGCGGTTTCAAGCTTGCTTGAGCCATACGCTTTCCTGTCCACGTGACCTGTCTTGTGTACGGTGACTGGTGTTCGATCCCGATACTAGTCCTGTTCGGTTTCAGTATTGTGTTTCGGGATTCAGACACTCATGCTCCATATGTTTGTGTTTTGTTTGCTGTGTTTGCACTTCTCATTTGTCTGGTCACGTTCATGTTAAGTTGTGTTTGGGTGCCTGCCTTTTGGATTGTTTGTTCGTATGGATTATTAAAGACTTTTTTAACCTCCTCTTCATCTTCCTGTGCTTCCTACAACCAAAACGTTACAGATAACAGCTGTTGTGCTTAAAATATTAATTTTAAGACTAGTACATTTTTAAATTTTGTATACACTATACATCACCTTTGATTCATTTAATGCATCACTGCTAAAAAGTATCAATATCTTTGAAATAAAAAAAACATACTGACCCTAAACATTTAAATGGCAGTCTATACATATACATAAAATCAAGAAAATGTATTGAATTTAGCACAATAATTATAACTGTATAGCATCAAAATCACACAACAGTTGTATGATAGCACATTAATCTGATATGGCACATGCTAAATTATTAGGTTATAATTTCTCCAAGCCTCAATGCTTCTCGACTGAATTTGAACCCCAGTGCTGACTGAGAATAATCAATAGGACTTCAGTGACTCCATAAAACAGGACAAATTGTTTTTCAATTCACATTTCTCATAGCCTTTTAAAACACAGATTTCTTTCCTTTCACATCGGGTGAGAGTGACTTAAGAAGCTATTGACCTGCATTTTCCCCCCACTCAAGTTAAACCCTCAGATATCCATTAATTTAATATTAGCAGAGTCCTACAAGAATAAGTGCTAAAACCCAGAAAATACTTAGCATTTTAGCACTTCCGGTTCCATCGTACTTAAGTCAACAGTTTTTCTGCAAGGGTTTTTGGTTAAATGCCTGAAATTTGAGATATTTTCACTTTTTTGTGTCATAAAATATCAGTTTATCCCATTTTGTGAATTAAAAAAAAGATTTTTGTGTCTTAAAAAAGCTAGATGGGTCCACAGATGTTGTTGCATCATTACACTGAACAAGTAATCTCATCTACAAACTAGTTTTCTTTTACAGCCTTGTTATAGTTATAGTTATACTCATAATTTCTAACTTGTAAATTTAAAGATTAAAAGAGTTGTCAGAAGCTTAAAGGGATAGTTCACCCAAAAATTGTAATTCTCTGATCATTTACTTATTCACCCTTCTGTTGTTCCAAATCTGTAAGACTTTTGTTCATCTTTGGAACACAAATGAAGATAAGTATTTTAAAGAAAATCTGAGCCGGTTCTGTGTTCTCCACTGACTATGCAACTACCTCTTTGACACTTCAAAAACTTCATAAAGAGATTGTAAAATGAATTGACATGAATTGAACGGTTTAAGCCAAATTTTCTGAAGAGATCAAGAAGAAAGATCACTTTATAAGATGAACAGATTGAATTTAGGCTTTTATTCACATATAGTACATTGATTAGCAAACAAACGGAATCTGAACCAAACCTGCTTGACGAGTAAGAACAAGTTCTCGCATTGAGCTTCCATTTATCACAACTGATGTGTGCGTTGATGAATGTTTATATGTGAACAAAAGCCTAAATCAAATCTGTTCAGTATATAAAGCAATTTGGACAAAACTGGATTCAAATGGATTAGTTTTACGATCTCTTTATGAACTTGCAGAAATCGCTCAGATTTGTTTAAAAGAATATCGTCATTTGTGTTCCGAAGAAGAAAGTCTTACAGGATTGGAACGACATGAGGGTGAGTGGATGCTGACAGAATTTTCATTTTGAACTATTGAACTATTTCTTTAATATTGTTGAGTTTTAAGTTGTGCCCACGGCTACAATGTAAAAGTAGCCAAATTCTATAGGAAAATTGCGGACTTGGCAACACCGAGGGTAATGCTAACTTCTAGGTTGGCCTACAAAAATTAAGTCATCATTGCAGCACTTAAAAACCTACTTCAATATATAGATTAAATAATCTACCGTTCTTTCTGAACTTATGACTTGCATTCTTCAGATTCCTCTACTTTACCAAAGTAGACAAATTGATTGCATTAGTGATGTGTTGACCCATGGAAATGATCCAGTTGCACACCGGATCTGTCATGATCTGATGTCAAGTTTAATGACTGACACCATTTTTCTGAAAGTGCTGCTAATGGAACCCACTGTGCATCTTGCTCTAAACGTTGCCCAATCAAAAGACAGCCTGTGCACTCCTTTAGCAACATGAGAAATTGAAAGTGCCTTTGGACGCTAATGCTATTAGCCTCTCTCTAAAAGTCACAAGCTTCACTTTGCTGAGGGTATAACCTTTTACTCAACATACACTATACCACTGACGAAAGACAATTCATTTACTTATTTGAGAAAATTTTAATTGTTTGTTTGATTTTGTTTGATTTAATTTCATTTAAATAACATTTAACTATATTTAACTTACAGATTTGACTTAATGTTGAGTGGGACACTTGCATTATACCTTGTTTAGAGCCAGTGCGGTCGCTGCTGGGTCCAGTGTTGGGTGTATATTTAGTGTCCCTGGTGGCAGCGCTATGTCTTGTCCAATCAAACTCTTCGGTTTTATCTTGGGTGAACATACAGATGGTGTCTTCTTCGAAGCCGCAGTGAAACTTATCTATGGTTGTTTCAGGAGAGACACACATTTTTGCAAATTTTCACAACATTTATTAACGACAAGTCAAAAACTGTTGATGTTACATTTAAATTTTCTCTCATTTGCTGTGTGTGTGTGCTGTCACAATATTAGAAATTACCTAAATAAAATGAAAATTGTATAAATGCATTTACAGTTTAAAAAATATGATGGCATTAAACATAGTTAATTTTACATATTATTTAGTAATAATAATAATAAAATCCATGGGTTTAATATTCAATAAACCTTAATAGGATTTGAAAGCATTTGTATGCATATGTTTTCAAATGTGTTAATTTGCACAAGTCGTACTCTACCGTTCAAAAGTTTAAGGTCAGTAAGATTTTTTTTGAAAGCTATTAATACTTTTATTCTGAAAGGATGCATAAAATTGATCAAAAGTGAGAGTAATTTATAATTTCGAAAAATACTTCCATTTCAAATAAATGCTGCATTAAATGTTTTTCAAAAATGTTTTCAACAATGATAATAATACAAAATAGTTTCTTGTGCACTAAATCAGCATATTAGAATGATTTCTGAAGTAATGGCTGCAAAAAATTACTAGGTAAAATAAATTCCGCCTTGGTGAGCATAAAATATATATTTTTTATTTTCAAATGTTGTGTATTTCATCAACAGATGAAACAGATGAAACAGATGATTGATCATAAATATGAAACATCTGCTGTTAAATTGCATTTTAACACAATTATAAGAATAGCAAAGTTACTGTCAAAAACATTTTAAAGATCTTACTAACCCTAAACTTTTTTTTATGTTAGTGTACATACAAAGGTAACCAGAAGCCGTTCATATGTTGATATTTTCATACATATGTCTTTTTTGTCAACCTATGAATACTAATGAGATCATATTGATCATTTACTAAACACAAAAGGCAAAAGCGATATATTTTTAAATTGCTCTTACGGCCCCTTTTTACTAATCAAAGAAGAAGAAGAAAATAACTTACTCCAAGGAGGATTCACTGGTGCTGTAAAACAGAAAAAGTAAGTGGTTACACATGTAAAACCCTTGGCTTATAGTAGATTGTTTATTAATAAACCATTATAAACAACAGCAGGGGATTCAGAGAGGGGAGAATGCAGTTTGCCCTTGGAGAGAAGTGTTTTGAGAAAGTGAAAAAGAAAGAGAAAGTGCTTTGGGCATCATTACCATGTATCACACAGTTAGAGAGGGGAAATGAAATAGCGTTTCAGTGCAGGAGAGGGTGTTTGTGTGGGGAGAGGTCGCTATGGGGCTGTGCAATGCTCAGGTGAACCATAAAGACCTGTATCTCTCTTCATTCCATTCACAAGCAGCCTATCTGAGTGCAGCAGAAAGCCGAGTGCTTCCAGGCAGCCTCATTGAGGGCATTGTGGAAGAAAGGTTTCAGAGGGCATGTGTGGAAAAGATAGTGAGACTGAAACTGATCCCCATTTCAACCAACTAAGTTCAATGACTTAATAGAATACAAAAAACCCCTGTGCAATCCTGTTTAAGTCAGAAAACGTGTTTGGATCGTCTAGTAGCAGAATTACACTAAGCTTTGAATTTCAATGTTGGGTATGGGGGAAAGAAATCTATGGTCATCATCTCAAAAAATAAAATGAAAACATAATTTGTTGAGGTCTTTAACTTTACCAGTCGAATTTAAAGAAATACAGCAATATAAGTGTCTCAAATTGACATTCCAGCAGTAAAATGAGTACAGCGTGTCAGTCGGCTTCTGGGACGGAAAAAGTGGCATCGGTTCTGGCATTTGATCAGGCTCCTATAATGAGAGAGATTAGCACAACAGCGTTCAAACACAGCAGATGTTCACAAGGGGTTGTCAGTGTAAATGTCTGCTTTGTGAACTGCAGGGGAACAGCTCCACACGAAATTGATGATACAAATGAAAAAGTAAAAAGTTGACAGGAGGGGGAAAGAAGGCGAATCAATTTGAATCAAACGTCTGTTTACATACACAGAATTTACAAATGAATGAATGAGAGAATGATGGGAAGTGTCATGGGATTTTCAGCCTCAAGGGGAAAGGAGGATTTTGTCAAGGAAGACAAAATGCTAGTGAGTCATTTCTTGAAACAGATGCCTTTTCTGTTTTGGTGATGATTTTTGAAGTAAATTTATGTTAAGGTTTGAAACATTCTATCAGATATAGAATGTCTTCAAGTGTCAACAAACTGCTTTTGTCAGTTCAGTTTATAAAAATTCATATGTTTGGACATAAAGAAAAAAGAGGGAGGAAATGGGTTGGAACATTTGAAACCAAAATGGCTGCTGCTCTCCATGTTATCAAGGTTATTTCCTCGGATTATTAACACTTAACAGTCAAAAGAATTATTACTAAATATTTGTTGGTATTAGTAATGTTTAATGTTCAAGCATGAAAAAAAAACTTGGCTCATAAAAAAAACTGATGTCACTTCCGCTTCTTTATGCCATTTAAAAGGACTCAAATCAAATTTACAATGATGTAATTTGAATGTATAATATTATTTTAAAGCAAATAAGTAGTGTGAAAGGACACGTTCATGTATACAGTTAATCCTGTTTTAATTCACAATTATAAACATAATTGATCTAATTTAAATGGGAATGCCAATAAATTCGTTATCATGTAAAAGTATCTGGTGCTAATATTTTTTTTTAAATATTAAAATGACTGGCTGTAAAGCAATGAATGTACTCTTTTAAAATACTTGTAAAAAATAAAACATTTTAATAATAATAATAGAATGAATACAATTACAGATAATACAATAATTAATAGCAGAATTAAATAGGATTCTTATAAATTGAATAAAATAGAACTGATTTTAAATAAATATATTTAAACTTGCAAAACACTTAATAGCAGATATTGTTTGAAGTGCACGTGAGTGTCTTTGTGATCGCTAAACAACTACCGATTAAAAAGCACAATCAATCTGTGCCACATGTGAACTGATCACATTTCATGTTAACTATTCAAGACTAGCTGTTTTTTCCTATTGTGAAATCGTAATTTAGAAACTAATTATTCTATGAAGGTTACAGTTCCCTTCCTATAAAATCACCCAGCTGTTTCTAAATGCTGTAAGGAGGGGAGAGGCCTGCTTTAGTTAAACCAAACAGATGTTGCATATTTGGAAACACATGCCGCGTTAACACACTCTCTAAATTGATGTGCTCCATGTTCTTTCCCTTTCCCTGTCTCTCTTCCTCCATCCCTGTAAAAGTACAATTAGAGCTACTGGAGCAGGAGGCAAAAGCAAAACGTCAACATCATTAAACACACAAGCAATTAGACCTAGTATATCTCCCTCTCAGAGAGGATTCACAGCCGTTCTACTCAGAGGCAAGCTTTAAGGTGAAATCCTACCATATCCAGGCCTTTCATTTGAACAAAGCCAGATAACAACACGTGCAGAGCTGAGTAATAAATTGCAGTAATGCATTTCAGGCTAGATACATGCAATGTTGTCTTATCATAAAACTGGGTTTTGTGATACCCATGCAAAACCCGAAGGCATTTCAGAAACAATGTTATCACTGAGTCCAAGTAATGCATCCCACACATAATCAAAGGCCTATAAAAATTAATGAGTAGAATCATACATGCATCCTCATCAGCAAATTTCATATTCATTCATTTTGCTACATTGCTTGCATTGACTTACATTAGCATTTAAATGACCTGTAGTCGATCATTATTAGTAATATTATCAGTGTTTAACAACTAAACAAATAAATAATAGCATTTACGACAATCTAATACCATAGTAAAGTCGTAGTGAGGTGTACTAACTGTTTGACAATACAATTAAAATAGCTTATTAGCACTGTCCTCTCAGCCTGTTTGTGTTCTCTGAAAGGCTCATAAATAGCTGCCAATTGGTGGCTTTCCAAAGCAATCTACAGGCAGCAGCAAGTTTATGTGTTGAATAACTGCTTTATAGAATGACACCGAATGACACAGTCCATCAATTCTTCTTGGTAGCTTGTTAATTTGTCTGGCACTGTCCATGCACGAATTTGAACAGCAGCCATTCAAAGTCTTAACAAACACGATGCAACCTTTGCCACAAGTTGCGATGGCTTGCCTTTCCAATACTTTCCAATAAAAATCACAGTGTATGGGAAAAAAAACATTCTCATCACTCTCAACACATACACAGTCATGTGTAGTGTAGTGAATTCTATGGTTTTATGTCTCAGGACATAATAAAAACACTTGGTCCTTGGCGGGTCTTGAAATGTGGTAAATAGAACCTCAGGTAAACAAAAACACATGACATATTACACTGTCATTATTTATTTAACAAATACCTCAGACTCTATAGGCCTCAGTTCGCATATTAAATGTTAAAGTTCATGACAGAACATTGCAAGTTGCATCTGGACAAACCATAATACTTCTGAACAATGTCTTTGGGCAGACAAGTGGGGATGTTAATGCATAATGCACAGTGCCACGATTGGCCAAAACCTAACAACGTTTCAGAACAAACACTTCATACCAATGGTCAAACACAGTGCTAGAGGGTTATTATTTGGGCTTGTTTTGCAGCCACAGGTCCTGGGCATCTTGTATTCAATGAGTTGACCATGAAGTCCTCTGTATACCAAAGTATTCTAGAGTCAAAAGAGCTGTGCATAAAAAAAAGTCCATAAACCTCAATGCGCTGAAGAAAAGTTGTAAAGAAGAGTGGACCGAAATTCCTCTAGAACAACATGAGAGACTGCTAAAGTCATACAGAAAAAGAACACTTTAAGTTATTATGGCTCTACATGGAACTGAATCATAGGGTGTACTTAGTTTGTCACCCACACAGGTTAGGAATGATATGAAGGTGATGAAATGAAATGACAACTTAATTTTTGGGTGAGCTATTCCTTTTAACATAAATTAATTGGATATGAACAGAAAGAAAAAATGTATACCTTGAATGCAATGTGAATTTTGATTTAAGCTTCTGTCAGATGCATAAACGTAATAGAAGGTATCCTCACAGTGAGCTTCTTCTTCAACCATTTACATAAGACTTAAATTTCAGTGTATTGTGAAAGCTGGGACATGGATTGTGACTGGTGTGATTGTGCTATCACCTTCTCCAGGCTATTTGAGCCAATTAAAATGCATAGTGTCACAATGGCAAAAGCTGGACTTTTTGATGGAAGTGCTCCTGGTGTGAAAGTCATCCCATCAATACAGATAGTCTTTTCCTATGAGCCCTGTGGCAAAATGACTTCAGGGGGAATGGAATAGCAGTAAGGGAGATGTTATGGAATAAGACATTTTCAATTTTTTAGCACTGGTATTTCCATTACCTGACACAAAGACTGTGTTAAGCCATGGGGCTTCATATCACATGCTGAATAAACTATGAGCAGAATAAATGAAATAATGACCGAATGGAAGATTAAATGATTTTTTTTGGGCGGGTTTTTTTCTCTGATTTTGTAATTGCACCTGGTCTGTACAAGTCTGCGGTGGCCTTTTCTATCCCTATTTTTAGAAGACGTAAAGACAGTGAGGGGGAATTAACTTGACAGCCCAGTGCTGTTTAAAATAGTTTTGAATGGAGTCTAGCATGTCACACCTCAGGACATTTCACCTCAGTTGACTTTTCAA
Organism: Rhodeus uyekii; assembly: GCA_037043235.1. Classification (NCBI taxonomy): domain Eukaryota; kingdom Metazoa; phylum Chordata; class Actinopteri; order Cypriniformes; family Acheilognathidae; genus Rhodeus; species Rhodeus uyekii. Next base: position 5,018,752 of record JAWRVZ010000002.1, on the reverse strand, counting down.
AGTATTTAATATACATTACCTATAAGCAAAGGCTTAAAATTATGACATTAAAACAGTTAGACTTTTAAAGAGCCTCTAATGTCACACAACCTCGATAACAGAACACTGTGCACAGTTGATGAATGTGCCCGTGTGCATCCAGCCATTGGTGAGCTTGGTTTTTCATAACGCTTGATTTTCCAGTAAAGAGGGGAAGGGGTTCAGGCTGCACAGATATAGGGTTTAGGTGACTTGACATACAGTACGTTACCTGTGTCTCGACTGGGCTCTTTAAGAAGCAAAAAGCAAAACAATAAGATCAATCCATAGCTCTGGTCAATTTTGGAAAATAGTAGATATAAAATATCAACAGATGATTAGTACATGTGCATTTTCCATGTACACAGCCAGCAGAGGTCTCTATTACATATATATATATATATATATATATATTATATATATAGGACATATATTTAAATGTCCTCTGTTGGTTATTTGTTGGATGGGCAGATTTCTAAACATATATTAAAAACAACAATTAAATTTCTCAGTATAACGACAAAGCATTTACACAATATTTAGAGCTGTCACAAAACCAGAAAATGATGATGAAGAGATCCAAAATATTTGAATGAAAAAAAAAGTAATCCAATAGACGAGGGTAAGAGCAACAGCAGTGTTACCATGTACGTAGCAAACACAAACAACAATCGACAAACTATATACACATGCAGTGATGAACAAATGACAAACAGCTGTGATGATGACTAAGGATGATTAGTGTCCTTGCTAACAAATGAGTGGCGGGAGAAACTGAAACACGTGATTGAATGACAACAAAATAATTGTCCTAGTGCTGTGACAGTGTGACATAACAACCTTCCTGGAAGGCATGTCCTCGCTCCATGAAGATGAGGTGGCGAGGAAGAGGAGACGGTGAAGAGCTGGAGAAAGGAGCAGGCACAGTAATGGCACATCTGGGCAGAAGGATGCAGAAAGAGGCTCCGGAGAAGGACAGGCACTGGGAGGAAGTGACGGTGATGATGGTGTAGATGTAGACCCAGAGCAGGTAGTTGAGGGAGGAACCAGCTGACGAAGTGCTGGTGATGGCCGACAGAGACGGAGCTGATGGATCCCAGGTCATAGGTGGATAGCGGCGGGACCTGAGTTACACTGCTGGTTAAGGAGACCGAGGCAAAGACGTGGCGACGACTACTCGAGACGGAGCCAGTGAACCCGAGGACTGGGGTGGTGTAACAGAGAACCAAGGTGACGCCGAAGGGAAGGAGGAGTCCGTTGCAGCCATAGGGGTTAGAGGGACAGAGTGTAGCAGATGTCTCGCAAGTCCGTGGTGGAAGTGGAGTGACTACTGACCATGGATGAGCCATTGGGACGAGGGAGCCTGCTGGAGCTGCCAAATCGATGGTCGTTGGTGGAGCCGAGGGCGGGAGGAGCAAGGGCAGAGCCGACAGGTCGATGAACCGAGGTGGAGCATATGGATCCGAGGGACACAGACGACATAGCTTCACATCCCAGCAAGGAGTTTCCAGTGGCGATGCAGGCACGGTAGCCGAAGTTAGTGGCTCTAAACGACTTCCTCTGTGGATAGTCTCAATGCTGGATACAACAGGATGGATAGATGATTCAGGGTGAGGTAGGGTGGGAATCGGTACCTCTGTATACGAGTCTTCCAGATCACCAAATCCAAGTTTCCAAATCTCCACCAGATCACCTTCCACTCACCTGTGTCTCACATCCCTGGTCAGATTCGCTTTGGGGCTCCTCTTCCGGGGGGAGGGTCAGCACTGTCCTCTCCTCAGGCTGAGGCTAAAGCGTTGCGGTGGGTGGTAGCTATCCGTCTGCAGGAGGCTATCGCATTAATTCCGCGGTAGTCAGTTGGGCTCAGGGTCTGGCTGGGTAGTGGAACGGGGAAGGAAGCTCTTCAGACAGTGGAAGATTGCCTCCTCCCATCTTAGTCCGGATATGTCTGGGAGATCCCTAGGGCGTATAAAGTTCACCCCGAACCCGTATATCGACTTAACAATCTCATTATCCAAGTGGTAGGAGGTGACGAGATGGCAAAATTTGGCAATGAAGATGATGAGTTTGCAGCTGGACTGTTTGTAACTCATTTTCCAAAATTTTGTAGCTTGGTTGTTGTGTCACATAACTAGATGATGATGATGAAGAGATCAAAAACATTTTAATGAAAACAAAAGGTAATCCAAAAGACGGTAAGAGCAACAGCAGTGTTTCCACACGCACATAGCAAACAAACAACAACCGACAAACTGATGAGTGAATAGGGAGAACTAAATAAATGCGATGATGAACAAATGACAAACAGCTGAAACAAAGAAACACGTGACTGAATGAAAACAAAATAAGAGTCCTAGTGCGGTGACGCCGTGACAGGAGCTGTCAAATCATCTGAACTTAAATGAAGAGAACATTTAAATGTTTTTAATACGCAACCTTGACTTTAAGACTGGCAGTACAGTCTTGGTTTATTGTCTATGTTTTCTATGAGAAGTTGTATATTGGCAAAAGTCTGCAATCACATAGGTAAAATATTAGTAATAATAATAATAATAATAATAGTGCATAATAAAACTAAACTAAATACAAAATATAGTTTGAGAGAAATAGTTTTGGCAAATAGTTGAGTGAATAGAAAAGTGCAAGCAGAGATTGAATTTCAGATTTTCAATGTGAATTTCTCTGTGGGATTTTTACTAGGGATCATGCAATAATAAATTAATTTTATGATACTGATACTATAAGTGATTAATGGTTTATATAAAAATGTTATGCAATTTTGTCTAAAATTCTAAAAACTAAAATTATCTGTACATTTACAAACAGCCATACAACAGACTACATGAAAGGTAATATCTGAAAAAACATGATAGGGGCACTTTAAAATTTTACAAATTAATTTGTCCATTTTGAGATTACAAAGATTACATTTAACAGTATAATTAAATTATATATTTTTTTAAAGATGAACTTTACGTGAATGTCAGATGATGGTAAAGAAAATTTCTAATACTGACTGATAACCAATGTGGTGCAGACCGACATACTGTATTGTGAATTCCTATTTTTGACTCGACTGTATTTGGAGACTGTACTAGTCTTTCTCTGAACATACAGTATTTTAGAGAGCTAAGTTCCATCATGCTATGGTGCTTTTGAATATTCAAATAATACCGAGAACAGTAAAAACAAACGTGACAATAATCATGTAAGTTTTTTCTTACCACTGTAGTGAATGATCCTTTCTGTTGAATCTCCCTCTCCAAACCGTGTTATCGGTGTGAGGCGGACCTGATAGGCCTCTGGTTTAATGAGTTCAGTGAGGTTGTAGGTGAGTAGCTCTCCTTTCTGGATATTGTCTTCTATTGTGATTTCCTGCTCCCACCATCTCTCATGTCCCGTCTGAGGTAAAGAGCATAATTACAAGTTTGTTATTCCAACACCTAATGATTAAGCATCAAGGCACCACACATATAAGTAATGATCCTCCAAAAGGTCCTTTTAATAACAAAGAGTCTCAAGGGAACAAAAAAAAAATACATCTTGATATGATGCCTCTGCATTTTTAATTAAAAACATAATTTTAACACACTAATATTATAATATAATACACTGTGCATAGTATTGAAAAGGGCTGATCATCTCTATTTCTCTGTCCAATTTGATGTCTCACAGAGCTATTATGACATATATTTCTCTCTCCGATTGAAAAAAAAAAGAGTTAAGAACACACTTTTCTGATTACAATGGAACCAGCCAATGGCATTAATCAAAAAGCACTGGCACTTTCTGAGATGGCCCCACTTGTCTGATGCAAATCAGTACAAATTATCTAAACAAACAACTACACACAGCAGAGGTGACATTTTCAAACAACAATGCTTTTCACTCAGGAACGAAAGCACATGAGGTGACAATCATAAAAAGTTCCTGAATGGGGGAAAAAACTAAACACTATTGAATCTTTAGTGAGATATGTGAGCCAGCTAATTGATTTTGACTAGGCGTTTTAGCTCCTTGACCCTCTCTCAATTAACTTTTTACAGCAAGCTGAATTAGTATAATATTAAAAGAAGCTTGGGCTTGAAGGAAAGTATAAATGGATTTCAGCTGATGCCTCTAAATCATTATTGTGGTGGTAGATGAGAGGACATTTCTAAGTAAAATCCAGCACCTATGAAACCTTCCTAGATCTAAAGTGAACTGCTGGGCAGTAGACAAACCAAAATGAGTGTTCTAATCACAAACAGAGAATCTAAAAGATACTCAAGGCTTTAATATGTATAGTCTCATGTCAACTCAGGAACTCAGATCAAAGTGGATTTGATGGATTAAATAAGTAATAAAAGTTACTAATAAAAGGTAATAAAAGGTAAACACCAGTTGTTTAGGGGGAACTCAATTGTGAATGTCAACTCAACCTACAATAATATTTAAAAAAACATTTTTCTTCCACAATTTGGCATACACTACTAATCGTTCAAATCTTTGGGTATGGAAGAAAAACTTTTTTGAATGAAATAATACTTTTGTTCAGCAAGGACACATTGAACTGATTGAAAGTCACAGTAAAGACATGGACATTGTTACAAGAAAACTGTATCACAATTTCCACATATAAAAATTAAGCAGCACAACTGTTTTCAACATTTATAATAATAATAAATGTTTCTTGAGCATCAAATCAGCTGCTGAAAATTCAGATTTACCATCACATGAAATTAATTAAATTTTAAAATAGAAAACAGTTCTTTTAAATTGTAATAATATGTCACAATATTACTGTACTGCAATAAATGCAGCCTCAGAAAACATAAGAGACCTCTTTAAAAACATTAAAAGTGAAACGTTGCCTTATCTTTCAGGGATTGATTTAATTCTTCTCCATACAAGAATGGAGCCATTTTATTAAAAGTGGTTAAAAAGGGGATATGTCATGACCGATGACAAGTTGCATCAGATGTATATTATGATAATATTTTATGGACATTTGATTTATTTTTTAATAAAATGCATCACTAACTCATGCACAACAGGGCCATAAACATATTTAAAAAAGAAAAAGTAAATTTTGGGTCCATAATTTTGGCTCAAATCCAGCACCAAATGGAACTGCAATCTGTTTTTAAACTGGCTGTTTCTCCACCCAATGATAGATGGGTCTCTTATATACTGGCATAATCATTACTATGGGTCAGTAATTATTTTCTGTTTGCATGGGTTTTGGTGATCTTTTGGCCACCATGTGGACAGTTGGTCAGAATAATTTTGAAGATTTGCAAATTTGAACTTTTTCCACATGAAAAAGTTACTAGCTGTAGATGTACAATGACGGGAGAATACTGTTATGCGGTGGCCGTTGATCTTTGCCGCAAGAATACGGTCTCAGAGCTTTACTGATTGACAGCAGTACACAGACTCCCTCGGCAGTCAGCCTCGTCACCGCGGGTCTCAGTGGATTCAAATACAAGATGATTGCTTAAATCAGTGGGGCGAGAGAGAAGGGGAGGGTGGCAGCAATAGCCCTGAGAAGTTGCCAGTGTTCCCATCAGGGTCTCTCTCTCTCTCCTGGTAACGAGATTTCCATCGCCAAATCCAATTACTGTTTATTGCTTCTGTGAGATTTCTAATTCCATGCCTGCAGATCTTGTAGAGGGGAAAAGCATCGGTGAAGGCATATATAAGGAAAGATAGACCGCTCTTCCCCCAAAACACCTTACTTCTGCAATGCATCATACAAAAACAGCTTATTTCAAAGTCTCTCCTTTTTAAAAATAGAAAGAAATCCATACATTCATAAGCGATATCATCACAGAAGGCTTTTAGCAGCATTTGATCTTATCTATGTAAAACCGCTAAACCCAAAACTCAATTAAAACCCACTGAAGAGAATCATAAAGATCATTTTAATATGCCAAAAAAATGACTCTTAACATTCTCCAAACAAAACAAGAAAAAAACATCAAGATTTTTTTACACTAGCACAAAACACTTGACATGGAGCATCCTTCAAAGCCACATTTGGGTGCGATTTCATTAAAGAACTGAAACGCATCTGCTTTTTTCATGTGTGCACAGCTCCAGGGACCTTCTGCTTCTTCCAACACAGCACTCAAATCTTAACACATCCTTGAGCAAGACACTCTAAACATTGTTGTGGATGTGAGAGGCCAATATTGAAGCACACAGCCCTCACACTGAAGGAGAGTGTGAAGAGCACAGGGGTGGAGAGCACACATGGGCTGACAAAACAACCTTGCAGAACCAACCAGCTCTGACAAAATATTTCAGATTTGGTGCCACTGATATAATACCCAACTAAAGTCTGTGGAATGTGAAAACAATCTATTGTGATACAAGAAAGTTACCTTGGCTAAATGTATATATGAGAAAAAGGATCGTTTTAGCCACAGAATGTGTCAATGTGGAAAAAAACTGAAATTAAGTTAATACTTTTTTTAACCTTTATATGGAAAGATTAAAGGAATAGGAATATTTTCATAACTTTATTAATCATTTTACTCACTCATATCGTTCCAAAGGTTTTCTGATTTGAAGGACTTGTAGGAAAAAGGGAATATTACGCAGAATTTTACTCTTTTTCAAATTAATGAAAGTAAATGATGACCAGGGGTTGTCAAGCTCAAAAGGTATAAAAAATAAATACAAATAAACTGTTTTTAAAAAAGAAATTAACTTTTCTTCTTGAAAAACATTAGCACATTTTCCACAAAAAAATTAAATAAACAATTCTGCAAACTTAGAGAAACTTCCCTAACCTTTGAAAAGTATACTATATAAACTACAGGGACCCTTTTCCCACTTCTTCTGAAGTTATTTTACAGCTTTATGTGATGAAAAGCCCAAGATTTAAATTATTAATGGCTGATAATCTTTTCTTCTGGAGCCGCTAACCAATCACTATCACATTATATTGCATATGTTCAAATCTGGCACATTAAGATGTATCATGGCAGGTTTGACAATGATATCTTGTGACCAGTTTTGACAAACCACATTTCACTATGCATATATTTAAATCAAACAAATGAGATTTAAGATCTGCCAGGGATCTCCATTCTATACAGTCACTGAACAGAATAAACAGTTGACTAATAGTTGACCTTAGAAAATCACTTTGCTTTGGTATGAAAGGTGAGTAAATATTTATTATTTTAATCTGAACTATCTCTTTAAATGTTCTCCTTAAGCACTAGCAAAACGGCACAGCATTTGATACTCCTCTTCGGGCTGTTAATCAATTTTGTCAGGATACACAAAGTGACAGGGTTCATCAAAACACTACTCTGAGACATGTAGACAGTAGAAGGAAAACGCAAAGTTTCACAATCAGCAGAGGCTCGATGCCAAAGGCTTTCTCTGGGGTCACTCGTGAGAGAAGCATTTTTATATTTTTATAATGTAATTTTCATCTGCTTCTCATTATCTTAGCTTAAGAATTCCAAATACAGTTTCCCTCCTGGTATCTTAGTAAACCATCTGTGCTCTGAACCGTATTTATTTTCCCCTTTCTGTAAATCTTGGGTTTGTTGCAGTTTAGCAATGAATTTTGATTACCATACAAACCAAGCTTAATTACAACACTTGCATTACAGAACTCAGCACACTTTAAGGCATTTTTGGCTATTCTGCATTACATAGAAACTTGACATTTCCCTTCCTCTGAACATGACCTTTATTCAAATACCATCATCAAAGAGATGAATACAGGCCACTTCTTTTGGTCAGAGAAATAGAGAAACATTATCCTTAAAACACAAGGTTAATTTGAAGCCCCCCCCCCCCCCCCCCCCCACACACACACTCACCCACCAATGTTAGCCAGTCCAGTAATCTAGTTGAAGTTGAAATCTAGTAAGACTGAATGAAAATCTACACGATCTTCTACAGCACTCACTATTCGATTTTCTTATGAATAATAGGAAAGGTCAAATAATCTCTCTAGCGATTCTGGTACTCAAAGGTATGTGCTTGCTAAATAACAACTGTCTTTGCGATTCAAGTATTACACAGAGTAAAAACCTCCCTATTCACCTGCTCTCATCGAAAGTACTTTTGCCTCATTTTGTTCTACCTTTTTTTGTTCTGCATTGTAATATATGTTGCCGGTCGGAGGTAAAATGGCTTGTTGCTATGGCAACTGGGCTCACTTCTCATTCATGGCATCGTTCAGCAAATCTTGTTGTATAAAGACGAGCTGAGGAGGAGTTGGGGATGAAGGGAGGATGGGGGGAGTTGATATAAAGAGAACAAGACAGTCTGCCCTTATGCAAATTCTAACCTAAACACCTTTTTGTGCACTGAGATACATCAACTCCACATGGGAGAAAGGAAATTATATTTTGTGTAAATAAGAACCTCATTAGTATTTGATCGAAGATATGTAAGAAGAAAGAGCTGATTTGCAATTCAAAACGTGGCAATTAAAGCAAATTATGATGATTGTTTTTTTCACTGCATACTTGGGGGCAACCTAAAGAAAGTTAATAAAAGAACTCTTTGCAAGTGTTAATATACTAAGTTGAAATTAAATGAAATTATTTGGATAGCCGTCTTAATTATGAACAAGGTCAAAGGTGAAGATATGCTGATCTTAATTGTGAATTAAACCAAAACTTTCCTCACAGCAGGTTCATCTGGAAGTTCAAAAGGTGAAGCAGTGCTGATCTATGAGCATCTCAAAACCTCCTTAATGCATATTTAAGTACTTCCACCCTGCAGCACTAAAACCTCTGCTTATATCTACATAGTGCATGAGTTCCATGTATTGAAAATGCTAAACATCGAAAGGTAATTTATTCTATGTATCCATCGGGAAGCAATGCATTATCTACTCTCTTTATTTTAGAACCATGATATAAAAAAATACCCCCTGTTAATATTTGCTTCAGGATCATTCTTTTTTCAAAACAGAGACTGAAAAATGGACATTTACTTGAGCTCCAACTCCAATAATATTAGAATCTGGAATAACAATATGCACATACACCTGTGCACACAAATTATGAATCGCTTTCATTAGCACAACCATTCCAGCGTGCTCCTGGTAATAAGACTTCACACAAGACTTATTTTGTCATAATGCACACTAATGGCAACGAGATACGTTTGTAAATAAGGTTTCATGCTAGCATTAGCCTAGATGTAAGCCCAAGGACATTGTACCTTTAGATACTTCATCCAGTGTGATGTAAATTACATATTTTCCAGAGAATGGCCATGCGTCGATGTCGGGCGAGTCTTTGAATTAGCCCGCAGGCCAGTTTGATGACTGCAGAGTGCTGTTTGCCACAGTACCAACACAAATTCTCTGCTGCAATGGAGATTAATATAATCTTGCTGTATCGTAGCACACTGTCCTTCTGCACAAATAGTTCATAGACTGAAAAGGTGGCCTTTTGTCATTTATGTCACAGATTGAAAGAGAAACACATCAGCAATTGTGTGCTTCTCAGTGTGAAACAGTGTGCATGAAAGTGTACAAGAGTGTCCTTGAATCTCTACTGTGGGAGGAAGGCTTGATTTTGTATTAGCATGAAAGAGATGTACTGTATGTGTTAGCTTGTGTATTTATATCCGTGGTGTTTTATTAAATCAGAGGCTAAATATAACCAAAATATAAAAAAAAATCACAAAATATGTGACTGAATAATGTCATTTCTTGGTAATAACACAGTTCAAAACATAAATTTTTCCTTCCTTGAGATCACAAAGCATAAATGTGAGGTGGATATGGCAAGACACATTATCGTCACTTGAAATCTGAGACTAGTTGATTACCCTGTAACACTTTATTTTGATGGTCCCCCTAACCCTAACCCTATTTTAATAATCTCCTAATACTCTAATGCGAGTTAGTTGACACACAGCAGCAAATTAATGAAAGTTAGTTGATATGTAGTTGGCAAAGTTACATACAGTTAGTATGTCTAAAGTGGGCTATCAAAATATTGTAACCATGTTTATAAAAGAAATGTGATCTATTCCTGTGATGCTTTGCCGTCTCTTTTGACGTACTGATCTCAGAAAAAATCTTCATAATCTCAAGTATTTTTCTAAACATAAAACAATAGTATGGTATAAGTTGCTTGTTGATAGTGCAACTTATTGAAAAAGGTGTTCCATTAACCTTTAACAAGGAAAGCACGTAAACACTGGATGGCACGTCACAGAAAGATCAAGAAAACGGACCTCCTAAAATAAAAGATCTATACGTGTATGAGAACAAACGAGACAGACGTTGAGTTATCAGAAGGGGAATTACGAGGGTGAACAGTATGGGATTTCAAACCAGAGGGGAAAAGAGGATGTCATGTGGGGGAAGAGATCTGATAAGTGCGCCCTGCTGAGTTCACTACTGAAGAAGCACTGTGTGAGTGTGCAGAATGGATGGAAGGCGGAGGGCAACCCTGACTCTAAGATTAAAAAATCAGTTAGACTCTGTGAATTGAACAGAATAAAATAATTTTTTGTAAATCACACAACAGGGGCCAGTAGAATTTATTTCCACAACTTTTGTCTTCGAAAAATCTACTAACACAAAATAATTTTTTGTCCATCCAGTCATTTTAAATCTTGTAATTTGGTCAAAAGTCATTTTGATTAAAAAGTATTATTTTGTGTTAATTAAAGGCAATTAACATGAAAAACATTCAATTTCCAGTACAAAAGACAAGTATGTTTTTAAATCGACTGATTAAATTGTATGTAGTACTCCTGGATGAGTAAAATCAGCCAATCAGATTAGAGCTAGCCAGAATGATAAAATGGTTTTCAGTATTATCAGCAAAATGCATTGGATGAATTTGTAAAAGTATGAACATAATGTAATCAATTCCCAAATACATGCATAACAACATTTTATAGTTTTTACATAAAAAAAAAACTTATTTTAAAATGCTACTTGTTAAATCTTTTGACATTTTTTATGATTGGTTTAATTATTAGTGTTTCCATCACCTCACAAACCCCCTGCAGTTCCCTCATGAATTCCAGTTTGGGAAAGCCTGCTTAAAGTAGCTGATGGCTCTCTGCACACTGAAATGTGAATAGGAATATTTTAACACCTAAATAAACACCCATCACACTTGACTTTACATTTATATTTGTACTTAGTTTACTTAAAAACTAAAGTAGCACAGGGATATTCACCATTTTAAAGTTAGAGTGAGCAAAATCCCAGAAGCAGCCTGAGGTAAAAGGCTTCATCTCAGCACTACATGGAAAGTATGATCAATAGAGAGATTCTTACAATGCTGTTGAAACACTGCAGAGATATGATGACATACTTACAGCATGAATGCAATTCAAACACTCAAGAAACAAGAAGTTCTTGGGGGTAAAACGGAGAGCCGAGGGTCACCATCCCACAGGTGCTTCGATGGCTTCATTTGGGATCGATTGATAATTATGATAATTATTTACTAAAGCAAATGATGAGATAAGCAAACAATTGTACGTTTAAATGAGGAAACAGACCTTGCATATGAAGTGGAATATTTCCTGAAGTGGATTTCAGGGCCACAGGACAAAATAAACAATAACAGAGGCTTTGGAAATGAGAAACAATATGAGTATTTTCCACTCACACTCTTAGGAGCCAAATAAATGTTTTCTGTGTGAAATTCGAAGGAATTAGATTTCTAAAATGTGGATTTGGAAGCTTTTTGTGCAAATGCCTTTACCACGCCTGGAGAACTAAACAATGTTGGACTGCAGCAATAAAATTCCTTCCTTTTCTTCTCTAGCCTGGGAGCTAAAGATAGTGCTAAAAACAATATCATTAAAGACACTTAATTCCCATTAAAGTAGACTCTGAAAACCCTTTAATTAAAGATGAATCATTACACAACATTTCTACAAAGTGGTATATAAAATCTTCTAAACAGAAAGCTGAGGCAACTTGCAGCACTACAGAGGTGGAACCTTATATGTCATCTAAGTAAGCATGACTTTTACAGCAGTGTGTTAAGTGCTATGAGCACAGAAAAAAACGGTAAGAGGGCTTGTTAAACTTTTAGTACATAGGCTGTATAGTTTAAAATGAGGTCATAGAAACATTAGGGTTGTTCATAACTATGGCTGCATACTGCCCTTTACTGCTGCTGTGAGACCAGTGCTCTATTATTCCTTGAAGACCAGAAGATGGGAAGCTTGCCACATATCACATATCAATGAACAGAATCTATATAGAATCTGAAAAATCTCCATTGGGTTGTATGTCTATCCCAGCTACATTTCAAAATAAAATGGAAAAATAAAATAATTAAAGCAACTACAGAAACCCATAACCGTTTACCATGCTATTGTATTAATATCAGGTTCAATGAGGAATGCACTGATAATACATATTATGGTTGATACAGACAAGCCAGTAATTATTTTCATTGCAAAGAAATAGTTAATTAAAATGTATAACATTTAAATTATTTCGGCTATATACTGTATATGCACAATACTTCATGAACAGTCTGGTTTGCTTAACATCAACAGGGAAATGAAAATGATCTAAAATTATATCAATATATAAAGTGTTTTTTTAATCAATAATATGCTTTTTTCTCTTCCCCTTTTTCAGAGACCTTCACAAGCGACCACAGAAGATTTTACAACCCTTTGTGATCAAATCAACTGTAATGGGTCTTTACACCAGGTTTAAACAAAACCACTGCTTTGATTCTTATTGAATATTTTTCACTCGGTACACATATTTCTCCACTATGACTTTAAAAAGAAAGAAAGAAAATAACAAGCAATTAGTCTGAAAGCTTGATATACACCAGGCCTTGCTTAAAGAACATTTAAGAATCCACATTCAACCTTACAGTATTCAAAATTCTATTTTTACTAAAAATTACATAAGATATTTAAGAGAGATATTCAAAATCATCATATTTATTATTACCCTGTGCATGTTCACGGCCTCAAATTAACATAGTGTTAATATAGTACATGAAGGCTATAAAAAGCAAGGGTAAGCAATCTCATTCCTCGGGGATCTATAAACACGCCAGAACCCCGCAGTGAAATTGCACGTCCCAGGGTTAGGCACTGAAGCACTGCCTAATATGCTTGGCTGGCAGTGTCTCTGTTAGCTAGCACGCACTCCAAACCCTCTCATTTAGGATTGTTGGGCTAAGACTTCCCATGTCCTGGAAATGTCACTAGCCAAAGCGAGCGAAGAGCCCACGGAGCGTTGCGAGGTGCTCACGTTGACAGGTGACCAGGCGAGACAACATGATGGATGAGCACGTAGGGGAAAAGCGGCATGTTAAACAGAACAAATAAACTGCAGAACAAGAGTTGGTGAACAAAAAAGCATGCGCAGAGGCCGTGTAGAGGGAGAATATAAGAAATTAACGAAGAGGCCAGACTCCTCCATCATGATCAGAACAGATGAGTCAATCACCACCCACTGCAGGCACAAAACACAGCTCCACACCCACATGTGCACACAGACACACACAAAAGCACAGAACAGATGCCCCCGCAATCGCTTCACACAGCTAACCTCTGTTCGCTGGGGTCCCATCCTTGATTTCTCCTGTAAAGCTTATCTTATTACAGCAGCTTCATCCCACCGGACACAGCTGTTAATTAGTTTTCTGCCCCTTCTCTTGTTTTTGACTCTCTCTCTCTCTTTCTCTTTGCAGTGCCAGGTGTGCTTTCAGTTGGGAAGTCATCAAGGATAGTACAAGGTGTCCTCTCTATAGTGCAAATGACACGCATGCTGTTATTTCTCTTTTAGAGTAAACTAATTCAATGCTTTCTGTTGATAAAGGTAAATATGAAATGTGACAGATGCTGGGAAATAAAGATAATCTGAATTCAAATGGATAGTCTTTTCTTTTTAAGCTTGTGATGTGCATCTTTTGAAAAAGTTTTTTTCTAATGGCGGAAATCAACAGCATTACTTGGGTCATTATGAGAGGCATGGATTTTATTATTTTCTGATTCTTCAGCCCATCCAATAGATCATTACACACCAGAGGACACATACAGATAGGGTGGCATACTGTGGTGTGCTATACATGTTATACTGCAAATACAACCACACTAAACATCACTTTGCAGATTATTTTATAATTATTATACATGTAGCTTTCATTACCTCATGTAAATTGAGAGATTTGTACTTTTAAAAAGTAATTTGTCACACTGTAGGAGCCTTTAAAGTTAGCTAGTGAACACAATAAAGATTTAATAAAATTTGAATTTTTACAGGACCTATAATATACTGTATCATTTAAACGTTTTTTTTTTTTTAACAGAAAGTAATATTCAACAGTAATATTCTGCAAGGATGCGTTAAAACAAACAAAAGTTACAGTAAAGACATTTATAACATTTATAATATATCTATGCTGTTCTTTTGAGCTTTCTATTCATAAAAGAATACTGAAAAAATGTATTACAGTTTCTACAAAAGTATTAAGCAGCATGTACCGGCCGCCTAATGTCATATACTGAATGTTGATGTGACTTTAAGATGAGTTCTTCTATGGTGGACATTATATTGTACGCATGCTGTTTTTACATGAACAGCACATGCAGAGGTAGAGAGAGAGCTTGAGTGAAGAGAGAGATGGTTGCTTTACTGCTGACTACTGTTATAATGTACTAATGCGTTCATTTCCACTTTGATTTGTAGCATTTATCAGAATGTTTTCTTTTCCTGTTTATATTTGCTCCTTTACATGTATGTGAACAGTGTTATTGTGGGAACCAATCTATAAAAACTTGTGGGACTACCAGCTCATTTGCCTCGGGTTTTCCTTCTCGCCTCCTGTTTCCTATTTCATGTAGGCAGACTTCAAACCGACAGATGTTACAAGCACATAAAAGAAATTCCTTTTGAGCAGCAAATCAGCATATTATAATGATTTTCTAAGAACCATGTGACTGAAGACGGGAGTAATGACAGGTGAAATTTCAACTTTGCCAACAGGGGAACAAATTACATTATTTTCTTTTTATATATATATAATTCTAAACCCATATGCCCTTTTTACAAAACACGGCCGTATTTGTCATATAGTGACTACAGTTCCAAAGATCAAGAAAGAATAATCGCGCACACACACACACACAGAAATAAGTTAATGGACATGTTGCATCAACTGCCTGGAAACCAATATTTCTCATATGAAAAAGCTACATTTATCTCAAGCTCAACGATACATTGAGCATAAAAAGCAGAGTGAGGCTAGTAAACATTACTAATAGTGAAGTCCCAAAACACTAGAAATGCAGAGACCTTGATGAAAACTAGACAAAAGCCAGAGAGATTGAGAGGGAGATGATGAAAAGGAAAAAAAACAACAACAATAAGGCGTGGCAAAACGTACCACATGTACGGTACTTTGCATTGACTTTGAGCACCAGTAGGCAGCCACTAGCAAAGGCGAATCTGACAAGGAATAAATCACCCCACATGATGTCATTATAAATGGCCGTGGACGCTGCCATTCCAGCTGAGCAGAGGAAGTGTGAAGGAGAGGGTGACAGAACAGTGTGATGATGACTTGTAATCGACAACCGCACTGCTCTGCGTGACCACATGCGCCGAGGCAGAACAGTACAGCGCATAGGAGAGCGTTAAAGCTCTTGGACAAATATTAGCCCTACTCAATAAACAGAACGAATCTGTTTCACTGATGTGAACTAAATCAACAGTAACCATACATGTCTCCCATGAATCTTAACAATGTTCTTTAACTTATCCTATCTGTGTAGAATGTTGACAACAAAACTTATTCTAATTTAGTATTAATTTAGTACTGCTTTCAAATGTGCACAGTTCTGCATACTGGCCAAATGCAACATTAGCATGGATGCTGCATAAAAGCAAAAGAGATATGAACAGTCTATAAACAATTATGTATCGCCATGAGCCTTTTTCACAAACGAGAAGGTGCATTTAATTTGCATTGACTGTGCCTTTTAAAAATAGAACTAACCATTCTGGGTAACATAAAAAATTGTTTTTAAAAAATATCCTGAAATGACACAATGGTATTCTTTGTCCTATCAATTAATGCATGACAGAAAAAGAACTAAAGGACTCAAAAAAGCAATTCATTCATAAAATAAGTCTGATCAAATGAGCCTGTTTTAAATTTATTTTTACAATTTAATTGAATAATTATTAGTTAGTTTTACTTTTAACATAATTAAAACAATTGAACAAAATCATGCGTGGAAAGAAATACGGGACATTATATCGCAAAGAGGCTCTTGTGACTGTTGCAAAGTCACTTAATTTCTCAAATAATTTCACCCCAAAACTTCATGATTTAAAATGTGTATATTGTCACAAAGTAGCAGGCGTGCGATGCGGAGTCCAAACAGAAACACTTTAATAACAGAAATCAGGAAGCACACGGGGGTGCAAAAACACGGGAGAAATACATCCACACGTAGACACATGAAACTTTACCAAACGACAATGACATGGGCTAACACAAGGGTATAAATACACTAGGAAATGATAAACAGGTGGTGAACTAAATGGGTAATCAAAACACGACAGCTACGGGAAGACATGAGGGACAAAACAGGCGGATCAGGAGCAGACTGTGACAGTAGCTCCCCCTCCCGGAAGGCGCGACCTCGCGCCTAAACAGGTCGACAGCGGAGGGAGGGAGGGGGACCAGGGGGCGGACTGAACAAAACGTGACACAGAGTCCAGACAAAATTAACAAGTCCATGGGGGTGCAGGAGGGATCAGGGGCCAGGCAGAGGGAGGTGTCCAGGGGGGAGCAGGCGGGGTCAGGGGCCAGGCACCTGAGTCAGTCCATGGTGGAGCCGACGGACCAAGGTACCTGAGTGACGCCGCTGGCTCCGGAGGCCGAGGAGGAGCTGGAATGACGAACCTCCGAAGAACCAGCGGCAGGTCCGAGGACTGTCTCGGAGGCGGAGGGACAGAGGACATAGGGGGAACCGAGGGGAGGGAAGAGCCGCCCGACGCCGCAGGAGGAGGCCAGGCGACGACCGACCAAGGTGACACTGGGAGGACGAGGGAGCCCGCAGGAGAGGCAAGGCCGAGGGACGTCGCTGGGGCTGAGAGGGTGAGGAGTGGAGGCGCTGACGATGCGTCGACGGGCCGAGGTGGAATGAGGGGCACCGAGGTCGGAGGTGGAACCTCAGTGCCCCACGATGCCGGTGTGCCGCCGACGCATGGCGGCTCCACAGTGTTGGGGGGAGCCAGAGTGGGGAAGCGGGACACAGGCAGAGATGGGTGCAGGCTGGGTAGAGGTGGTGGGAGAGGGAGGCTGGGTGGGAGTTCTGGTGGCTCGGGTTCGGGGAGGTCTTGGAGGTCTCGGAAGGCCAGCTCGGGCTCTGGCGGGTCGGGCCACGGCAGCTCGGGCTCTGGCGGGTCGGGCCACGGCAGCTCGGCCGCTCGGGGAAAAGACAGTTCATCGGTTTCGGCCGCTCGGGATGAACTCTGTTCGGTTTCGGCCGCTCGGGATGAACTCTGTTCGGTTTCGGCCGCTCGGGATGAACTCTGTTCGGTTTCGGCCGCTCGGGATGAACTCTGTTCGGTTTCGGCCGCTCGGGATGAACTCTGTTCGGTTTCGGCCGCTCGGGATGAACTCTGTTCCTTCTTGGACTGGAGGATCGGCTCATTAGCTGTAGCATGCGGAGTTGGCTGTCTGGAGCGGGGAGAGAGCTTCTCCAGACATCGCGTCATGGCTTCCCGCCAGCCCAGTCCCGCGATGTCCGGGAGATCTTGACGATGGAATCTTGCCCCGATCCAGAACAGCGAGTCCAGCGACCGCTCATTGAGAGGAGCGACGGCGGCGAGCAAGCCGAACTCGAGCGCGAATTGGCGGAGATCCTTATTTCTCTCGGCGCTCGCGATAAAAAGGGAGTGGAAATCCATCAGGAAGTTTTTTGGGGTAACTAACCCGGTCGTTTGTTCTGTCACAAAGTAGCAGGCGTGCGATGCGGAGTCCAAACAGAAACACTTTAATAACAGAAATCAGGAAGCACACGGGGGTGCAAAAACACGGGAGAAATACATCCACACGTAGACACATGAAACTTCACCAAACGACAATGACATGGGCTAACACAAGGGTATAAATACACTAGGAAATGATAAACAGGTGGTGAACTAAATGGGTAATCAAAACACGACAGCTACGGGAAGACATGAGGGACAAAACAGGCGGATCAGGAGCAGACTGTGACATATATATATATATATATATATATATATATATATATATATATATATATATATATATGATATGTATACTTTGTACCTTGAAAAATATACTTATTTTGAAAATAATTAAAATGTGTACACTCATTTTATATTATAAACATAATTTAATGAATGTAGAAGAAACATATTGTTAGCCTCATAGCATAATTGCCTAAGTCATATTTCAATGTTTTTAGAAAACACGAAAAAACTCAAAACTGCCTAAGTCAAAGAGATGACTAATTGATAGTGTTTTTGGATCTTAATAAGTGTTGTGATTGGCTAAGGACATTGGCAGAAAGGCCGGATGATGCAGAAGTGGAAGGACAGTAAAAATAGGCAGATATCAAAAAATGACTTGGGCAATTATGCTATGAGGCTTATATTTTTTATGTCTGAAAGTCAGTAGTTTTAAATATAAAATAAATTTTTAATTGATGGTTACAAATGACTTGGGCAATTATGCTATGAGGCTAACGATATATATTTAAAAAGATTATATTTTTTATGTCTAAAAGTCAAGACTTTTAAATATAAAATAACTTTTTAATTGATGGTTACATCCTATGTCATATGATAATTTTATTTAAAAAAGGTATTCCAAATTCTGTAATCTCTGAGTACAACAGAGTACATCTGAGAATTCTGATAGATTCTGAGATCTTGGCACATGCTTTAAATGTTAAAAGATTTATCTTCTTTTTTTATTGTGGACATGTATTGTCCCTTAAACATTTCACACATATCTATCATATCTATCGTATAGATTTCAAAATACTCCACTGACAAAAGAATCTTTAAGTAAGTGTTCAGACACACTCACCTGTTTGATACCAAGTCGATAAGCCATGATACGGTCAACCGCATTGGGATTCATTTGAGTCCACTGGAGTTTGAAGCCGTAGACACGAGGCTTGTTCTGCCATAGAGCGCTGTAGGTGTCATAGTAGAACTCTGGTGCATAGGCTTTACCTGAAAATACAAATTGTGTTATTTCTGTAAATGTACAACCATATTTCAAGGCCAAAACCAAGTCTGAGCAATTATTTGTTTTGTCCTAATGTATAATTCATATACAGTCTTATAATCTTGAGCAAACAATATAGACAGTTGTGAAGATTTCCATTGCTTGTGTTCTAAAGTTCCAGATCAAAAGTGTTAGATTCCTCATTCCCTCTGGAATGAAGCTTGATACATCATCACAAATATTCTCAATTTAGGGTGTGTCAGATAAATCATTTGAACAAAAATGAAACTGCAAGGGTTTGTTCCTTTTCCAGGGAAATCACGCTGCAATGTATGAATGCGGCATAATGCGGAAGCTATAAAGGAACGCCAGCACACAATAGAGTTAGCTTCTGTTCTTCAGCAAGTGCTCTATGTGAAATGGTCTATTTGGTTTTGTACGTATGAAAGTCAGGTTCTCTGTATAGAAAGCACTATTTCAAACTGTGTGAAAAAGCAATAATGAGCATGGCAAGTGATAAGCAGTTCAAGTGCTGTGTGCATTTCTGTCCTATATACATCATGGGCAGGAACACCCACACTGTGTGTAATTCTTGGGTGTGGAGCTCTTGAGGGGACTGACTGTGTTTACTGCTCCCATCTGGCCATATTCAATGAGGCAGGTCAGGCTTGACCTGTGTATGCTGAGGCGGCACATTGTCTCAGGTCATAGGGATCGCAGATGTAGTTGCCAGAGGAACACTCTCTGCTGGGGCATTTCCTCAATCCTCATTGTCCAGCTCTGATGCTCCCAATCATGTTGCAGGAGCCAAATGCTTGAGCCATTTGCTTCTAAAAAAGTGAATATGCCCAGCTTCGAGGCAGGGGAAATGGAGGACTTGTCATTTCATGCCCCTGCTTACGAGATACTCTTGGAGGTTTTGACTTGGCGAAATGTAGTTGCCATCAGTTGGCCCTGCAAAAGGCAGGAGGTGCAGAGGAAAAGCTTGATGAGCACTTCCAGCTTCAACGCTTCCATGTCGGGGCTTGTCTTTTTTCCTCGACTTACAACGTGTTATGAATTACAGAAGTATAATGGGCACTAAGGAGTACAGTTATGGGATGATGCCGTGGGTTGAAGAAACTCTTGCCAGCTGTCTCTTAACGAACATTGTATCATCCCTAAAAGCCTCTGCTCTGGCCATGAAACCCTGCCAAACTACATGTGGCGACAAGTAGGGCTGGTGCGTGCGTACACACCATGGCAATAATGCAGGTGTATCAGGTCGACCTTTTAAAATACCTTGATGAGGGTGAGGGAGTTGGGTCTGATGATATTTCAGAGCTGCAGACCTGTCTCTCCATGTTACTAAGGGTCATGCCATCGGCTGCTCCATGGCAGCATTAGTAACGATGTCCGAAGTTTTCAGACATTAAAGACAAGGACAAAACATTTAGCTTTGATGCCCCACTCTCGCCTTCTGGGCTTTTCGACAGTAAAGTAAACATTGTCATTGAGAGGTTCAAGGAGGCGAAGAAGCAGTGAGCTGCTTTCAAGCTGTACTTACCTCACTGTTCTTGGTCTAAAGGAGTGGTTGCTGCCAGGAAGTAGCCCCTAGCTGTCAACGAGCTCAACAACAAAAGGAATGTGTTGCCTCTAGAGCCCAGAGTATGGGAGTATAAGCAGGTCTTTCACCCAGTTCTGGAGTTCCTCCAAGATTGGTTCTCTGCAGGTCTTTTACCCGGTCCACACTTAAGTTGTATGAGGTAGCAATAACGGCTTTCCATGCCCTTTTAAGTGAGTTAGGTCATGCGATTTCTCCATGGAGCATGGAGGATGAAGCCTGCGGCTCATGTAAGAGTTCCATCTTGGGATCTGGCAGTGGTTCTTGAAAGGTTATCCCTGGCATCCTTCGAACCATTGGTTTTTCATAGTTAAGATAGCTTTCCTTTTTGGCTATTTTTTCCTCGTTTAGAGTTTGCTCCTGGGAGGTTGAAAGCTATCTTGTACTCTAGACCAGGCTACGTGCCTAAGGTGCCTTCTAATGTGGTGTGGTCAACAGTATTACAGGCCTTCCTCCACTGAATGCATTGGCAGAGCAAGATAGAATTCATTTACTTTGACCTGTGAGGGCGTTAGAGGTTTACATTCAGAGGTCTTCTCAATGGAGGAAGTCAGATCAAATGTGAGTATTCTTTGAGTCACCCAAGAATTGATACATGGGCTCCAAACAAACAATCATTAACTGGAATGTTCAATTTCTCTGGCCTACAAGGTGTGTGCTATGCCTTCACCTCTGGCCATAAGGGCTCACTTCACTAGAGCATGGAACATAAAGCTCTTTTCTCAGGGGTTTCCCTACAAGAAATATGTGATTTTGCGGGCTGTGCTACTTTGCATACCTTTATACGATTTTGCAGTCTGCACCTTCCTTCTATGCCAGGCTTACAGATGTTCTCTCTAGTTGTGACAAGACAATTTCCCACTAGCAGAGATCTAGCAGAGACCCACTAGTCAGTGTGGCCTAGTTGGTATTTTGGTTGCCCAAAGTGTCATCATACATCTCGGGTTACAACTGTAACCCTTGTTTCCCGAACAAGCGGGAAACAAGGGGAACGGGATGCTGCATCTCCTTGCCACACCTCCGTATGCCTGGAAGCTATCAGAAACTAACTTTATTGTGTGCTTGCATCCCTTTATAGCTTCCGCAAACCACTGGTGCGTGCTACGTCATTTGCTTCGTCACCACGCAGTGCCAATCATCTCATTCCCTTCTCAGTGAACAAGGGTTGCAGTCATAAACCCTAGACATTTTCTACAGTAACTCTGTCTTAATGAAGATAAGTAAACTAATAAATTTGATAATTCCTCTAAGAATAATGGAAAATATCTCACTGATGTTATATTATTATATTTATAGTTCCTTATAAATACATAACCTGCTGTTTAGACTGGCAGGTCAAAGGTCTGGTGCTCTGAAGTGATGGTAGACTACTGTGATTGTGTTTATAACCATTTCTGGTGGAAAATGAGTAAAAAATAGAGGGATGTTCTCCATCAGAGGTTCAAATGAGACAGACACAAAGCAAAACCATTAGGAGAGCTCATCTCTCTATCTGCCGAAAGCTGACAAGCAACGGAAAATTATATGAAAACGAGAAAGAAAAAACTATTTTGCATCAGGGACTGTCTGTTCCTCGCCAAGCTAAAACACTGGCAGAATCAAAGTTGAAAAGAACAAATATATTATTTGCAGCAAAACAAGAAATTCTTTAAGCTCATGAAATGAAAAAATAAATAAAACAAAAACTATTTTATGTCTAAAATAGCTGTTTTTACAGTACATTGCTAAGATTAAACAAAACAAACAAAAACATTATTGTGGTTAAGCGGTAGAAAGGTTTTGTGTCTGAATCCTGGAGAGTTATGTTATCATGATAATTGGCTTTTATATTGTCACTTTAGTAAAACCAAAATAAGTGTTTTGAAACATAATTAAATAGTTTAGAAACCAGAATTAAACAGTGAAAATGCTCCACAGTTTCTCCACTTCTTTCTGTCAGAAAGGCTACTCTGTCCAGAAATTCACCCCTCAACTGAGAAATTTCGAATGTCCGAAGTTGGTAAGAAAATCTTGGAAGTTTATATTGAGCTAGCGCTAGAAAAGGTGGTGGTAGGGAAAATTTGCTGATGTCTGCAGGTCAGGGATAAGGGCTGTCACCAGCACTTATTTTATCCCCAGCTTATTAAGAGGGAAAAATCTAGAGCCAATGCTAATGGGTCCATCGAGTTTACTCTGCTTAAGGCTTAGGGATACATTTGACTCCTCTGGGAATCAATGCTTGAGTGAAGGTGGAGAGAAAAAGCTAGAGCATCATAAACACATGGCTCTTAAATCAGCCTATAGATGGAGAAAGATAATACTGCATGGATCAGCTGTCACTTAGCAAAGAGACAAAAGGAACCCAGAGGCTCCTGCAACCAACTAAGAGTGAGTGTACTATACTCTATAATAGAAATGTAGACATGCTTTAAAGTGTAAAGTGTATATATATCAGTTTCAGGGTTGGATCAATACCACAATAGTGAATTACCCGACTCTCATGGTACATCGGTATCTAAATGGATCCTAAAGAGATATCTTACGCGAGAAAGGAAATTCATCTCCAACAAATAAAATAATTAAATAAATCAAAATGTTGCGAAAAACTGAAATGAATCATCTGCAAATCCTGTCTTTTATTTACACAGAGAGCAAAACAAATACGCATTTGTCAGTGGAAATTCAAACAGTGAGATCCATTAATTGTACTAAATTTATTATATACAATTATTTATTTTAACATAATCATTTTGATTAATGTCTATTCTGCATTTACACATATTTATCTTAAAAAGGAACTGTGTCTGTTAACAAATTAACTACTATGAAAATGTTACATTAATCGATAATTGATCAAAAGTGATAAGGAAGCCATTTATGATAAATGCAGTTTGTTTGAAGTTTCTATTCACCAAACCCCACTGTTTGATGGCTGTAAATAAAGTATTCATATGCTGAGATTTAGTATGAGCACAGGTTCTTTGTTGTGACTGCTGATATGTGTTTGTTTAGGCATGCAACCCATTTGTTTAATAATGTATACAATCTATATTTAAGCACACTTGAATCGTATTTTACTGTTTTATTATTTTTGTTTGTTTAATAATGTGTTTTGTGTTTTAATTTATCTTGTTTAAGTTTAAAAGTTGGGTTGTATTTAATGGTGCTATATAAATAATATTGCCATTGCCAGAGAATCATGGTTCTCTTTCAAGGGAACTCGCACTGCGTCAAAGACATTGTGGGAATGCGTGATTGTGTTATGATGCACATGTTTAGTTGAACCAGTCGTGTGAAGAGATGTCAGAGGCGAGTGACATCATGAACCAGGAAACTATAAAAGAATGCCAAACCAAACAGCGGCAGCTTCTGTGTATTCAGTAGCGCTATTTATGATCATATGTCTTAAATATTGTTGTCCGTCTACCAACTAAATCAGTGTGAAATGGCGAACATCCAAAAGTTTACATTGTGTGTGCATCCATGCCCAACTTACATCTAGTTTTTTTTCTCAGGGTTTAGCCCAGTGAGGTTTTTTTCTCAGGTCTCACAAAAACAGAGCGTCACCACCCATGCTTCTCCCAAAAGAGAAGGGAGACCTGGGGATGCTCTCATTTGCAGCCTTCAAGGGGTAGGGTGGATCTGACGACCATCCTTATCGCCACGAAAGCTGCGGGGAAAAACAGGACCTGACGCCAGTGGTCCATGAGAGCAGCCCCCACAGGAGGGAAGTAGTTAACATGTCTCTAGGGAGAGAACCACCGGTAACACGTTTCCTCTGTGGCGCACTGAGGATGAGGAAACGTGTTATCAATACGCAGAGTACTGGGCCACAGTACGCACTAGGGTACCGGCCACGGTCTATCCCTTGTTCCTTTTGAGCCAGTTGAAGAGATTCCAGTCAAGTACTTGACTCTTAAAGCATTGTTTCTCCTTGAGATCACGCCTCTTAAAAGATTTGGAGATTTGAAAGCTTTGTCTTGGAATTTATGTCTGGCATGATAAAGGCTTTCCTCCACCCATGGCCAGGATACATTCCTAAGGTCATTAATGTGGCCAGGCCGATTGTGCTGAAGGCCTTCTATACTCCCCCTTTCAGGCAAAAAAAAAACAAAATAATCTACTTTGCCTGGTTCGTGCATTGGACGTTTACTCTTCACACGATTGGTTTGATTACACATGGGCTTCATGACACAATCACTCTGAGCATAACCATTGCATCTTCGACATGTCGTCTCATTGTCTCTTCAGGGAATCAAGGTTACATACATAAACTAGACATTTCCACTAAAATATTAAGCAGCACAACTGTTTTCAACATTTATAATAGCAAGAAATGTTTCTTGAGCATCAAAGAAGCATATTAGAATGCTTTCTGATTTCTTTAAAATATGTATTAAAATAGAAAATTGTGAAAATACTTCATAGTATTATACTGTTTTTACTGTATTTCGGATCAAAATAATGCAGCCTTGATGAACAAAAGAGAACATTCAAAAACAGTGTATTAGTTACAATTTTACAATGACTTAACAATGAGTTTGTGACAAAATGTTGATAGTGCAAACAGATGCAAAAACAGAAACAAAAGAATACTCACAGCAATAAACTGTATGTCTGCATGTACATACTTCAAATGGTTCATAAACTCAGAATATTCACATTCAGTGTAGAAGGGCCTTTAGGTCAGGATTTGAACCCAGGTCAACTTATGTGCAAGACAAAAACTGTACCACTACAGTAACATATTTCATACAGTATAAACTTCTTGTTAAAAAATGTTTCTTTACTTGGTCATGTCGTATTTTGCCTTGGGCACAAGTGAGCCAGTACAACACTGGTGCCCTTTCAGAAAATAAGTGCATGATGGTCCTGCCGGGCCTTCTCTCAACTTCCTGAACTTTCTGCTGTATTAATTGGTAACCCCTGATGGGTTTGCATCGCCCAGTGCTGTGTACATCTGAAATGAATGCTGAAACTGAGAAAACTCAAGCTTTTTATCTTCGAACAGTTTTGCACGTTGCTCTGACAAAGTGAAATGTCAACTTGATGCATTGGCCATTTGTTCAAGTGTCACACAAAACCCTGAGGCCATGTGACATTGGCTGCTGTTCTGTGCCTTCGCCTTCATTTGCTTGAATCAGTCGTGTTCAATTTGCGATGCAACATTATGGGAGCTTAACCTCCAATAAAACAGACTCAACATGGGATTTTCTGGCTTGCGCTCTTTTAACGCCCAGAAATATAAAAACCCATATGATGACAACGATAAATGAGAGCTTCAAGCTCATGCAGCATGTTCAGGCATCACAGAGAGCAGAGGCTCATCATAGATGCATGGTTTGTGCAAAATAATGGCCTTCAGCATGTCCTACAGAAGTGCACAGAGGAGAGAGAGAATGAGAGAGAGAGATGCGGATATAAGGAAAGTGGATATGAGTGATATAATCCTCTTTTATGCCTGCTGAACAGAGCAGGAAATTGTCAATGCAAATTAAATGATTAAGGGTGAACATCTCCAAGAATAACCTATGCATCAGAAAGCAGGTAGCTCACATCTCTCTCTCTCTCTCTCTCTCCTATATCCTCCTCTGGTCCAGGATGCCTCATCAACCAGCTGGGATTTCAGCCATGAATATTCAACAGCAGGGAGGGCAAAAACACGAGCTAGCAGTTCCCATTTCTAAACACAAGCGTCTGGTGCAGTAGCAGGCATGAGATCAGGCTACTTATGTGGTGGCACGAAATCAAAGAGAAACTGCTCCACCATTTGAACCAAATGTTCCAGGTTACATGGTGGACTGGATTTATTGGTGCCAAAACAGATATACAGCAAGTCCTAGATATGGCGATTTGAATCTCAAAGGAAAAGCAAGTGAGGCTTTTGAATCGCTAGTGAAGTAATGCTAGTATTGTATCTGCAGGGTTTGATTTATTCTGTTGTTAAGTGTTTGTTGAAAAATGTTATTAATGAATGCATGTAAAGTTCTAACTATATTAAGTGCTAACTATGCATATAAGAAAATATTTCCAGGACAAAACCAGCATCTGGTTAAATGGACAGTTAAAAATACTTCAGTAATGTTTCTATAGAATTAATGTCATTGTAGCACAAAAATCTGTTCGCCTATCAGGCACAGTTTTGTAATCAGGCATCAAAGTATCATAGACTGGTGATTCTTGACAGGTTCTGCTTAAGGAGATAGATTTCAGATTGTATAGCTAGACTTCCTATCTTACAAAATTTTGCAAATGTTTCCATTTAAAAATTTTTTTTGTCTTACCTGTAACGAGGAAGGTGCATCGTCCAGACCCTGCTTCGTTGGTGATGTCACAGGTGTATGCTCCGTAGCCCTCACGGTTGAGTGCCCTTACATGGTATTCTGTCTCATCCCGAGTGTCGAACTTGCCTGTTGTTAGGAGTCTGGTGCCTAGTTTCCATTCGTACGTCAGTACTCTTGATGGGTGGGCACGCAAGACCCTGCAGCTCAGTGAGAATGGCCGGCCAAGACCTTGCCTGATCTCCGTATACACCGGCTCCACCGCAGGTGGATCTGAAAAACACAAACAACGTATTTATACTAAGTCAGGGGTTTTCAAAGTGTGGGGCGCGCCTCCCCTGGGGGGCACCTGAGTATGCCAGGGGAGGCGCGGAGAGTTGTAAAAATGATAGTCTAATACAGTAGAACCCTGATTTAAAAAATTAATCTGTTCCGAGGTTGGCTTCGTTAGTCGATCTTTTCGTAAATCGGTCAGGTTTTTACATGTAAATTGCCTAATCTTTTCCAACCCTACAACAACACCATATTTAGTATGGGATGAAGCGCATCCCAGCTTTATACTTCTCTCTATACTTCTCCCTTTTCGACTCCGTGGAGAGCATCCTCTTCTTCCCTTTGACTTCAGCAACAATCTTCACATCCATGGGTAGTGATTAGAAAAAAGTTTGTTAACTGGGCACAAAATAATGGCTATGCAGCACGATGAAAACAAAACTTGTATGCAAAAGCACGGAAGAACTTTAGAGTTAGTGGGACGAAAGGAAAGGAGAGAGGAAAATGCAGAGGCTGGTGGGAGCGATGCTGACCAATAGGAGAGCAGGATTGTAAAAAGTGTTCCCCTTCTTACATGGACTATTCCAGCCATCCCTGTCATTCAGTGCCTCAGAGTTTAAGAAGTGACTGAGAAGAGAGTTGACGGATGATTAAGGTAAGAGATCGGCTGAAGATTGTATGTAGTTTATTGAGTGAAATACAGGGAATTAGTGCCAATCGTTGAGGTTTTATCGATCTATGGACCTTTAATAAACACCAGTTTTGGATTATTGAGTGAGACATCATTGTTCTGACCGGACAAACTGTAGCCTTCATTCAACCCGACCCAAAATCAGCACGAATTTCAAAACAAAACTCGGAAATCGTCGCCTTGCCGAGATTTTGTTTTTCGCATCTCGATAATTTTGTCATTACTCGGGCGAAAAAAACCCCGAAATCTTTTATCGTACGTCAAACTTTTCAAACGTAGAGCGTTTCGTAAGTCGGGGTTCTACTGTAATAACTCGCCGAACTTGCAATAAACCTCCTTCACTTTACATTTCCCTGTGATGTCATTCTGTCGCGGCTGCGAGCTGAAGCTGCGGTGGAGAGTAGGCTTGTGTCGACAATCGCGCATCACGTCCACCCCCCCCCCAGCGTCAACAATTGCGCATCACGTCACATTTTTTTTGGAGGGGGCGGGGGGGGGGGCGGCGGCATTGGGTTGGTTGTGTCAAAAGGGAGGCCCACTGTCTCAGACTTTGAAAACCTCTGTACTAAGTCAATAAAATTAATACAATTCCCTTCTGAAAAGTTCAGTAAGGTATGATTTGCATGCTGTTCAACAGCACTGGAAGCAGGAGAGCTGGTGGACCAACTACACCAGCTCAATTTTGCTTGAGAACATGACTATGGTGGTCCACCAGCTAGACCGGTACTATACCAACACCAACCAGCATGACTGAATTATTGTGACTGAATTAGATTAAAATAAAGATTCTAGAGAACAAACTCAACAGGTTTTTGATAGCACAGTGGCCTGTGAGGACAGGAAAAACAAAAGTTACTTAAGAATATCGCAACAGCAGCTGTACAGGCATCACAGA
Source organism: Rhodeus uyekii (assembly GCA_037043235.1). Taxonomy (NCBI): domain Eukaryota; kingdom Metazoa; phylum Chordata; class Actinopteri; order Cypriniformes; family Acheilognathidae; genus Rhodeus; species Rhodeus uyekii. The sequence goes on along the minus strand of JAWRVZ010000002.1, from coordinate 4,989,813 downwards.
TGGATCAGAAAGTTGTATAATCACTTTGAAGCGGCAAAACAGCAGAAAAAAGGGAAAAAAATGCTGACTCACCCACTCATAAGAGGGTGACCTGTCATGAATCAGTGATTCATGGTGTTGCGAGCCAACGCGCACACATACACCATGATACACACCATCAGAGAGCACAGCCCCGGGAGAGCATCATCAAACATAACATGATGTCCTTAGAAGGGCGCTGGCATCTGTACAGAGTTTGCACTTTTTATAGTCTGATTTGGAGAATCTTCCTGTTACTGTAATGCACAGCACTTCTATTAATGTCCGCTGAAAGTCGTACGTTGTTACAGAGAGAGCTTAATGCACAGAATACACACACTACATTCTGCTTTTCATCTTTTATCTCATGTACAGTACACTTCTGCTATATAAGCCGAAATATGTATCAATAATTTGTACTTTTTTAGCGCCCGACCAGGAATTAGTATGCTATAAAAATGTACCAATATGGAAAAAAGAAATCTGGTCCATGGCAGGTTTTAGAGTAAATACAAACCTCAGATGAACAACAAAACATGGCATATTACACAGAGTCATTATTTATTTAACAAACTAAACTTCGTTTGGCCAAAACGGAAGTCATGGGTGACAAAAGTAAGTACACCCTTTTTGCTTGCATAGGAATTAAGGACGTAAGTAGCAGTCATGCGCCACTAATCAAATACCTTTAATTAATTGATAATCAGCAAACATTTACATTTATTAATTTAGCAGACACTTTTATCCAAAGCGACTTAGAATTTGAGGAATACAGAAATCGATTCATCCTGAAGATGCAAAAGTACATACGAGTGCTTTCAAGACAAAGTTTCAAACATTAGAAATACTAGTAGTGCAAGCCTACTAGTATGTCTAATGTTTGAAACTTTGTAGCAAACATGACCAACTCTATAAAAGCTGAAGTTTTGGCAGTTTGCTGGTCTGAAGACAGCTGCCAATCTTCCCTGAAGTGGACATCCCAGCAAATACACCCCAAGGTCAGACCATGCAGTGCTAAGAGAAATAGCAAAACCCCAAGAACTACACCTCAGACTCTACAGGCCTCAGTTAAATGTTAAATGTTAAAGTTCATGAGAGTAAAATTAGAAAAAGACCGGACAGGTATGGCTTGTTTGGAAGGGTTGCAAGGAGAAAGCTTCTTCTCTCTAAAAAGACATAGCACCATGGATTAGGCTTGCAAAGTTGCATCTTATCAAACCACAAGACTACTGGAATAATGTGTTTTGACAAAACCAAAGTGGAGATGTTTGGCCATAAAGTCCAGTGCTATGTTCGGTGAAAACCAAACACAGAATTTCAGCACAAACACCTTATACCAAATGGTCAAGCACAGTGGTAGAGGGTTATGATTTGGGGTTGTTTTGCAGCTCTACTCCTCTTTATACCAATGTATTCTAGAGTCAAATATGAGACCATCTGTCCAATAGCTAAAGGTAATTGGGCCATACAACAAGAGAGAGATCAAAAGAACAGCATAAAATCTACAACAGAATGGTCCAGACCTCAACCATGCTTGAAATGCTGTATCAGGAACTCAAGAGAGCTGTGCAGAAAGAAATACCCATAAACCTCAAAGCGCTGAAGCAACGCTGTAAGAAGAGCAGGCCAAAATTCCACAGAAAATTATTAATTCAAGTTGCTTCAAGTGACTTTACAAGAAACTGAATCGTAGGGTGTGTTTAATTTGTCACAAATGACTTCTTCATTTTGACTTTATTTTTGTTAAATAAACAATGATACAGTGTCATCTGATATTCTGTTTGTTTCAAGAATTTTATTGCATCATAAAGCACTTAGGAATTTTTTGGAGAAAAAGAGGTGATAATAAATATTCATACTTTACTGTATCACCACAAAAGAGTTGTGGATTAGTGAAAATGTTGCTAATAATAGTTACTATTGCCCTGCAAGAACATGTTCCCAATGGAATAAGCTTTGCCTTTTTTCTTTAAATTGTTTTGGTTGAAATGGAAAAAATGTTTGGTTCCCTTTCATGGGAACTCGAGCTGCGTCAAAAGCGCTAGGGGAAATACCTTGACGTCAGTCACGTGAAGAATGTATACAACCAATGAGAGAATTACGCGTGTGAATGCGAGTCGCGGGTCAGTGACATCATGAACAGAGCATAAAAGCGCACCGGAACCCGGAAGTGACAGCTTTGAGTGTCTTCAGCGTGCGTGTGTAGCTGAGAGATTGTGCTTGCGAGTTACAAACCACCTTCTAGCTAGATTGCGTGTGTTTGTTTGAATGGCTGAGCAGACGTTTTTCCCGTGTGTTTTCCTTGTACCTGTTCATTACGGGTAAGGATACGGGTCTGCCTGGGAGTGGCGCAGATATGGCAAACTTACCAACTGCACCTTCAATAATGCTTGGGCACTGCGCCTGCAAGATATCCATGTTCTGAGCCTCATCTACGGTGGCTCAGTCATAGCAGTTAGCAGTTCGGCATTGGGGTGTTGTTCTCGCTCACTGGAAGGTGCGGGGGAGGGCTAATCTTACGTGGTCCGCGCTCGAGGGCGTCAACTGTGTAGGTTGCCAAACCTGTCTGACAGTCTTCGAGGAGACTGTTCAGGCTTGCGGTTTTGGTCCTGCTGCAGCAGCGATCGCTATCGCGGGGACTTCTCAAGTTTCGGAAGCACGCCCTGTGCGGTTTCTTCCGACTTGAATAACAACGACCCAGCTTTGAGGAGTTGGGCGTTGTATTCACTTGGTGCCATCAGTATGCTATTACAACTGCTGTAGTACAGTGAAAATTGTGTTTGCCTTTCATGTGGGAGACTGGGGTTCGAGTCCTGGTAGAATGAACTTATTCCAGCTCCGAGGTGCTGGATTTTGTTGGCATCCATACTGCAGATGAAGGCCGCTCTCGCCTGGTGGTGTTTGCGGACACTAGCCAGGCTCGCGTTCTCAGGGTTCTGGACCTGTGCAGTTGAGGCTCAACGGCGTTCACAATCTTGGGGATTGCAAATGGATCTCACAAAAGGTAGCGAGACGGGCGCGCCCGTATCTCAACCTGGCTGTGATGATTCTAATTCCAGCAGGATCTGGGAGCACGTGCTCCAGGCGCGGTTTCTCCCGATCTCGCTGGGACTTCGGTGCTATCACTATTCTGTTCTGAGGATGAGGATGTGATTAGCATCGATCCGGTCGAGGAGGATTCGCCATCCTATTCACCGGCGTATGAGGAGTTATCGAGGTACGGAGGGATGCCAAAGGTGGACGAGGCTCTTGCGGGATACCTCGTGCCCCAATCGGCATCTTCTCTTAAAGCCCCGGCGCTCCCCACAAAGCCGTTGCGGGTCACATCATCTTTGGTGGAGAAGCTTATTCTGCCTCTAGTCAGGCTGCAGCGTGTCTGTACACCACTGCACTGCTGCAGGTCTATCAATGCTGGGCGATCTCGATCAGGGCGGCGGCATTGGCCCGGAGGCAGTGGCAGAGCTGCGCCGGGCTATGGATCTGTCTCTCCGGGCCACTAGGGAGACGGCCCACTCTGTCGGCCGCTCCATGGCAGAACTCTGGTGGCTACGGAGAGGCATCTATGGCTCAACCTTTCAGCCATAAAGGTAAAGGACAATTTTGTTTTGTTGGATGCTCCTCTGTCCCCTTCGGGCTTGTTCGGCGACGCCGTGAAAAGTGTCATCAACAAGTTTCAGGAGGCTGCACGACAGTAGGTGGCATTCAGCAAGGTCCTTCCCCGCCGCCCTTCACGTGAGCCCAACAGCAACCACGGGCTCACAAATCCTCATACAGGGCCTCACAGAAGGAGAGTGTTGTATCCCGCTTACCTCCCCCCCAACAAGGGGAGGTCGGGACAGCACTCTCAGGCCCAGCCTTCTGGGCAAAAAGACGGATCTGAGGACCATCTTAAAACGCCAAGAAGGATGCCAGCAAGCGTCCTTGACGCCAAAGGCAAGCCGCAACAAGGCGGCTCTCTCCGTGTGCCGCTTCCGAGGGAGCCCGCCACGGGAAAACTGCCCCCTCCAAGGAGGGTCCTAGAGCATTCCACCCGTATGGTGTCCGGAAACCCCGGCCCTGTGGTGTCACTGCTCATAACAGAGATCAGTCTCGAGAGACTGGTTCCCTTAGTGGAGTTCCAGGCCGCGTGGTCGCGTCTGCTGGGCATCTCTCGATGGGTCCTGCGCACGGTAACCTGCGGGTACGCCATTCAGTTCGGGGCTTCACCACCCCGTTTTTCAGGGGTCCTACTGTCATTGATAGGGCCCCAGCAGGCTCTGATTATGGAACAAGAGGTAAACTCTCTGCTGGAAGAGGGGACATTGAGTATGTACCCCTCACTGACAGACAGTTCGGTTTTTACGGCCGGTACTTCATAGTTCCGAAGAAGGATGGAGGGTTGCGGCCCATTCTGGTTTTGCGTCGCACTTTCATGCTTCTAATTTCAAATGTTGACGCTTAAGCAGATCGTGACGCATATCAGGTCTGAGGACTGGTTCGTCACGATCGACCTCAAGACGCATAGTTCCACATCTCCATCCTTCCTCATCACAGGAAGTTCCTTTGGTTCGCCTTCGGGGGGAAGGCGTACCAGTATCGGGTACTTCCGTTTGGTCTATCACTCTCGCCCCGCACGTTCACAAAAGTTGTGGACGCTGCGCTTGCTCCGCTGTGATCCCAGGGCATCCGTGTCCTCAATTATGTCGACGACTGGCTAGTGTTAGCCCAGTCGTCCCAGTTAGCAGCATGTCATCGAGATGTCGTGCTCGTTCACATGAAGGAGCTGGGGTTAAGATTGAACACCAAGAAGAGTGTACTTTCTCTTGCTCAGAGAATCACTTTCTTGGGAGTCATTTGGGACTCGGAGGCAATGTTTGCTCGGCTATCACCCGGGCGCATTCATTCCATTTGTTCAACCATCAAGAGTATCAAACTAGGCCAGCTACTTACTGTCAAACACTTCCAGAGGGTGTTGGGGCTCATGGCAGCAGTGTCCAACGTCATTCCGCTCGGCCTACTGCGCATGAGACCCCTCCAGTGGTGGCTCAGGACCAAAGGGTTTTCCCCGAGGGGCAACCCGCTTCGCACATTCAAGGTCACTAGGCAATGCCTACACGCCTTGACCCTGTGGAAGTAACCTGGTTCCTGTTATAGGGCCCTGTGTTGGGAGCAATCGACCAACGTGTGTCGCTGTCGACAGTCGCATCCCTCACGGGCTGGGGAGCGGTCCTGAGGGATCCCTCCGCACAAGGAGCAGACATCCTGTTGAGACAGGGGCCGAGGCTCGGGGAATGGCGGCTCCACCCCGAGGTGGTGGACCAGATCTGGGAGAGATACGGGCAGGCACAGGTGGACCTGTTTGCCTCCGTCGAGAACTTGTGGTACTCTCTGTCGCATCCAGCGCCCCTGGGGCGGGATGCTATGGTACATGCGTGGCCGAGGCTGCGCCTGTACGCCTTTTTCCCTGTTTGCGCTGCTCCCGGGAGTTCTGGCCAAGATTCGCCGGGACAGGGTCCGTCTCACGCTGGTGGCCCCTTAGTGGCCCAGCAGGATCTGGTTTACGGACCCTCTGTCCCTGGCGGAAGGTTGTGTTCTCCACCCCCATCCAGAGTGGTTAATCTGAAGGTCTGGCCCCGAGGGGGCTCAGTTCCTTGACGCCGGTCTCTCAACCGGGGTGGTAGAGACCTTTCTTCAGTCCAGAGCTCCCTCCACGAGGAAACTCTATGCCCTGAGGTGGAGAGTTTTCACTTCCTGGTGTAGCGAAGAGCAGGTGAACCCAGTTACCTACTTATCAGATGGCAAAGTGCTGGAGTTCCTGCAGGAAAGATTTGCGGCAGGGTTGTCCCCCTCTACCTTAAAGGGTTATGTGGCTGCCATAGCGGCTTGCCACGTACCTCCGGGTGGGGTGTCCTTGGGCAGGGACCCCCTAGTCTCTCGTTTCCTTCGTGGCACTCTAAGGCTGAGACCTGTGGCACAGACCAGGGTTCCTGCCTGGGACTTGTCTGTGGTACTCCAAGGCTTGTCCCAGGCACCTTTTGAACCGATAGAGGAGCTTTCTATTAAACTCCTCTCCCTAAAGACCCTTCTTTTGCTGGCTATCACCTTGCTTAAGAGGGTTGGGGATCTTCAAGCCCTCTCAGTGGTTCCTACATGCCTCGAGTTTGCGCCCGGGATGACGAAGGTTTTTCTTCACCCGAGGCCAGGTTATGTCCCCAAGGTTCTCACGAATGTGGCTCGATCTATCATGCTACAGGCCTTCTGTCCTCCCCCCATTCGACGATCATGAGCAGGGAACAAGGTCTGTCCTCTGTCCAAGGCTGGTCCTCACCGCACACATTTATGAGGTTCTATCAATTGGATCTCGATTCCGCTCCAGGAACGAGGGTGCTCTCTCAGTGAGCTGAGACACACCCGCAGGCTGACGTCGCTGAGGTGACGTTGGTATAGCGTTACCCTAGCGCTTTTGACGCAGCTCGAGTTCCCATGAAAGGGAACGTCTCGGGTTACGTATGTAACCCTGGTTCCCTGAAGGGGAACGAGATGCTGCGTCTCTGCCTCAGCTCCTTGCGCCTCCGGGCCCGCTTCAGACACTCTTTTGCTGTCACTTCCGGGTTCCGGTGCGCTTTTACCTGGTCCCGTAAAAACCTCTGTTCATGACGTCACTGACCCGCGACTCGCATTCACACGCGTAATTCTCTCATTGGTTGTATACATTGTTCACGTGACTGACGTCAAGGTATTTCTCCTAGCGCTTTTGACGCAGCGTCTCGTTCCCCTTCAGGGAACCAGGGTTACATACGTAACCCGAGACGTTATCTATTATGTCTTCAGTAGATGAGTGGAACAGTATAGGCAATGCGATGCGGTTCAGTAATTCAGACTATTCCCACTTTACTGTGTGCTACACAAAGAACCCATATATCTCAAAACCACAGTGGCAATCATTTTAGGCATGCTCATCTCAGTCTACGTTATGTTTTCCCCCCTCGTGGGTTTTTCTTTTGTATGCTTGTTTATTTGCTGATTGTTAATAAACTATCCTTTACCTGCACATGAGTCCTCTCCTTTCTCGTATCCATTCGTGACATGAGCAGTCACTTCGAATCTTTGCATTTTCAGAAGCAGAGCACTCACAAACTTACCAAACATGCTACACTATCCTGATTGCTAAACATGGAGGGGTAGGGAAGCATGTTTTCGGCATACATTTTCTGCCTTCAGTCTCCTCAACTTTTTTGTCTGATGGAGAAGTGCAGGCAGACCCAATGGCATGGGAATGAGACGGAGTGTCTTGTTCCCCTTCTCAGGGAGCCATGGTTGCAGTCGTAACCTGAGACATTTACTTTCAAAGTGTAACTCAATACTGCGTCTTGGATTGAAACTATGGGCAACAAATATTCACTTTGCCATGGTAAATTGCTTGACTCACTAGGTTAGAATATGCACAAAGATAGTGGGTGTAACATAAGAAGAAGAAGAAGAAATGTTACATTTATATAGCGCTTTTCCAGAGCTCAAAGCGCTTTACATAGTAGGGGGGAATCTCCTCAACCACCACCAATGTGGTGGTTGAGTCATACCTTGACTCAATGGATTACGTTGATGGAGTCAGAGCGTCAACCCAGGGCTTGTCCATAAGTAGATGTAGACAAGTCATGTAGTGCTAACATCCCTATGCCAATGTCTCCCACAAGAATGGAAGACAATCTAGCTTGTATGCCTATATAGCAAGGGAAGTCCCAGTCTCTAGAACTGTTCCTCCCGCCCCTGATGGCAACTGCAGCTCTAAAGTCAGAGCATTTACAGAAAACATGGCTATGCTGCGACAGTGCTTTTCTCGTTTGACAAAACGTGCAATGAATGCCTGTTTGAAGTTTTTAAACTATCAACCTTGGCATACCATTACTGTAATAAGGCTGTAATACAAGAATGGCAAAACCTTAATTTCATGGATTCTTATAATAAATGGAAACTGCAGCTCTATTCAAATACCCTAAGCAAACTCGCACCCTGCCAGCCACTTTTCACAGAATCCAGGTGGATTCACACTATATTCAAGGAATAAGTGCAGACTAATATAGGTTAATGTATAATATAGGATAACCATGATTTTAAGAAGGGTGCAAGGGCAAACCTTGCTTTGATATCCGAAAATGGTCAGTGAGGGGGCACCTCACCAGCCCTAAGGCTCGAAAATGGAGCTTGCCAAAGGGAGACCACTATGTTGTCAAACATTCCCAGTGGCTAACATCTCTGATGTTGCTGCCTCTCCAAGGAGTATGCAATGTTATTAGAAAGACATCAGAGGATCCTACTGTATCTCTCATGTTGCTGCCTCACCAAGGGAGAGCCTCAACACAAGACAGCCACAGGAGAGTTTAGTCTTACTTCAAGAGACCTGAAAGCTGAGGGATGTGGCTTGAACCTTGCATTTAAAAAGGGAAGCAAGGGCGTATAACTCCTCACTCAACCCTATGTCTTAAAGGGCAGCTTACCAAAGGGACCCAGCTACCAGCTCTTATGCTGGGTACACACTATAAGATGTTCAGGGCCATTTTGGACCGATTTCTCCTTTTTTGACAATCCAACAAGGCAAAGTCCCGATTAGCTTGACGGTTCTACAGATTCTCTTATCAGATTTTCCTGTGGTGTGAGGTGTGAAGAATGACTTAAGAATGAATCTGTTAGGAAGAACATCGTAAGAAAGTGAGCTTACAGAAGACTCGCCTCTAGCCCGGGCTGTAACATGTTCACACTGTCTCCATGACTTTTAAACATTTGTCATTGTCCCTGTAAATTTTTAATAAAAAGCAGTCGATACACTAAGCGCCATTTTTTTGCCAGTCATCCACCATTTTTATTTACAATCAAGTCACATTTGCTGCGAGAGATTTCATTTTCATTGAGTTTGCAATTAATGAAGGGAATCTGTTGTGTATGGTTTCCTTTCCTGTTCACATTTTTAAAGGGAAGCAAGAGGTTCTGCCTTATAATTATAGAATGGTCGATAACAAGGAGGGATGCATTGTCAAACCAGGGCGATTCCAAGGGGCGTGCTGTCTAATGCCTACTTCAAGACCTAACCATAGTTGGGGAGGGAAGTGAATGAAGCAGAGGGAAAGTATTGCCCATCTAATTCGTTCCTTGGGGCCATCAAAAGGGCCTTGTCATTACTCAGACATGGAGGTAAACAAGAGAAAGTCAAGTGACATGTTGCCAATGACTCTCATCCACATACTCCAACCCCAAGGAAGCTGTAGGATAACGATGCCCTGTTTAAAAACCCCAGTACACTTGGGGAGAATAGCTCAACCCTGACTTAAATGAAGAAACTTCTCCAGGACCTGCTGTAACTAGCGTTTTAACATGGGCCAAACTAGCGAGGCTTATACAACACTCACTCCGAGGGGAGAATATATCCAGAATTCAAGACCCAACAGTGGTAGGGAGGAGTAATTGCCCTACATACTCCATTCACCCTGCATCAACCCTATGGGATTTTAATTGAAACTATAACATAAGGGAAATATATCTCAACCATGAGATACAAGATACTTCAGGATGTCAGAGTGGTGCAAGAGAGATGTCAGACACAATCAACCAATGCCCACAGCCACTGACCCATGCCACTCTCAGTTTGTGGGGCATCAGGATGTCCTCAGACATGTGCCTACCTTCTGATCTAAACTGGTGTCTTTGCCTAAAATGTGCTGACATGCACAAATCACAGTCAAGCACTGCTAAGCAAGCATGTGAAATAGGGGACAAAAATCCCGTTTCAGATTCTTGTTCAAATTTTAAAATCCTACTCTAATCCTGTGCCAATTCAGCATGGTTGTACATCAAGGTCAAACATCAAGGACCTCTACAAACTATCAATCTGGCTCTAGAACTAGGCTTCGGAGAATGAATGACAACATTGCTCTGGAGTAGAAAATGTAGCTCCCTCCCATGCTATGCCTACAATCCCTGTGATTGATTCGCCTTGCTGCTATGTTAGCTGTGGGACCTAAACCTTAGGGTGAAGGTGCTCAACTCTAATCCCATGTGAGAAAGTCAAGCATAGCAGAGCTTCTCACCGCGACCGCATCACAAGGCATGGATTCAACTAAACCCCAAGCTGAATGCTAGATTCTTATCAGTCTATCAAGACTCAACTGAGAACAGAGTCTGGTGTCACAGATGCTTCGCTATGAATGTCCTCAACCTAATTGAGAGTTTAACACGTTCATGCAAACACTGACTACTATCCCTTGGGTGAAAACCAAGGAAGAACAAGCAAAGAAACATCTTTAGAATACAAAAGGTTGCTGACGTGTACTACAGAAACCCTCTCATACTTCTATGTGCTCCGCATATGATGCCAGCCAATGAAATTGGAGTGTTTTTGCATATGCTTCAGACACCGATTAGGGTTACTAATGGCATTCCCCATAGCATCGATCCAAGACATAGTGTTGAGTTCCACTTTGAAAGCAAACTAATTTAAGCCTAGAAATAAAAAATGTCTTAGGAATGCTCACGAAGTAGCATGACTAATTAAGTTATATTAAATTTGTTACTGTAAATGTGATTCTTTGTACAAACAGTGAGATGTTCTTGCTTCCACTAAAGCATAAGATGCTCTTCATTCTTAAAAATTCTGGTGGACATGATCATTTAGTTTAACTTGTGCTTTAAAGAATAAATGCTTCAAATTTATTAAGAGATAAGAATAATTAATAGATTTTCAAATTTATGTTAATGTCAGTTAATATTTTCATTCATGCCAATAATTGAATTTGTAATGACGAAAACTGTTTTATTTAAATAATTATAAAAAGAGAAAAAAATGAGAATTTTCTTTTTTTGTAGTAGCACAGTAAAAACAAAAGACATTTTTTAAACAAATTACTAAAAAGAGTCCATGATTTGTGAGTTGAAATAAAGTTTTTTTTTGGGAATGAGAACAAGAAAGAAAAAGAAAGCAGATGACTGGAGCATATTTGATGAAATAACAAGAACAGGCTTTAGCAATCATGCCATTTTGAGAAAAGCTTTCTGAAAACAGTGGTTTGTTCACTTTGTTTCCCCACTCCAAATGACAAAAATGTGGAGGCCCCACGCTGTGAGTGGATTACATTCTCTGCAATACAATATCTCTTACAACTGAGGTCAACAGTTCAGTATCCACAACGACTTTATTCAGGCAATGATGCGAGCTCGAGTCTACCGCATTTTGTCATTCTGAATTTCACGGCTGAGTTTCCCAAACTGAACCAATTCCTGCTGACATGTTGCCAATGGATGAGGGTTTGATAGACTAGTCATGGCGGTTATCCCACACTCTCTCTGTCAGACAGGTGACGGCGAGCGACAGTGTGCATTTGCAAATCGATTTTCAGCAATATGGGGAGAACAGGAAAAGACGTTTGCTGAAATGGAATCAATGGTGTATGCAAGTGGAAAGAAAAAAAACAGATAAACAACTTGCTGAAACATTGCAACAAGAAGTGAAGAACAGTCCCAAATTGCTAATAAATGTACTGTACATTGTACAGTATGGCATAGCACACTCAATGTGTACATATTTTAATATCAGCTGTGTGTCATAAGGACTCTGTTATTGACATTGACGTATTATGTAAAATTATTGTGTAAAACAGGAATGAATTTTCACTATTGGTTTCAAGTAAATCATTCAATTTTGATTAAAGACTAATTATATTGCTTTTTCTTCAGAATTACCATCCACTGTTGAATCATTTATAATAAGACATGGGATGTCCATTAAGAAAGCAAATAAGGCCATGTTGATTTCATGTTCAAACAAACATGGCTTTAAGAATGGATTGCTTAATTTCTGTGATGCTGCTTAAACCATTATCTGAACTTAAAACCAGATACAAAATCAAATCAAAACAAAGTAGCAAGAATTACAGCCTTATGTTAAATCAGTTTGAATCAGTCGTGTGGACTTATTAAGGGCATCATTATTAAGGGCCTTAATTGCACGCAGATGACAACACTTCATAGTGAATATAATGTTCTAGCAATTTAAGAAAATTAATTAGTTTCATATTTTTGTTTCAAGAATATAGTATTGTTTGTTTATATCTTGGTTTAATTTAATCTATGTTAATTAGGAAAGCAAAAGAGAGTAAATTGAAAGTGTCACAGAGGGTGTCATTGAATTTAATGGTAATATGTCGGGAGAGATGGAGAGGGTCAGGAATAATTTTTCTTTAACGGTTTGATTGGAAGTATTTTGTTTGGTATAATTTGTATTTTAATTACAGTCGATACTTAATCAGTTAATCAGTTTAAATAAAGAAAACGAAAAGGAGAAAAAAAGAAGAAAACAAACTACACCTGGTGGAATAAAGTGCGTACCAAAAACATTCATTTCTGACCTGTAAAATTGTTGTGCAACACGCAATTAGATGACATAACATGACAACAGCCTTGCGTATAGATGAGAGCGTTAAAACCTATTAATTAACAAGTCCCCAGGGAACCCTCTTTATAAATTTATGTCCAATATTATTTAAAGCAATAATGTAGTTTTTTGTTCTATTTTGGTGAATTTCTTAAGGGACTAAAAGCTGGGTTTGATGCATGAATGGTGATAGTACTTTGAATTGCACTCAGAAATTTTGCATGAGCATTGTAACAAGACTCACAGGCAGGGATCCAATAGCAATGTCTTTAATAAGAGTGGTCGTACAGGCAGAATGGTCAGGGCAAACAGAGGTCAAGCATAGACGGTAATACAGGCAGGGATCACAAAGGCAGGCAGACAGAATCAGGATCGTAGAACAGGCGAAGGTCAAGGCAGGCAGTTATCAATCATAGACGTTATTCCAGGCACAGGTCAGGGCAGGCAGAACAGGATCAAAACAGGTAAACAGGCAGACTCAGAAACAAGATAACCAGGCAGGGATACTAACGCTCAGAATTGACAACCGGTGCTAACAAGACTTCGCGATAAGTGTAAGAATGAAGCAGTCCTTTATAGTCCAAGTAATGATAAACAGGTGGTGTGGCAAACAGTGATGATGGAGTCCAGGTGTGTGTAATCAGTCCAGTGTGATGGTTGCTGGGAAATGTAGTGTGTAGTGTAGAGTCAGTATATGTGTGAGCTCCCTCTGGTGGCCATGGAGGGGAGCGCAGAGCTCATATCATAACAGAGCCCCCCCCCTACGAGCGCCTCCTGGCGTGAGGCAGCTAAAAGGCACCGCGCACCACCATGGCGGCGCCCAAAGTTCAAAGTTCCAGGGTGGTGCTGGGGGAACAGACCAGGCTGGTTCAGGCAAGGCTGGTGGATCTGGGAGGTCTGGCAGGTCCGTAAGGTCCCAGGACGTAGCTGACCAGCCGATGGACCCGATCGACGCCGCTGGTTCCGGAGACCGAAGGCCAGCCGCAGCGACGAACGACCGAGGCGGAATCCAAAGGACCGAGAGCAGAGTTGGAGACGGAGTGACAGAGGACATAAGGTGTAAACCGGAGGGAGGAAGGAGCCAGCTGGAGCCGCAGGTGTAGGCAAGGCGACGCACGACCAAGGTGGAGCCTGGAGGACGAGGGAACCCGATGGAGATGATGGTCGAGGGACTTTGGTGAAGCTGAGGGAGTGAGAAGCCAGGCTGTGCCGAAGTGTTGACGGACCGAGGTGGAGAGAAGGGGTCTGAGGCTGGAGGCGGAGTCAGGCATTCCCCGACTGCCGTCGAGGCTGGAGTCGGCAGGATCTGCGGCGGGACCATCCAGCTGAGCACATGCAGTGGCGGTGCAGGACTGACAATCTCTGGCAGAGACAGGGCAGGAGGGCTGGCAGACACAGACAGGGACAGAGGTGATACTGGGTGGGATAGGGTGGGAAACGGTACCTCAGGCTCTGGTTGACGGGTCGTTGCAGGCTCTGGCGGCTCTGGCTGACGGGTCGTTGCAGGCTCTGGCGGCTCTGGCTGACGGGTCGTTGCAGGCTCTGGCGGCTCTGGCTGACGGGTCGTTGCAGGCTCTGGCGGCTCTGGCTGACGGGTCGTTGCAGGCTCTGGCGGCTCTGGCTGACGGGTCGTTGCCGGCTCGGGGAGATCCGCGAAGGCCGGCGGCGGCGCTGGGAAGTCCGCGAAGGCCGGCGGCGGTGCTGGGAAGTCCCGGAAGTCCAGCGGCGGGTCTGGCCACAGTTCAGGCAGCTCTGGTGGGTCGGGCCACAGTTCAGGCAGCTCTGGCGGGTCGGGCCACAGTTCAGGCAGCTCTGGCGGGTCGGGCCACAGTTCAGGCAGCTCTGGCGGGTCGGGCCACAGTTCAGGCAGCTCTGGCGGTTCGGGCCACAGTTCAGGCAGCTCTGGCGGGTCGGGCCACAGTTCAGGCAGCTCTGGCGGGTCGGGCCACAGTTCAGGCAGCTCTGGCGGGTCGGGCCACAGTTCAGGCAGCTCTGGCGGGTCGGGCCACAGTTCAGGCAGCTCTGGCGGGTCGGGCCACAGTTCAGGCAGCTCTGGCGGGTCGGGCCACAGTTCAGGAAGCTCTGGCGGGTCGGGCCACAGTTCAGGCAGCTCTGGCGGGTCGGGCCACAGTTCAGGCAGCTCTGGTGGTTTGGGCCACAGTTCAGGCAGCTCTGGCGGTTCGGGCCACAGCAGCTCGGGCTCTGGTTCTGGCAGGTGGATCTCTGGATCAGGCTCTGGCTGGCGGATCATTGTGGGCTCCTCAGAAGCGGCAGGTCTGTGCAGCCTCCAGGCGTGCACAGCTGCCGCGGCAAAGAACCACTGCGCCGTCCTTTGGGCAATGGCGGGGGTGATGACGGAATCCATCTTTCCCCTTCTAGAAAAAGTCTTTGTGGGCGACCAACCAGGTAGGTCCGGGTAGACAGCTGGATCTTGTTGTGGCGAAGTCTTCTGTAACAAGACTCACAGGCAGGGATCCAATAGCAATGTCTTTAATAAGAGTGGTCGTACAGGCAGAATGGTCAGGGCAAACAGAGGTCAAGCATAGACGGTAATACAGGCAGGGATCACAAAGGCAGGCAGACAGAATCAGGATCGTAGAACAGGCGAAGGTCAAGGCAGGCAGTTATCAATCATAGACGTTATTCCAGGCACAGGTCAGGGCAGGCAGAACAGGATCAAAACAGGTAAACAGGCAGACTCAGAAACAAGATAACCAGGCAGGGATACTAACGCTCAGAATTGACAACCGGTGCTAACAAGACTTCGCGATAAGTGTAAGAATGAAGCAGTCCTTTATAGTCCAAGTAATGATAAACAGGTGGTGTGGCAAACAGTGATGATGGAGTCCAGGTGTGTGTAATCAGTCCAGTGTGATGGTTGCTGGGAAATGTAGTGTGTAGTGTAGAGTCAGTATATGTGTGAGCTCCCTCTGGTGGCCATGGAGGGGAGCGCAGAGCTCATATCATAACAAGCATACCCTCTTTTTCATAAATTAATACTACTGGGAATAAATTAGTTCTCTGCTAATTAGGCTGGCAGCCAGTTTCGAATGCCATGCTAAGCGAACATCGAGCATGGAACACTGGCACTGTGTCATCCGAGGAGAGGAATATTCCTCTATTCTCCAGCGCTTATCCCAGTTCCACACCACTAATCAGGATGCCAATTTTATCCCCTCATAACGAGGATCCACATTGCTCTTATATTTCACATTAGAATCCCATATTTGCATATGAGCCGTCTCAGTGTTTTGTCACTTTGAAAAAGTATCTGTCGTCCAAAAAAACTCTTGTAGCGGCTTCTTAAAGCATACATCAGTTCTACTTAGACCTCATCCAAGTTGCAATTACTTATCGCTGGGCCCAGATGGAATCTGTAGGCTTTTATTGCATTTTTTGGACTTATTTTAGGAAAACTCATCTAAACGGATTTAAACTGTAAAATGTTCAGAACAGAAAATTGTATAAAATTAGCCAAACTGTTTAATAAATAAACATGCAGTGTTGGGCATGTTACGGAAAATGTAGCACTTCATGTTACACTGCAAGTAAATGGCAAAATTTGCTCGCTACGTTGATGACATGATGAATGTAGGGTACAATGGGACTCAAGGGACACCTTAAGACAAGTGTGCTTTTCGAGGGAGATAAAGTTTCAAAAAAGATCTTGAAAGCATTTACAGAGAACTAAAAAAGATTTTTTAATATAGCTTTACAGTAATAACAGTAAATATTATATTTCAATCAATATGATGGTTTCATTATAAACATTGTGATTATTTCTAAGGTGGACACCCAACTTAATATTTTATATTTACCATCTGAATATAACCATGGTATATCAACAAATAGATAAATCAGCCAGATATTAATAATTTTATCATGTTAATTGATGTTGCTTACTACGCTACATACCATATTTCTACATATTCTTCCGCTATTGTAAAACTGTTGCTTTATATAAACCAATAATTTTATCAATTCTAATTTAGTACATTAAACCTATAGCATTAAAAAAAAAACATTAAATATTAGATCAAATTAGTGCAGAATCCACTGTGCGTTGCCGTCCGCGAACTTGTCAAGGACCAGCTGAATTTCCACGTGCATAGTCAAATGTGGTTATTATGAAAAGTGCTTTTTTTGTGGTTTAATTCTTCTAATGGTTTAAATGGTTAAAGGAGAAGCCCTGCTGCACCCTACACACACATGTAGTCCTATTCACTATAACTCAAACGTTTGGGTTCATGTAGAAAAAGTGACAATACAGACATGTATAATGCTACAAGACATTTCTAGTTAAATAACACAGTTTTTTTAAACAAACAAAAAGCCCTATATATTATATACTGCATACGAATAGCAATGCTACACTCACTAATATCTTCAATATTAGTGATGCTACTGTCCATCACTAGGGCAGATGATGTGTAGAACTTTGAAGAATCCTCTCGAGAACTTTATCTACCCTGCTGCTTTGAGACTGAAAAGAGAATAAGGTGGGTTGTTACTGTCAGGGTTTAACTGCAATTATCCCTTCATTAAAATATATTAGATCATTAATAATCAGTCAGCCTTGCCACATTTAGATGCAATTAAAACTTACTTCAGTCCAAGGTGTTGGGAGTCCAAGGTGCACGGCGGTCATATTCATCATGTCTGCTTAACTAACATGACGATATGTGAATCCATCATCAAAATCTAATCTCGAGGAAGAATTAACAGTCATACCACCTCCTTTCTGATTAAAAAAAACATTTCCCCCCATATTTTACAAATAGAAGCTCCAGCAACTTCAAGCCTGGTATTTTATGAGACCGAGAAAACTTGTGGTGTTAAAGAAATGTCACGTCCTAATGAGAGAGGCTCAGCTGCCGGTGAAAAACACTCCTGAGAAAATGACAATATGAGCTCAATTGACACCCTCCCTATTTCTCCCTCCCTTTCTGTTATCATTTCTCCCTCACTTTATGCTATCTTTGCTCCCATCAACCGCATGTGAGCAATGACAAGAGTGCCAATTGACCTTTACAGTCTGTAGCTGTTCGCCTCCTACAAAAACCGTATGTGATGATGTTCCGATTCTGGTCACAGTCATTGGTTTTGTGGCAATCATTGTCCGTCTTGCATGAATCAGGGTGTGCTTAGTTATGGATGGGTAGTTTTTTGCCAGTACATGCTCTGAAAATTAATTCAATTAACCCCTTGACTGGCGAACATTGGCGATGTTATGTGGAAGGTGGGGCATCCGTGTCAACACTTAACAAGTGACAGGAGATAATTGGGTTCAAGTGCATTAAAAACACTCCAGTTATACTGGCATTTGGTCTGGACACTAGAATTTTTCCTCACTTTTTGAAACATCACACCTCTGCTTCCAGTTATTTTCTGTGTCCATTATTAAAAAGAAAAGTTATTTCTGGACCGAACATTGAATTGCACGTAATTGCATCAGACATACAGAGATTGTATAAAGCGACAGCCATATTACAGCATACCTTGACACAATGACAGTATACAAAAAATCCCATTATGTGGTCATTTTCTGCCAATTTTTATTAATATTTATTTATTTTATTGAGAGAGACAGTAAAGAATAGGGAAAATAATTACTGAGGAAAGAGGGCAGGATTGAGATCAGGAACATTAGAGGCCAGTTACTGTGGCTAATTTTTTTTCTTCCTCAGCAAAACTTTTCTTTATTGTATGGACATTTTGGCCATCTGAGCAAAATATATATTTCATACCAAACCAGCACACATTCACACAAAAAGTGGTTATATCTAACTCTATATTTAACTTTAATGTATATTTCTATTTGATTTGACCCTTTTGAATTTGATATTGAATCATAAATCATTATGAAAAGAAGCTGTTAAATCAGACGTCACTCAATGAATCACTTTTACAGAAAAAAATCTTTAATTGTTTTTAAACTCTCACACAGAATAGTTAAATTCTTTATATAGTATAATACAAAATTAATTATCAACAGACAACATTAAACCATCAAAATGAAATGTTTTTTTTTAGTTGCTTATGAATTTGCAACATTGTCTATATCAGAAATGTGAAACCTTTTAATGGAAAGGAGCCCTAAACAATCCCCTTCTGAGATAAATTCTTTATTAGGCTTATAATAGATATAAAATTAAAACTAAGTCAACGTTTAAACTGATAATTATAATATATTATATTTTTTGTATTATATTATCCACAAACTGAAGCATTTACACATATCAAATAGCTAAATACTTTTTTATGTTAACAATCTATTATGGTTAATAATAGTCCCACTGAAGTGCCTTGTATTGTGCAGCATCATTCAATGTGTTGATGTAATTTCCACTAAAGCAGGGAGGGACATACCGGATAGCTACTTTGCTTTTTAAAATAGCCAATAGAGTTTCATTTATATCACAGCTCGACCAGAACTGCTGAGCAACAGTTTAATCTCTAACCCTCTCTCTTTTTCCCGCTAAAGGAATGTGGCAAGCAGCAATGGCCACCACATAAACCTTTAAAGTGGACAGGGATACACCCGATAATCGCTCTTGCAGAAACTCCAGCAGTTAACTGGGTCTAGCTGATGACTACAGCACCAAGAAGTGAAAAGTTTCCATTTCAGGGCATACAGTTTCCTCGTGAAGGGAGCTCTGGAGTGGAGAATGGTCTTGACAAAGTCGGTTGAGAGACCGGAGATTATGAGCTGGGGCCCTTAGAGGCCAAGCACACAGCTTTGACAGTTCTGGGTGAGGACCTAGGACAGCAGGTTCCTCCTTATCGGAAGATCTGTTGAGGAGGGTCATCAGGTCCGCAAACCACACCCAGTCAGTGTGGGGTGATCAAGGGGAGACAGACCTTATACTGGCAAACTTTTGGCAATTGGGGGGGGGGGGCAGGTGTAGCCACGGCCACATTGGAACTATAGCATCCATTGTGAGAAGAGCTGAGCGCGTGAGAGAAAACCAGAGTAGACAGTGAGACGTCTCTCGAGATGCAAAGAGATCCACTTCTGCCTGGCTAGATATTTTCCTGCTCAGGGTGGAGTCTCCATTCTCCGACCCTCAACCACTTCCACAACAGGATGTCTGCTCCAACATTTTGGACCCCAGGGACATGCCTTGACTGAGAACAGTTTTCACTGGGACCACAGGGAGATCTGGTGCACTAGCTTGCAAGCGGACATGAACACAGAGCCCCCGGATGAATATGTAAGCAACCACCAATATATTGTCTGACTGGAGAAGCCCATGATGGCCCCTGAGGTCTGGGAGGAAGACTCTGAGAGCCGGAAGGACAGCTATCATCTCATGGCGATTTATGTGCGTACAGTCCTTCCTCTAGGGTTGCTCACCACCATCGTTAGCACCTTGCGGCAACAAGGAGCTCCCAGCATCGGACCTTAGGATGGCAACCAGGATTTCTTCCACAAGGGCACGTAAGCATCACCATGTGACCTTGATCATGCAAAAAGGATTGCCCCTCAGGGAAAACCCCTTGGTCCTCAGCCACCAATGAAGGGGCCTCATATGCAGAAGGCCCAACGGGATAACGTTGGGTGCTGCTGCCATGAGACCCAACAGTCTCTGGAACGGTTTTACAATGAGTGACTGGCCTAGCTTTATTCTTTTTACAGCCGATAGGATGGCTTCGATAGACACACATGAGTAAGAGACATGCATACATCGTAATTGAGTCCAATGTTATGCCTAGAAAAATGGTCCTCTGTACTGGAGAAAGCACTCTCTTCTCTACGTTCAACTGTAACCCCAACATTTTCAAGTTAACCAGAATGACATCTCGAGCTAAAATCAACCATTCGTCAATGTAGCTCATAAAGTAGTCCCGCTATGTCCCGAAGCACACAAGGTGGCGGGGTTGGCAGAACAGCACCCTCAGGGCACCGAAGGGATATGGGCACTGCATACTTGTGTGAGGAGCTAGCTTTAAATGTTTTGTGGCTGCTCCAGCTCAGCAGCCCCCCACTAGACCGGCAGGGGAGGAGTTTTTGAAACACCAGCATGTGTTTGGTGGCCTCATAAAAATATTATCTTTTTATGGTAATGAAAAGACATTCCACCTGCAACCCTCTACTGAGGAGGAAATGTGTGATTGTGCACTGTAAACTCAATAGGAGACCCGTTTCTTCCACAATCTTGGCAACTTGGTGTAGAGATTGGGAAAAACGTACGGTCTGACAGGAAGTTTGGGCTCATGAGGGCAGGAATGGTCATCTAATTTTATTTTTGGACCAATCACCCTGCTTCGCAGCTGGCCAGTCTATGTATAACTGGCAAGCACGAGTCATAACTTCGACCAGCTCCTTATAGGCTGGAGATTGACATAAGTTCGACTGAAGTTTGGGTACTAAACACACAAAATGAGAATGGTCTCTTCCATGACCTCAACACCTGGGTGTGCAATTCTGGAAGAAACAGTAAACTCCGTAAGCTCCTGTAACAGTAAGCTCCTCGGAGGTTGAAAGTGTTTGTCTAATTTAATAATAATACGCAATCACACGAAGGCGTTTTCACAGCATTATGACTTGAAAAGGGTTAGGATTGAAAGGGAACATCAATTAAGATTTCATGGGGACTGATGTACATATGCAACTGGGCTATTTTCAGTTTGCATACTTGTAATTGTAAATGTCTCAGAGTTGGTACTGTGACCATGATCTGTTATTTCCACCACTTAATTAAGCCACTCTTCATTAGAACGTGAGGACATTCCGAGCATGTTTTAAACTGAAAAAATAAATACTTGCATCTCTGTAAATTAGGGGTTGTTACGTCATAACTGTTTCGAAACTGAGGGGGTCCAAACCGTTTTATGCATTAGAAATTAGTATAGTTAAAAGCATAGGCGGAGTTTGGGGGGGGCTGGGGGGGGCACTGCCCCCCCAGACCAGAGCCAATTAATGCCTGCCTTGTGCTTTGAATATGTTTTTTTGTTATTACAGAATTCATATTTTCTCGTTTTATTTGTTTTATCTTATTAGTTCTGTGTATAGAATGAGTAAGATGTGGCTAATTAATTTTTTATTACTGTATTTAATTTTTTATTACTGTAGCTTTATTACATTCTCCCGCGATTTGCGAATCTCAAAGTATCGCGGTACGTGAGTAGACGCTCTTCTCGTTCTGTTTTACGCGCTGAATAAACAAAATGGACATTCGTCGTTTTTTTAATAAATCCACTACTAAAAGTGTCAATCTATCAGAAAAGAAGACGGTGGACATCTACGCATCTCGGAAAAAGAGCCGGCTTCTGCATTAGGTAAGATATTGTAATGTCTGAAGTAGTTCTATGACAGGTCAAGGGAGGATCTGTTTATGAACTTTAATCGGAACGAAGAACAACATACTGTAACAAGCGCACCCGTCTAACACACTTTTTGCTGCACTTCATAACTCCCCGTGTTAACCCTATCACTGCCGATGCAAAACAAAACAGCAACTACAAAGAGTCTGTTCTATTTGCTATTCTTTGTATAAAGCAGTGGTTCTCAAATAGTGGGGCGCACGTTACCCTGGGGTACATGCTTTTTTTTTTACCAGGGAGTAGGTTTTCTTGCACTGAACAAGAGCAGAAGTTCAGATAATCATCCCCTCATCCTTTGACGTGTACGATGCCGGTGTTCATGTGTCACGTGATCAACCACTAAATTCACACGTGTTTTCACGCGATATCTGGCACTGAGCCAAAAAAAAAGACGGGCTCTGAGCTTGTCATTTATCACAACAACTCAGTGTTTTCAACCACATAAGATTTCTTTTCGGTTTCAACAAGTTGAGCCAACAAGTTGGTGACTATTTTGAATTATCTATTATACAGCCCTTTTTGTGACTGCGGTATGTCAGGTGATAAGCATGACGCGTTACCATGGAAACAATAAGGCGAAAGTTTTTGCCACGAAATGTTTACCTCTTCCTAGGGGGGCGTGACAGAAAATAATTGAGAAGCACTGGTATAAAGTCATTGTTCATTGTAAATGTATTTTATATGTAAAATTAATGATATATAAATATGATATTAAAAAAACTGAGCTCGTGGTCTGGTGCCCCCCCAAGCACAAAAGTGAAACTCCGCCTATGGTTAAAAGTGGTTAAAAATGGTAATTATTAGTCTCTTATTGTACTGTTAAGTGGAGCAATCTTGAAAATGGATACAAAACAGTTAGTTAAAAAACATGATTCTTAATCTTATTAGATGATTAGTTAATTGCACTTGATAAATTTAACTTTCAATAAAACATTTGCAATGTTTGTAAAAGGTGCTTTTATGCATGTTTGACGTCCGTTTTTGATGCATTCCTACTGTTCTGACAAGTTGGGGTCACTAGGATGTAATGTTTCAAAAACAATGAATAACTTTTAGAAGAAATTGGTTAAATTGACTCAAAGGTTTGAAAAGCCTAGTTTTCCAACCAGTACTTGACAATAAACATTACGCTACCATGAACATGAATTAACCACAAATTAAACTTGACCATGAACATGAAACTCACCAACAGATGTTAAAGGTAACAAAGCTAGACAAGAGACAACAGGAACACAAGGGCTAATGAGTAACAAGAAACACCTGAGCATGATCAACACAATGAACCAATGACAAAACTGATGAACACATGACCAATAAACAACCAATCAAGGCAAGGCAAGTTTATTTATATGACACATTTCGTACACAATAGTAATTCAAAGTGCTTTACACCAAATAAATTATAATAAAATAAATAAATTATAATAAAATAAATGAATAAATTAAAATAAATTAATAAAGAATATAAAAACATACAGTACATTAAGATATAAAGTACATTAAGTTTAGAAAAAAAGGAGGATGCAAAAATAAAGTACTTGGGATATCCCCATGATTTTTTTTCCCTTGTGCTTTTTTGGCACGCACCTGTGCAATTCTAGATTTTCAACAATTTTCACCTAAATTGGGCAAGGGGTGATCTAAGCTGCATTTCATAGCCCACATTCATTGTGTTCTCTAAATTACACAGACTAGATGCATTCCACAGCCCGAGTGATCCTAGAGCAGTGACTAGTGACCACTCACCACAGAGTTCAACAACCATGGATCCACAGATACAAAATAAAGAAAATCATTAATAAAGATGAGAATTAAAAAGGTAGCTTACAATGGATGCAAAGATGAACTACTCTGGGATATCACCATGACTTTTGTTCTCTGTGGTATTTATTTAACTCTGTATGTCCAGAGATCCAGTTTTTAACTGTTAGAACATTACAATCAGAACATTACACATGAACAGGGGAAACACAAGACATGATAACATGAGGAGCCAGACATCACCTGACAAGCAGGAACCAATACTACGAGAATTTCAAAATAAAAGACATGAACACAAGTAAAATCAAAACTGAGTAAGTTAAAGTGAGACAGGTGGCAATAATGCAACATTATGGATGTCAAGTGCTGTAAAGTACCGAAGAAGAAGTAGGAAACCCAAACCAACATGAGGTATTGAACTATTTGGTCCGCAAACATTAAAGTATAGTGACTGATTTTGCTCACATAATTCTCTTTCTATGAAACTTGTAAACCACACCATCGGTTCTATCTCTATAGTGACACTAACTACATAGCAGTTGACCAGACCACTGCAATGTTTTTCTCATTTAGATTACAAACAAATGGATTTCCCCACATATTTCACATCTGTTTTCTGTGTGGCATTTTATTATTTCTGCGCAGTTGAGACATCAGAAGTGTGTGGCCGTGCAAGCGCAGCTTAGAGGAAACATTTTGTGTAAACTATTTGGCCATGATTGGAGAAGGTAACATGAACTGTCGCCTCTGGCTTGCTTAGTTGGGGACACAATACTTAATATTCATCAATATTATTAATTGGATTGCCCTGCTCTTCTAGAGTTGCTGTACAGCCAAAAAAAAAAAAATGTTGCATTGTTTTCCTGTTATCGCTGTAAAGCTGCTTTGAAACAATCTTTATTCTAAAAAGAGCTACATAAATAAAGGTGACTTGACTTGAACTAAAGATATATTAAAGATATAAAGTTATATTTTGATTCATGATTAATTTACAGGTCATTGGGCCAAGAACAAACAAACTAATTGGAACATTCAAACAAACAGAAAATGCTCTGATAGTTCACAATTAATTTATAGCTCAAGTCATTATAAAATAAATGATCATGATTTAAATATATTTATTGCAACTATATATATATATATATATATATAGTTGCAATAAATATATTTAAATCATGATCATTTATTTTATAATGACTTGAGCTATAAATTAATATATATATATATATATATATATATATATATATATATATATATATATATATATATATATATATATATATATATATATATATATATATATTAATATAAATTATTATATATATATAAAGCCCAGTTAACTGTAAAAGATTTCATCTGCAAACACGACTCAGATGTATCTTCAAACTATGGTATGTTGCTCTTCAGATATCCTCGGGCAGTTAGTTTTTAACCTAGAGTTCCATCAGAGCAGAAGTTCAAGGTCAGTGGCAGTCAGTCAGAGTGCTGGAGCGAGTCACGAGTTGTGGTTTTTGAGGAGCAATTAAACTGAATGTAACAGAAGGCTGAGAGCGATGTTTGTGGAAAGGATGATGCTGAGGTCGTCTTGGTAATCATTGGAGCCACAAGCAGAGATTTCTACAGGGATCAAACTCATCCTTCATGATGAAAAGTTATGCTTTGTGAGTGGCTGAATGGCTGTCACTAAAATAAAGAAATGTAATCACGGAGACATTCATACAGAAGTCACATGACATATAGATCTGTTAAGCTATTCACAAGCACTTCTTTTCACAGTGAATAGTCCCATTTTAATGGGTAAATGTGTAGGTCCATGCAGAAGGGGCAAGATTGACTCATTGGAATCCTGAATGACAGAATAGGTAAAGACAGATGAAGTCATAACAAAAAAGAAGAAAAAAACTATTAAAACAAAAGTACAAACTACTGAACAACTGTACATCCTTTAAGTCTTGTTTACATCTAAATAATAAGGTCTGATGGCCTGGGGATAGCGTGGGTTTTGGGCTAGATGTCTCTTGTGTTATTGTGTAAATAAATAGATTAGAATTAATGTGACAAATGTATACACATTAATGTATACATAATCCATTAATACTCTAATTCCGGACTTCAAATAAATATTACTTTAAGGATTTGCTTGTCTCCTCCACCATGATGAAAAATGATATAAGTCCATGCAAGTCAGATCTCGATCCAAAGTATGTCCAGATGGATGTATACTGTCCAGAAATGAGCTTCTACTTTTTAGCTTTTAATTCTGTCCAGAAATGATATTATCCTGATTAAATGCCAGGAAAAACAGGGGACAATCCAAGGGGTAAGTTAGCAGATGGCCCTCAGGCATTAACCTCTGCACTATTTGTTCTGTGATGAGAGTGCCGAGTTTCATTTTATTACCAATATAACAGAGTAATGCAGATTTGAAGCGCTTTGACAGAGCGAAATCCAGGGCAATCTCTCTTATGGGCAACCAACCCCCTTCTCGCTTACTCACACAAACATACTAGCTCCCTCTGTACTATCTCCATACTTTCTCTTGCCCTGTCATTATTCTGCCCCTCTCTTTTCCTCCCTCACTCTTTCAGCATCTGTATTCATGCTTCTTTTATCCCACCTTTCCTCTCTTCCTCTCTCTTTCTCTCTCTCTCTCTCTCTCTGCCTGTCTCCACCCCCGCAGTTCTAGCACTTGCTGCAAGACCCGTTCAGCTGTCACAGACATAAGCAGACATTATCCACTGGCATACATTTATGCCTTGGACTTCTGCAAGTAATGACTGCAGCATTAGGATTACCTCTGGACCCCCCCTCGACTATTCAACGGCAATCATTCTGTCTGTGATGGAGGGGGAGGAAGCAGCCTTTATCACACAGGGAGAGATGACATAAGTTAGAGTGGTGGAGAATGAGTCATCAAATACAGTTCTGAGAGGCTAATGCTTATGCTAGCTGGGCTTCTGCTGAGCAGGAAATGATGGCTTTGTAAAAGAGCTTGTCTCTGTCATTAGAATAGTTCCACGTGCAATATGTGCAGCTAATGGGGAGGCATGCAACATATATGGCTGCTTTGCATGGAGATTTGAAGAATTTCTGTTTGTTTGCTCACTTTCATGTCATTCCAAACATGTTTGATTGTTTCCTCTGTGGTATGGTTTTAAAAGAAGAGTACTGGTATTTTTTCAGTACAGCTTTAAAGATTAAACAAGAATGCAAATGCACCATAAACGACGTGTACCATACAACTTGTGTGCTATATTCCAAATGTTCTGAATCATACAATGGCTGAATTCTCCTCCAGCGAGCTGTTGACAAAAATCGCTGTGATCAAATTATTAAATCAATGAGCTGAATCAAAGAACCATATCAGTCTGATTTGTAAATGAACCACTCAGACGAGATTGGTTACCTGATTCAACTGATTCTGAAACCTATCTGACTCAAAAGAACATAATTCACAAATTAGACATTAGAAAAGCTAAGGGATGAATAATGACTTTTGGAATTTTGTGTCTATTCTTCACTTAAAACCACTGAATGACTTCAGAATGCTTGTAATACAGCAACACTAGACAAATACACCACATTTATGCAACATTTATGTTACACAACACCAATTACTAGAAATGGAAACATATTTTTTTGTTGTCAAAACGATTCTTGTTCACAGAGATCCACGAAAATGACAAAAAACGTTTTATTATATATTCCAGGCCAGCAGTTGGAATACGTAAGCACGATAAGCTTAGGTATGAAAACAAACAATACGTAAGCATACATAAACGCTGCCTTCACAAATTCGTCTTTTTGTCGTTCACACAGAGACAATGACATTATCATTTTCAAAAACTCTTTGAAACCTGTTTTCAGAAGTTTGCATCTTGTTGCCGTGTAAATGAACAGCAGGTGACAAGTGACAAGTATTTCCTTCACCAACTAATCTATTTCAAACAAGCTGTCATTTTATGTAGAAAATAATAATAATAATCCTAGTACAAAGAACGACGGGTTTAAGTAAATTTCACAAGACAGTCCACACTACAGCACTTACCAGATCTTGTGTTCAGTAGTTTTCACTAAGCCACTGCAATATGCAAAGGTCAGGATTATTTGATTCAACTAAATAGGGGATAATGATCACACATGCTGAATTCATAGTAGGACGTAACAAAAGACAAAGCTCTGGGAGAGCAAGCAATTACAGAGAAACAAAATAAAAGCAGTGAATCGTGACTAACAAACAAAATCACTGACTCAGAGCACAACAGGAAACACACAAAGGCTATTTCAGACCAATCTGGCCCTCTAGACAAAAAGAAAGTCTGAATACATTAAAGAAGTAAAATGCTGACACAAGATAGTATTGTGAAGTGTTATTTAAAAATTCAAGCCAGAATGATTTTTTTGTGTATATCTATAGTTTTAGCAATTATGTGTTGAGCGCTTTTCAGCTGGCATAACATTGTGTTCCTTCCTGCGCACATTTTAAATCTTCTAGCACAATGCATTGTTAATTAAGCCATACACAGAGGTCATGAAACATGTTTAAATGCATGCATAGTCCTGAAATTCTTTCACAAAGCAGAATTGTCAAACCATGCATGGAAGACCGGAAGTTGAGTGAATGAGAACAATGAACTCAGCAAGGCCAGTTGGATAAAGGACTACACAAAATCTGCCATGTATGCCCTGGAGAACAACAATATGGTATTGTTGTTTCTAACACGTGTCAATTAGGTTGCAAGTTATTAACAGGATGGCAGGAGCATTGTGGAAAATAATAGATCTTACTGACATCTCTACAGTACAAACGCCAGATACTTAATTAAAATCTCTTCAGCAACTTTAAGTTAAGCATATATCTGTGAAGCACTATATATCCTACTTGCATTATGGCTGTAATCGGATAATCCATGAAATCGTGAACTGTAGGGGAGGAAACTTGGCCAAGGCCAGAACATGTTTTTACCTTCTCCATAGATGAAATGATCGTTAACACTCACATCTGACCCTCTCGTGCTTCTGTCTCTGAGTCAAACCAAGTCAAAGTCCTCTGCAATTCATTCGTGCTATTCTATGATGATATGGAATGCATTACAATGCATTAACCTCTGCACCTGGGCTAATTGAATCTGTGAGTCTTAATGAGACACAGAGAAAAGATTGGCAATGTGCATCGCTCACCAAGGTTGTCTGTAATTACAATTAATGATGCCCCTATACTTTCTTCATTTATTTCTCCAGAAAATTAATGGTTTGCCAATCAACCACGACAAAAACGTATGTTCTGGCCTGAATGTAAGTTAATTAGGTCCAGCTAAAGTGCATGAGCAACAAGCATGTCCATTACTTACATAGCACTATGAGCTCCACGATGGCCTCTCGGGGTTTGACATTGAAGCCGTTGTACTGGCTGGTTTGGCAGCGGTACGTTCCAGTCATCTCACGGGAGACGTTGACAATGCGCAGAACTCCATCGTAACTTTCGGTTTGCATGTTGCCATCTGGCATGGCCGCTTCTTTATCAGCACGGGACCAAAGAATGATGGGTTTGGGTTTACCAGAGACCAGGCACTGGAGCTCTACTGTGTCGCCCTCCTGAGTGGCCAAAGGTGACTTTCCTCGTGGGACGGTCAGGTTGGGTGGAACTAAAAGAGAGTAGATGATGATCAAAATGTAAATATTACAATAAGCTATGATCCACTTGGAGGAATGTTCCAGAAAAAAAAAATATTCACGCCACAAAAGTTTTATAGTAAGTATCATTTATTTCAATCATTTTTATACTCAAAAAGGTTGCATTTATTTGATCAAAAATGTTGTTTTAAATGTAATTTATTTCAGAGATAGCAAAGCTGAATTTTTAGCTTTCGGCTTTTACTCTTCAGTGTCACCTGCATTTTATTTATTTGTGTGACTTTTTTTGTTTAGACTAATGTTATAGTGGGTCTACTGCTCTAGGTGAAAAAACATCTAGTTATATTGTCACAAACATAATATCTGTATCGGTTTTGGCAGTACATCAATAGAGACATCTTGTCATCCACCAGGTGTCAGGTAATGACGTTTCTGGCTGCTTTTCGCCGACAGACATCATAAACGTATGCAGACAACAGGAAGGAGACAAGTTTATGTTCTTCTGCTGATTCCAGACAACAGTCTGGTAAACTACTCGCTCAGCTCCATGTAAACAAGAATGTTGTCACCTTGGGTTTATATATGCCTTATCGCTGTTAAAAAAGACAGAATGTCATTTTACGTATATTATTCTATTACTTTAGTCTCATGTTAACACATAATATCTAAATACTGTGGCTACGCTATACTTTTGACTATAAACAGTACGCATTTTAAATTATAAAGGTAGGTAATCGGTAATGAAGATATCACTAGATTGTGTTCTTCTGGACTTATCTTAAAAAGTAGGAACAAACTTTAAAACCCTAATTTAATACAGTACAAGAAATGAGTGGTCATAATGAAAGCTATCATTCCCATATGAGATGTGGGGTATGAAAGATGATGACAAAGACAGATAAATATTGTACGGTGGAAAATAAGATATTTTTTCTCCTTTGGAGATAAAAGAGAAATCTACTTTTCTCTCTTCCAGAAGGTGAGTGGGAAAGACTGATTTATATGGAGGGATGGTAACGAGTATAGAGGAGAAAGATGCTGAATGTATTTCCGATTGCGACTGCAGGGGTTCTGGTGGGAGAGAGATCTTGCGTCTGCAGGTTGATTAAGCATGACTTCTTTAGCAGACCGAGGGCAAGCAAACAAACAAACAAACAAACATAGGATATTTTGCATAATGAAATGAGTCAGAAAATAAATCATATTACCCATTCTGGTTACATTAAAAACCTAAAACAGCATTATATATGTTTTGTGACAGAAAAACTCTTTTAAATCTACATTTGCATCATTAAAATGTCATCAGTGGGGGAGGCTGAGATTATTTTGTTTTATTAAAGCTATAAAGCCGTAATGTTATGAAACAGTCGGTAAAACAATAATAAATGTAATCACCATCATTTTTTTAATAATAAATAATTTTGAAGTTTTTCTTTTTCATTTTAAAGAGTGGTGACATCCTACCATTAACCCCATTTCAATTGCAATTGTTTTGCATTTACTCAGTAATGCACGCATGACTTCTAATTAATTCATATTTATATTTAATAAATCCATGTTGCTGTAAGTGCCAAGCTGGTTAAAACATGGTGTGTTTTCATCTGCTTAAACTCTGCCTAAATCTCTTTGAATCCTCATGGCGGTAATATTTAATTGATTCGGGTATATGCATGACCTTCAAAAAAACATAAAAATAAAGAAAGTAAAAAGTAAAAACACATTAATGCATGAGGTCAGTGATGTTATGGATTCCATCCCTGGGTGGGCATTTGGATATGTGGGGCAGCCAAGTAAATGCAGTAATAGTAATAATAAAAAATGTTAAATAAAATGTAGCCAGAAAAAAAGATTTTGTCATTTTAAATGCAAAAATTAAGTTTACTTAACATTTTCAAACAGCCAAATTGATGTTTAAGTTTCTTGCCTGTTTGCGGTCTCATAGATCGGTAAATCGGTAAAATTGTGCCATAAGAGGGAAAAATGCTGCTAGATTCAGCCTTGTTCTAGACCAGTGCTTCTCAATTATTTTCTTTCACCCCCCCCCCCCCCCCCCCCCCTAGGTTCCACCCATTTTGGAACTTTCGCCTTATCGTTTCCATGGCAACGCGTCATGCTTGTCACGTGACATACCGCAGTCACAAAAAGCGCTGTATAATAGATATTTCAAAATAGTCACCAACTTGTTGGCTCAACTTGTTGAAACCTAAAAGAAATCTTGTGGTTGAAAACACTGAATTGTTGAGATAAATGACAAGCTCTGAGCACGTCTTTTTTTGGATCAGTGCCAGATATCGCGTGAAAACACGTGTGAATTTAGTGGTTGATCACGTGACACATATGAACACCGGTGTGATCGTACACGCCAAAGGATGAGGGGATGGTTATCTGAACTTCATATATGCTGCTCTTGTTCAGTGCAAGAAAACATACTCCCTGGCAAAAAAAGCATGTACCCCAGGGGGGGCGCGCCCCACTATTTGAGAACCACTGTTCCCTTTCAGGGAACTCGAGCTGCGTCAAAGCGCTAGGGTAAATAGCCTTGCGTCAGTCACGTGAAGATCTGTGCAACCAATGAGAGACGAACGCGTGTGAATGCGTCACCGCCGGCACGTGCCGGTGACGTCCTGAGGAAGAGCATAAAGCGCGTCCGAAACCCGGAAGCGCCAGCTCTGAATGTCTTCAGCGTGCTGTGTCTGTGTGTGAGTGATTTGAAACTAAGATAGTTTAAAAATCAGGAATATTGAGTGTGAAAGAATGGCGGAACAGGCTTTCAGACCATGTGTTTATCCTTGTCCGCGTTTTATAACGGACAAGGATACACATGTTATGTGTGTTGTCTGTTTGGGAGTAGAGTATGCGCGGTCGGCGCTTGAGAACGCCGGCTGTAAGGACTGCGAGAGGTTCTCATTGCATGCTCTCCACTCCCGCCTGGCGGTCTGTAATGAGGCCGCTCAGGCTAGTGTTCCCCGCGGCTCGGGACCTGCAGCAGCCGAGGCTTTGCGGCGCTCTCAGTCTTGGGGATCACAAATGGATCTCGCTGAGGTAGCTGGGATGGGTCCTCCCTTATCTCACCCCTCACGGGATCAGGCGGGTCTCAGTCACGAGCGCTCCCCGAGAGACGATCGTGCTGGGACTCCAACACTAGCTCTATCTAGTTCAGGAAGTGACATGGATCTAGCTAGTGTTGGGGAGGATCATTCCCCTTCCCTCCTTTTGAGGAGTTAGTTGAGGTTGTGGCGCGAGCGGTCTCACGTCTGGATATTGATTGGCCGGTGGAGACCAGGAGCGCTCGTCCTAGAAAGAGTATTTTGGCCTGCTCGTGTTACTCCCCCGCGCCGAGCTATGCCGCTTCTTTCCGATTTACATGCCGAGGTATCTAGATCGTGGAAAAGGCCAGCCTCCGAGAAGGTCCAAACACCACATAGTGCGATGTATACAAACCTTGTCGGGGCTCAACATCATGGTTATGGGGGGATGCAGAAAGTGGACGAGGCTCTTGCGAGTTACCTCGTTCCCCAGTCTGCGTCCTCCATTAAAGCTCCGGCGCTCCATTCCAAGCCGATGCGCGTCACGTCGTCTTTGATGGGGAAAGCATACTCCGCTTCGAGTCAGGCTGCGGCGTGCCTACACACTACGGCACTGCTGCAGGCCTATCAAGCTGAGTTGCTAGGGGACCTCAACGAGGGCGGCGGTATCGGTCCAGAGGCAGTGGCAGAGCCGGACCGTGGATTTGTCTCTTCGGGCCACTAGGGAGACGGCCTACTCTGTCGGTCGCTCCATGGCAGCTCTGGTGGCCATGGAGAGACACTTATGGCTTAATTTGTCAGCTATGAAGGATAAAGACAAATTTGTTTTGCTGGATGCCCCTCTGTCCCCTTCGGGCTTGTTCGGCGATGCCGTAAAAAGCGTTGTCGACAAGTTCCAGGAGGCTGCATGACAGCAGGCGGCGTTCAGTAAAGTTCTTCCCCGCCGCCCTCCACGTGAGACCGCCAGTCAAGCGCGGTCTCAAAGCTCCTCATACAGGGCCGCTCAGAAACAAAGTGTCGCTACCCGTCTTCCTCCGGTAAATCCCGGAAGGTTGGGCCGACAAGTTCAAGTCCAGTCCTCTGGTAGAAAGGGTGATTTGAGGGTTGTCCTGAACACCAAGAAGGCCAAGACTAAGCGGCCCTGACGCCAAGCCGCAACAAGGTGGTGTCTCCCATGTGCAGCTCCAGAGTCAGCCAGCCATGGGAGAACCACCCCCTCTAAGGAGGGTCCTAGAGCAGTCCACCCGAGTTTCCGGAAGCCCCGGCTCAGTGGTGGATATGTTCACAGTACCAGAGACCAGGTTGAATTCCCTTAGTAGGCTGGTTCCCTTTGTAGAATTCCGGGCTGCGTGGACTACCCGGTATCTCTGCGCACGGTAACCTCCGGGTACGCCATCCAGTTCGGGGTTTCACCACCCCGGTTCTCGGGGGTCCTACAGTCAGTGGTAGGCCCCCAGCAGGCTCTGGTCATGGAACAAGAAGTAGACACTTTGCTGGCGAAAGGGGCCATCGAGTATGTACCCCTCGCGGAGAGCAAGTCCGGGTTCTACAGCCGGTACTTCATAGTTCCGAAGAAGGACGGAGGGTTGCGGCCCATTCTGAATTTGCGTCTCTTGAATCGTACGGTCAGGCGTCTATAATTCAAAATGCTGACGCTCAAGCAGATCGTAGTGCAGGTCAGATCCGAGGATTGGTTTGTCACAGTCGACCTCAAGGACGCATATTTCCACGTCTCCATCCTTCCGCAACACAGGAAGTTCCTGAGGTTCGCCTTTGGGGGAAAGGCGTACCAGTATCGGGTGCTTCCTTTCAGCCTGGCGCTCTCGCCCCGCTCGTTCACAAAAGTTGTGGACGCTGCTCTAGCTCCGCTGCGGTAACGGGGCATTCGTGTC
The DNA here is from genome assembly GCA_037043235.1 of Rhodeus uyekii. Taxonomy (NCBI): domain Eukaryota; kingdom Metazoa; phylum Chordata; class Actinopteri; order Cypriniformes; family Acheilognathidae; genus Rhodeus; species Rhodeus uyekii. The sequence goes on along the minus strand of JAWRVZ010000002.1, from coordinate 4,955,758 downwards.
TTAAATTATATCGACGATTGGCTTATTCTGGCCCAGTCGCCTGCGTTAGCAGCACAACATCGAGATGCTGTGCTCGCACACATGAAGGAGCTGGGGTTGAGGCTGAACACCAAGAAGAGTGTACTTTCTCCCGCACAGAGAACCACTTTCTTGGGAGTCATTTGGGACTCAGTGGCCATGTCTGCTCGGCTCTCCCCCGAGCGCATCCAGCTCATTCGTTCAGCCCTCAAGAGCATCAAGCTGGGCCAGCCACTCACAGTGAAACACTTTCAGAGAGTGTTAGGGCTCATGGCAGCGGCATCCAGCATTATCCCACTGGGCCTGCTGTACATGAGACCCCTGCAGTGGTGGCTAAAAACCAAGGGGTTTTCCCCGAGGGGAAACCCGCTCCGCACTATCAAGGTCACGGGGCGATGCCTACGCACCCTGAGTATGTGGAAGAACTCTTGGTTTCTGTCTCAAGGCCCTGTGTTGGGGGCTCTGGGTCGGAGAGACTCTCTCTCGACAGATGCCTCCCTCTTGGGCTGGGAGGCGGTCCTGAAGGATCGCTCCCCACAAGGTCTGTGGAGCAGTCGGCACCAGCCCTGGCACATAAACATGCTAGAGTTACTGGCGGTCCGCAGAGCACTCTGTGCGTTCCTCCCGGACCTTCGCGACCTTCACTGTTTTCACCGACAGTATGACTGCGGTTGCATATTTCAACCATCAGGGGGGTCTACGTTCGCGACCACTGTACAAGATGGCGTGGCAGATCCTCCTCTGGGCCCAGGGGAGGCTGCTCTCTCTCAGGGCGGCCTACATCCCGGGGGGTCCAGAATGTGGGAGCAGACGTCCTATCGAGACAGGGGGCAAGACCAAAGTGGTGGAGCAGATGTGGGAAAGATACGGCAAGGCACAGGTCGACCTGCTTGCCTTGGTAGAGAACACCCACTGCCCTCTGTGGTTTTCGCTAGCACATCCAGCGCCTCTGGGGCGGGATGCCATGGTACATGCTTGGCCGAGGTTACGCCTGTACGCCTTTCCCCCGATCGCTCTGCTCCCGGGAGTTCTGGCCAAGATTCGTCGGGACAAGGTCCATCTCACGCTAGTGGCCCCCCACTGGCCTTTCAGAATATGGTTCGCGGACCTCGTGGCCCTCCTCGACAGAGTCCCTTGGGAGATTCTGGTCACTAGGGACCTTCTGTTCCAGGCGGAGGGTTGCATTCTTTACCCGCGACCAGAGCTAATGAAGCCGTGGGTCTGGCCCCTTAAGGGGTCCAGCTCATAGAATCCGGTCTCTCAGCCGAGGTTGTGGAGACCATCCTTCAGTCCAGAGCTCCCTCCAAGAGGAAACTCTACGCCTTGAAGTGGAAACTCTTCACGTCCTGGTGTAGTGAAAGGCAGGTGAACCCAGTAACCTGTCAAGTCAGCAAAGTGCTGGAGTTCCTGCAAGAAAGATTTGCGGCAGGGTTGTCCTCCTCCAACTTGAAGGTTTATGTGGCTGCCATAGCGGCTTGCCATGTACCTCTGGGTGGGGTATCCTTGGGCAGGGACCCCCTAGTCACTCGTTTCCTACGTGGCACAGTAAGGCTGAGACCTGCGGCACAGACCAGGGTGCCTGCCTGTCCCAGGCACCCTTTGAACCTTTAGAGGAGCTCCCTATCAAGCTCCTCTCTCTTAAGACCCTTCTTTTGCTGGCCATCACCTCGCTTAAGAGGGTCGGGGATCTTCAGGTCCTCTCGGTGGCTCCCTCATGCCTCGAGTTCGCGCCCGAGATGGCGAAAGCGTTTCTCCACCCGAGGCCAAGCTATGTCCCCAAGGTTCCCACCAATGTGGCTCGGTCTATCACGCTGCAGGCCTTCTGCCCTCCCCCATTGGACGATCATGAGCAGGAGCACAAGAACAAGGTCTGTCCAGTGCGAGCACTGGACGCTTACGTTTTCAAGACTGCCACTTGGCGTAAGTCGGACCAACTGTTCATTTGCTTTGGGGCTCCTGAGGGGGCTCCAGCTTCCAAGCAAACCCTAAGCAGGTGGATAGTCGAGGCTATCTGTCTAGCTTACAAGCTAACGAGACGCTGCGTCTTTGCCTCAGCTCCTTGCGCCTCCGTGCCCGCTTCAGACATTCTTTGCTGGCGCTTCCGGGTTTCGGACGCGCTTTATGCTCTTCCTCATGACGTCACCGGCACGTGCCGGCGGTGACGCATTCACACGTGTTCGTCTCTCATTGGTTGCACAGATCTTCACGTGACTGACGCAAGGCTATTTCCCCTAGCGCTTTGACACAGCGTCTCGTTCCCCTCAGGGAACCAGGGTTACATTCGTACAGACAAACTGCTCAAATGAAATTCAAAATTCACCCACTTTTAAAATGGCAGTGATGCACAAAAGAAATTTTTGTTGGCCATACATGAATTGGAAATTGCAATGAGTGACCACCAAAAAATTTCAGTGTGCACGCAATAGTTTCTCGTGAGCATGAGAAAGTCTGTATATTTTTATTATTAATGCAAGGGTCCCTTTAGGGGGTCCATAAAAACCAGCAATCATCTCTTATTTGTAAAGAATAAGAATAACTCACCAGTGGTGGAGGAGATGTTGACATCTATGCTGATCTCCGGTATCCCTCCGTTCTTTAGTGAGGCAACACAGGTGTAAGTGCCAAAGTCAGTAAATTTGAGGTCGATGATGTCCAGGTTTGTGGTTCCTGGGGCAACGTCTGGGTCAGTTTGGGTAATGACCATTCGCTCTGAGCTCCGCAACGGACGGCCGTTCTTAAGCCAACTAAACATCAGCTCCTCGGGTGGCGTGGCCTCCACCTGACAGGATATCTTCACCTCTCGGCCGATCTGAATGTTGTCATCATTATGATAGGGGTCTGGTGTGATCCAGAACCGGCCCTTCTTTAGAGCTATGTGGACAGAATGAAATGCAATCTATTTAATAACAACAACAATGTTGATTTAACTTATTTTTCATGCTTGTATTTCTTTTAGAAAAAACTCATAAGACACATTCTGACTAGTTTATTTCAACTGAAATTTTTTCCATTATTTTAGGACTGTCACTATTCCTCGATTAAAATGGTTAAATGCAATTCTGTGGCATTCCATGGTCGAGAATCCACAAATTGATGATTAGAGAGTTATCACTGAACAATATATTAAAACCATTTAAAAATCATAATTTAACTTATGCTATTGTGAAATCAAAAAGGCTGCAATTAAATGAAATAGATATTTGAACTGCAGGTTTCAGGGTGTAGTGCGATGCTTTAATAATTTACATCCAGGTTACGTCCAGGTTATGTGTTTCTTCCAGCGGCTCAGAGCAGCTCCGTTCACATTAAATGCTGCTTCACACGTACTCAGTCTCTGAATGTCCTGTTTGTTTGGGTTTCCAATAACATGCATTTGGGAACACAAATAAAGTCTGACGTGCATTGTGTTTCATAGTGTTGCACTGTTTTCATTTATAAGTGAGGAGACTTCTCAGCAGCTCATCTAACAAACTCAATCTCTGCAATCTCTGCATAGAGTTTGGGTTGCAACAAAATTAAGTGTGTGCCATTTCGTGTTAATAATTTATAAACCTATACCAATATTTTTCTAAAATACTGATATATATTGTTGTTAATCACAATTTCAAAATAGTATAAAGTATAAACCCTTGCTCTGAGTTTTCATGTTTTGATGTTTACATATTCTTGTTCAAGAAATTACCGTGGCTGTAGCATTTCTATCATACAAAAGTTGATTATGTTTATCTAATAATACATTATGTATTTTAAGTAATTTTTATAGACTATTGTTCACTTATATCTATTTTTAAGCACACACACAAAAAAAACAGATTACTAGATACATTGTGTAAATAATTGATTGATTACCAAAATAATTGTTAGTGAAAAAAGTAATTTATCAATCAAATGTCCACCACCACATTTTTTTTATTTGCATTGAGTGATGGAAATTACATTAGTAACATTTTGGACTTTGCTAAATAAAAAAAATATCTCCTCACATTTTTTGCATAATTTTACAAATTTACAGTTTGATTGTAAATAAACATTATTATTATTATTATTATTATTATTATTATTATTATATCTAAAATGAAAATATACTTAAATTATTAAATTATATTATAATATTACTATATTTTAATATTACTAAAAAATAAAAAATATTTTAAAATAAAAACATTTATAAATGTTCACAAATGATATTTACCTTGAATTATTTCACACTTCAAATGTCTCATATATCATCTCAAGTATGCTCTGCATTGGCATTGTTGTTTCTGGTAAGCAATTAAAACGTTTTTTTTTTTTTTACGTTTTTTCCCCCATAAAATTATATTTAATAGGAACAAAATCAAAGAGTATAGTAAAATATAGATTTTTTTTAAACTTATTAAAATGTATTTTTATATTAGATATTTAGTTAATATAGTTTTAATATGATGATATTCTTTTATTTTATATTTATTTAAAAGTGCCTGGGGTTGAACAAACACCCGTTAATGAAGAGTCTTTCATCTTACAAAATATCGGTTTGCTCAAGAAGCAGTAACACACTGGACAATTTCTCATCATAAAGTCTCTTAATCTCTTCATACAAGATTTGTACTGCACGGTTAATGATGCATTAAATGCAGTGTGTCAGTTTACATAGCTAAAAGGTCTTTGCTTAATGTAATTTCAAAACAGTTTAATATACTTTTCCACAATTCATCCACACCACTGCTTTTCAAGTCATTATGACTGTGACAAGCCAGTGATATAAAAATGAAAAAACATAAAATGTTAATAAAATACCCATTGGCTATTTTTAAGGAATGGAGGTGAGTGACTACCATCTTAGCCTGTGACTACAGCACAAATAAAGCTGGATCTTAATATACACCATCCCACTATCACTCCGAACAAGGTGAGAAATAAACAGAGGGCCCCTCAAGACACAAAAAAAACGAGATATTGTTTAGATGAGGGATTGTCAGGGAGCCGCACACTTTCTCTGTTCATTCGGAGAACAGACGTTTCCTTTCACAGAACCTCAGTCCTTTGACACTGACATTGAGAAGAACTCTGACTCAACCACAGTGACATCTACAGAGTTGGAAATGATGTAAGAACGGCATGACATGACACACACTTTCCACACTCTTGCACACTACTCCACACATGCTAATGAGTTAATCTTTGCAAGGTTGGATTGAGAGATCTTGTGCACTGTGAACTCACATTCAGAAATAACTCCAACTCAAATCCACACTAGACCGAACAGCAGCTATTTTAGGATCTTTACGAGTTAAAAACACACAGCAAATAAGCCAAAACAGCATCCTGCCATTCTCAAGAAAAAATGTTTTTTAAAGTCAGCATGAAATAAAAACCGACTTCCCTAATAAACATTCCTTATGTTATTTTATGATTCAATGATTCATTGAATTTACTGAAGGAATTTTTTTTCTTTATTTAAAAATAGATCACTGTTCACTAAGGTCACATTTATTTGATCAAAAACATACTGATGCAAATCGATATATAAACCTCTCACCTTCACCTGTCACAGAGATCAATGTTCATAATTTAATCAGTTCCTGATGGATAAAATCAAGTCTACATTTTATCTTGTTCTTTTGGGAAATGTCACATTGCAAAAGTAAATGGGTTGCGAATACAGTGTTTCTAAAGTCGCACTGACTTCAACAAAAATGAGACCAGATATCTCATAAATATGAAGTTTTATTTCCGTTTTCATTAGTGCTCACTGCTTTCTTTTCAATAGGAGTAAAACGGTCAGAGACACAAGGAAATATCTCTCAAATATACCAAATCTCAAGCTAGCCATGAACCAAAAGAAAAACTCCACAATATTATTTTAAAGACATTTTGAAAATGCTGTGCATCTGGCCCTAATTATTAATCAGTCACTGAATTATTTAAAAAACAGCTTTTAGAAAATCTCATTAACCGATTTATTTGCATTCGTTCTGCACATTTTACAAGCTGTTACAATCTGGACTATTAAAAGAGGATGTTTCAAGGTGGACTAGGATGCTGTTACTGGCAGAGACTCTAAATATTAAGAGATAGATGACAATAAGAGCTGTAACTTTGTAGGAATACCTTTTGTTTGGCAGGCTTTGTGCCTTGCTTTAACTGGTCAATTTGCAACTTAATCAATAGCTGTATATTGTGGTGAGATATTATGGACCTTTCTGGTGACCCCATAAAAACGTGCAGGTTGTTAATGTCCGGTTTCTTCACATGAGTTCTGTCATTACCAAAAAGCACTGCAGGTAAGCAATTACCAAGAGACAAGCTGCATAATCTTTACAGAACATTTAAAGTCAGGTTGCTACACGCTGAGCATTTGGCGATGATTTCTTACAGTAATCCGCTGTAATAACATCTCTTGAAATTTCAAAAACGCTTAAAATGGAAATCCAACTTTTTGCTTCAACTTTTAATGAGCTTTCCAACAGAAGAATATATCAAGGAGCTCCTAAGAGACAACATAATGGTTTCTCTCCACCATTTGCACCTGTGTTTTGTAACTGTTTGTCTTATGAAACGTCTGGGAAAGAATTAAGAGCTCACCTTGAATAACTGCAATGCTTTTTTGCATGGCATGAAGACAATAATAATGCTCAAAGACTATTGCTTTCTGGCATCAAATACATGCAGAAGATATTGATGAATGCATTCTAGATGAGTCTTTTCTTTGTGATATTATAATTAGTTAGTTGTTTCCTCAGCTCATCACCCATCGCAGATCACTGTCAACACTCCTGTTACATTATATGAAAATCAATACTCCTTTTGACTAGCCCTGTATAGTCGTGCAATCAGAGTGAATGGCCACACTGAATGGTTGAGAAAAGTATTTTACTGATGAATATGTGGTGCTGCACACAAGCACTTCTTTATATCTTATGTAACCATGGAAATATTAAAAGGCATCTTTAAAGTATTTTTCTTCATGGCCACATTACCTTTTTAGACAGCAATGGAACTAGAAATGGAACATTTTTATTTGGCTAATAATAATCAGTGAATTAAATTAATGTCTTTCATAATCAAAAATAAACCCATTATCATTGGCCCAGATGTAAGAAGCAACAACTAACCAGGTCAATTCAAACAGTAATTTTTTTTTACCGAAATAATGCACAACGCACTAGGCTGTGGGCCTCATAAAATGCTTGTAAACATTTTGGGTAGAAATTATGCTTCATTGGATTGCACATTCAAAAGTCATCAGAGCTGGTACCCTTAGAAAGGACGGATGGACCATATTAAAAACATATGGGAATAATTGTATTGTACTAGTATCTGTGGGCATGCACTATATTTATAATAATTTATTAATCTAAAAGAGAATGCATCTTTTAAGAGGAAACATTGCATGCATTAAATATTGCAAGTGTATAAAAAAGTATACAAAAATATATACAAGTGAATCATAATCACTCTCTCACGTTGGCTTATGCATCAGAAACTAATACAATTAGCATAAATTATCTCCAACATGTGAGTCCTCCCATTAGACGGGAAGAATTGCTTGAATACAAATCTGTTATTGCTGTAGTAAATCACCACTGCAGCAGTCTGTTAATAGTCACCACCTCATCAAAAGCAACTGAATTATCTAATATTCATTTTATTTAGCGGAGGAATAAGTCAAGTAGTATAATGTGTGAGAGGATCAGCGCAAGCCCAGCTAATTTTAAAACAGCTTTACAGGCAAAAGCATCCAGCGGAGTCTCATCAATGTGCACCCACATTCACAATATTGACGCATTGGATTGCCACAGCATTTCTGCTGAGAAAACAGTTGATATGAATGACCATCAAAATGATTCAGGTAGAACACATATCAGAGATAAAAACTATTTCAGCAGCTAGGGATGGGGGGGATGGTAGGACCGATCTTTGCATGCCTGTTTTGATTGCTTTGTGGAAAGTGGCCCGAACGGGAGATGATATCTCCTCTGTAAATAAATAAAAAGATGAGTTTCTATGGCAGTGTGCAGGCTCAGCAATACCCTCCCTTCCATCCCCTCCAGCTAATAAATATCTTATAAAGAACATTGGGTTATTTTGCAGTTATCTGCACAGCAGAGCCTGCAACGTTTGGCATACTCTGCTGAAGAGTACTGACAAGGCTCAATATTTGAGTGATAACTGGGGAAGGGTGGGGTGTGTTTTATTGATGATGCTGCCAGCAGCTGGTGGAACAGAGCTGTCAGAAAAGGACTTACTCAGGGATGGCTATCTGGTCACTCCCACCAGGGTGCCACTGAATGACGTCCCATTACGGATCTCATCAGACCAATCTGCCCCCAAGTAATCCCTGCATTGTGTTTTCTTTGCTCTGTGTAGGAGCTGAGCAAGATTACAGAAGACTTTTTGTTTTTTTGGTTACAGGAAGTGTTGAACTAACATTTACTCACCCTCATCTCAGCCCAAAACCTTTTGTTCCCCCATGTAATTACAATTCAATTTCAAAAGTACCATGTCTATTGACTGGAACTGTAAGGCGTTTAACGATTCAAATTTCTTTTAACAATTCCTTAATGGTTCTATTAGCAATTCTCCTGAATTTGAGGAAGAAATGTATAGAAAATAGAGATGCAGTTCTCTCATTCTCCAAATGCTGGGATCATTTCAATGTAAATTATTCAATGTAAATGTAAAATGCAAATAAAAAAAAGTTTTATATTGAATATATATAATAATACATATTTTATATATTCCAATGCAATACCAGAAACAAAAAATGACTCATAGATTAATTAGCAAAAGAATCAGTATTTGCATAAATTTTATTTTAATTAATAATCATATTTCATTGAAATATCACAGAATCAGCAGAAATCTGTTAATTGTACAAACAACTACATTTAATCATTTAATTTGGCTAGCTGTGGAACAAGCGATTAGTTGACATGTATGCGATTTACTTATACATAATAAATGTTATTTATTGATGATAAACATATAAACCTGTCAGGATTCTGTGTGTTATTGTGTAGTATGCGGTTCGTGTTTACATTGGCCGCGTGCTTTCATGTTGTGTCTTTTGTTGCGTGCAGTTTGTGTGTTTCACTTGTCTTGTCGTCTTGTTTTGTGTGGATACGCAGGTTATGAGTGTCTCATTAGCCGCGTGTTGTGTCATGTTTTGTCCTGTCAATCGTGTAACCCTTCCCGTCTTGTTCCCTCGTTATTGTTTGATTTGCCCCACCTGTCCTCTCTCATTCATCTTGCTGTCACAGCACTACTCACTCGGGACTCTTAGTTTGCCTTGTGGTCACATGCTCCTGTCTGTCACCTGCCTGTTTCCATGGACACTTCTCCTCCCAGCCTTTTTTGCGTTTGCCAATCACTGATCATATATATAGTCATCACTGTTCCCTCCTGTTGTCGGTTCGTGTTTGAGTTTGTGTCTATACGTGTTATGTGTGCGAGACTGTTACGATTTCCTTTGTTGTTCTCCCCGTGTGTGTCCTGTGCTGCGTCTTTAATGTCATGGAATGGTGTGTGTAAGTCGACACCATCTGCTCGGCATCTCCAGTCTTGTTCTGTCTAACCTAGTCCAGTCCTGTCAAGTCAGTCTAGTCCAGTCTTGTTTTCCCCATCGGGGCAGTTTATGTTTGTATTTTGTTTTATTTTATATTAAATTAATAAACCCTTCTCAAAGCATGTGAGTCCTCGTTTCATCCCTTCTTCTAACGTGACATAAACCTTGCTTAAAATGCATTCAGTTTATCAGTACTATTATTTACATGACTGACAAATATGGATCATCTTAAATTAATTTGTTTATGATAAAAATGTGTCATCCAAAAGAATGGACATTTTTAATACAATTAAAACCTTACGTCTTAAATATTATACATTTGGGAGATGCTTTTATCCAAAGCAACTTATATTGTATTCAAGGAAAACATTGATATTCTGATCAGTTCTTGCTTTCCCTGGGAATAACCCATAACCCATAACCTTGGCGTTGGAAGTGTCAATGCTCTACTGATTGAGCTACAGGAAAGATATATACCTCAACATTTCTGCATGTATTTGCCTAATCCACTACACTGCTCCATATCTTCTCACAAAGCAAAGTAAAATAGAACCACCTCTATTCTACCTTCATCCATCCTCAAGGTTTCAGCTTCCTCCCTAATCAGTGATTGGGGAAACAGCTCTACCCCTTCACCTCAACCACCACCCCATCTGGCTACACATGCTCTTTTTCCCATTGCAGGAGAAAAGGTCATATTTCAAATGGCCAGTACAGCTGCTCTCATAGAGCTTTGTACAAGCAGCCAGTAGAGTGTGTTGGGATTACCCAACTTCCAAACCCTCCCATGTAATATCGTTTTCTCTCCAATCCCTTGCTTATTTTGTCCAACAAATGAGATTCCACCATCTGTGCAGTAAAGAAGCTGCGCAGCTCAAGCTTGTAACTTCCCCTCTGACGATCTTATATTATAAAACCTTCCTCTATCTATCGAGCTAAAGAATGGGCCTATCATTGCTATTTTCTGCCCAATAATGTTGTTTCCATCCATAAGAAAAAGCATATAAAACCTTAAATGGCCAATGCAGCTAGGATGAAAAGGCACTATTGGTCACAAGTGAGCCATAAAGTCGTGACAATGATATTGCAATATTCATGTTTTCATATGATGTAGAAACTGAGTAGCTTTCCTTTGAAGGTGGTAAATAGATTAATATTAGAAGCACAAAAGTAAGGGGAACAATGTTGTGGGAAGTTCATTTTCTTGTTGTGGGAGTCAATTAATACATAGAAAATGTTCTTATTAGTAGTGCTATAAAGGCTTTGAATCATTAAGATACACAAAACCAAATAATAATAATAACAGTAATAATAATAAAAACAAAATAAAATAAAAAGCAGTCAGATAAAATAATTGTATGTCTAATATTGCAAACAACGTGTCTCCTTAGTGGCTTGGGATTGTTTGTTTCTACGACAATGATTATAGAAAAGCAATCAGCACCAGAAACAGAGCCACCAGAGCATAAATATGTGTGAGTAAACAAAATCTAATGAAAACGAATGTTAAAATAATAGCATTTTAATGTTACAATGAATTAATCCAAAGTGTCTTGGAAAGTTACAGTATGTCTGGTAATGAATAACCGGTCTCTAATGTGGAATTCATTTATCTAATGCTGGTCATTATCACAAAATAAAAGACTTTGACCTGGTGCCCTAATCACCCAGTATGGGTTTTGAAACAATATCACTTCAGCAAGAGTGACGATTGCTCAAAAAGCAGCACAATTACAAGTGTGATATTATTTTTTATACAATTATTTAATAAACAAAGTTAATACTCAGTAACACTTTGCTTTTGCTTTAACACAGCAGCAGATTCATTGCATACATCTAATCATAGAATTATTCATTTTTTTTATGAATTAGCTGAATGATTCAGTGCCTCCCTCATAAAGACAAACATTTACCTCAAATATAAATTAATATATGTTTCTGAATTGATTAATTAATGACTTACTTTGTTTCACTTGCAGAAATGATCAGCATTGGTTAATTATCTGGATGAATAAATGAAATGCAATGAAAGGGAGTGAATGAATCAGAGCTTTGAACAATTGGTTAAAGAAATTGTTCAGTTATTAAATTAGTTTGCTGATTAATAGAAGAGAAATCACAGAAATGACCATCAACCAAACTATAAACTATAAAAAGGACATTTTAAAAGGTTTCTGGAAATTAGAAAAAGAAAAATCCCCCAAATAATACTCTGAATCATACTGATAATTCTCAGTAATGGTACGAACCACAAACCAAACTGCTCTTTGTTGTGAAGAGAGCTTGGAGAGGCAGATTTCTTTCTTTGGGATCCTCTTCCCCTCTACCGTCTACCTCACCAAGATGATCCTCCTCACTGGCAAGACATCTGACTCCCATCATACTCTCCAGCCTCACACAGAAACCCAGCTTGATGGAAATGCATAATCTCACTGTGCTCCCCAGACCCAGTGAGTTGACAGACAGTGAGGGATTCACATTAAAACCTGGACCTACAGATGTGTAAACAGCTTTTTGTGCACACCAGGGATCAGCCTTGAGAAGGAGTAACGGTAAAGTAAGCTACAAAAGCTGCTCCAAACTGTGGATAGTAAAGCTTCTTTAGAGAGCTTCCCACATGCACACAGATGCCTGAAAAAGCAAATCCTTTTCTCCATTTCACTCTGCTCTTTTGGTTGGCTGTAATACGTCAAAGTCATGGATATTCATTATACTAAGTAATGATGCTGGCTGGAAGAGCACATATTTATGAGACATTTCAAGCAAGGCTGAGTCTTTCAAACCTTCAAGAAAGTTTCAACAAACATTTTTCTAATAATGCTTACGGTAAACAGCAGCAAAATCTTTCACATCAGCTTCGATTCACAACTTGATTGTTTTTCAATGCATACTGTCAGTCATTATTCATAATTGTACACTGGATTTAGTGTCAAGATATTTATTACCCCCATGCACTGTCATTCTATTCTGCCTTTAGGATAATCATTAAGTAATTAATCATGCACTGATAAATGGTAATGAGTATAGTGGAACATGATGACATCGAACTTGAGAGGCTTGTAAAACTTATTCTGCGGAAGCAATTTAAACTGAATGTAGAGGAAATTAGATGTTATTTACACCCTAGTGTAAATACTAACACTATTTGAATTTGATTTTATTGAATTTTCAGAATCATTTTAGTTTCACATGATCATTCTAATGATCTGATTTGGATCATTAGAATTTTTTTTTTATTATTATCAATGTTGAAAACAGTTTCATATTTTTGTGGAAATTGTGAACCCCCCCCCCCCCCCCCCCCCCCCAATGGGCCTCTAATTCGTTAATGTGACAAATTTCAAAGAAAAGGTTCTGTCTGCTTCTACAAGACTCTTCTGGCTCACTGTGTGGCCAGTGCTATTTACACCTGCTGTAAATAAATCATTTCCAGAAACTATGATACAAACTAAAAACAAACAAACTAAAACAAACTAAACCAGCTTGGCCTCAAGGCTTCTCTTCTCACCTCTGACGACAATGCTGGTGGATTTCTTTGCAGGATTACCCACGTTGTTACTGGCTACACAGCTGTAAACACCAGCTTCTTCTGTGCTGATGGCAGGTATGGTGAGGGTTCCACCATTGAGAACGCTCTTCTTTGGAAGCTCTTCGCCATTCCGAACCCACGTCAAGGTCGGGTTGGGCTCGCCTCCAGATATGATGCACACCAGAGTTACTGTTTGCCCAGGGTTGGCTACAATGGGGTCTTCCACAAGCAGTTTAATAGAGGGGGAGGCTAGAACAAAAACAGAACAGGTTAATCTTATCAGCTTAATGTGGAAGACATATTTTCTATCTTCAAGGGATACATACACTTACATCACATTTCACAACATGATGATGTACAGTATAGACAAGCAAATGCACGTATGACAGCTGTCTGGAAGCGATTGTTTCTAATTTTATTTAAATCGTTTATATAATCATTTATTTAATACATTTAAATAATTATAACAGCTACATTATAATTTAACATAACTACATTATATTATTTCACTTCAGAAGACGTTTGTGTTTGATCTGTTTTTGAAGCATTTGAAGTAAGAACTTTGGCGGATTTGAGGGGTTTGAGAGAGATTAGGAGAAGGCTCAGGGGTTTCAGAGAGTTCAGGAGCAGGCTCAGTGATTTGAGAGAGTTCAGGAGCGGGCTCAGGGGTTTCAGAGAGTTCAGGAGCAGGCTCAGGGGTTTCAGAGAGTTAAGGAGCGGGCTCAGTGATTTGAGAGAGTTCAGGTGCGGGCTCAGTGGTTTGAGAGAGTTCAGGTGCGGGCTCAGTGATTTGAGAGAGTTCAGGTGCGGGCTCAGTGATTTGAGAGAGTTCAGGAGCGGGCTCAGTGATTTGAGAAAGTTCAGGAGCGGGCTCAGTGGTTTGAGAGAGTTCAGGAGCGGGCTCAGTGATTTGAGAGAGTTCAGGTGTGGGCTCAGTGATTTGAGAGAGTTCAGGAGCGGGCTCAGTGGTTTGAGAGAGTTCAGGAGCGGGCTCAGTGGTTTGAGAGAGTTCAGGAGCGGGCTCAGGGGTTTGAGAAAGTTCAGGAGAAGGCTCAGTGGTTTGAGAGAGTTCAGGAGCGGGCTCAGTGGTTTGAGAGAGTTCAGGAGCGGGCTCAGGGGTTTGAGAGAGTTCAGGAGCGGGCTCAGGGGTTTGAGAGAGTTCAGGAGCGGGCTCAGTGGTTTGAGAAAGTTCAGGAGAAGGCTCAGGAGTTTGAGAGAGTTCAGGAGCTGGCTCAGTGGTTTGAGAGAGTTCAGGAGCGGGCTCAGGGGTTTGAGAGAGTTCAGGAGCGGGCTCAGTGATTTGAGAGAGTTCAGGAGCGGGCTCAGGAGTTTGAGAGAGTTCAGGAGAAGGCTCAGTGGTTTGAGAGAGTTCAGGAGAAGGCTCAGTGGTTTGAGAGAGTTCAGGAGCGGGCTCAGTGGTTTGAGAGAGTTCAGGAGCGGGCTCAGTGGCTTGAGAGAGTTCAGGAGCGGGCTCAGGGCTTTGAGAGAGTTCAGGAGCGGGCTCAGGGGTTTGAGAGAGTTCAGGAGCGGGCTCAGGGGTTTGAGAGAGTTCAGGAGCGGGCTCAGGGGTTTGAGAGAGTTCAGGAGTGGGCTCAGTGATTTGAGAGAGTTCAGGAGTGGGCTCAGTGATTTGAGAGAGTTCAGGTGCGGGCTCAGTGATTTGAGAGAGTTCAGGAGCGGGCTCAGTGGTTTGAGAGAGTTCAGGAGCGGGCTCAGGAGTTTGAGAGAGTTCAGGAGAAGGCTCAGTGGTTTGAGAGAGTTCAGGAGCGGGCTCAGTGGCTTGAGAGAGTTCAGGAGTGGGCTCAGGAGTTTGAGAGAGTTCAGGAGCGGGCTCAGTAGTTTGAGAGAGTTCAGGAGCGGGCTCAGGGGTTTGAGAGAGTTCAGGAGCGGGCTCAGGGGTTTGAGAGAGTTCAGGAGCGGGCTCAGTGATTTGAGAGAGTTCAGGTGCGGGCTCAGTGATTTGAGAGAGTTCAGGAGCGGGCTCAGTGGTTTGAGAGAGTTCAGGAGCGGGCTCAGTGGTTTGAGAGAGTTCAGGAGCGGGCTCAGTGGTTTTAGAGAGTTCAGGAGCGGGCTCAGGAGTTTGAGAGAGTTCAGGAGAAGGCTCAGTGGTTTGAGAGAGTTCAGGAGCGGCTCAGTGGTTTGAGAGAGTTCAGGAGCGGGCTCAGGAGTTTGAGAGAGTTCAGGAGCGGGCTCAGGGGTTTGAGAGAGCACAGGGCAGAGTAGAGCAGTCTCTGGAGAGGCTTCTGGTGAGGAAATGTGTGCAGCCGACACACACTGTAGTGCATTGGCCATCGTGGTCATCGCAACCTCCTCTGGAGAGTATTCAGGGACTTGTCTAGACTCTAGAAATTGTCTAACTGGAGCAGATGGGGAAACTTGTCTAGCTGGAGCAGACCAGAGAAACTGTCTTGCTTGAACAGATGGGGAAACTTGTCTCGCTGGAGCAGACCAGAGAAACTGTCTTGCTGGAACAGATGGGGTAACTTGTCTCACTGGAGCAGACCAGAGGAACTGTCTTGCTGGAACAGATGGGGAAACTTGTCTAGCTTGAGCAGATGAGTAAACTTGTCTGACTGGAGCAGACTGGGAAACTTGCCTCGATGGAGCAGACTTGAGAAATTGTCCAGCTGGACCAGATAGGGAAAGTGGACTGAGGAAACTTGTTTCACTGGAGTGGATCGGATAGTTTTACTCACTAGAGTGGATCAGAGAGTTTGACTCGCTGGAGGAGATTGGAAAGTTTGACTCGGTGGAGCAGATCGCAGAGTTTGACTTGCTGGAGTAAATCAAAGAGCTTGACTCACTGGAAGTCTTGGGTAAGCTGGAGTGCTCAACTGTGTTCTGGATGGAATGGCATGATGACTGTGAATGTCCTCTACTTCACCGATAATGGAATCAGAACAATTTAGTAAGAGGACATAGTTCATGAAATCCACTATGGGTTCATAGAAAACCTCAGGAGAAAGGAATGGGAAGAGTTCATCATCCGGTACCATCCGGAAGCATCCGCCCATTTTGACAGAGTAGATGATCCCCACTTTCTCCACCCTGCCAAATCCATGTTTCACGTTCTGCTTGGGTCCGTTCTTCTGTCACAGTTGTGTGTGAATGAAGCGATGAAGATGAAGAAAATAACTTAAAGGTCTTTATATAGTCTTTTAATGAATAAACTCATATAATTACAGCAGTGACTCACACAAAACGAATAACGCAACAAGAATGGGAATGGACCAAGACTGTGGAAAAACACAAGGAATGGATGGAATATTAAGAAATAAAACTTATGGGATAGTACAGAAACGAGACACAGCTGACATGACTAACATGGTGGTTGATGACAAAACAGGTGATGACAATAGCAGAGGAACACATGATGAAAAATAATGAACATACAAAACATTGCTCAAACAGAGTATCCCTTTAAATCCCGGGTTCTCAGACATACAGGAAGTACAGGAAGTACACATATTATTAAACACACTAGTTTGACTCGTGAATATTAATTAAGTGACATTATGAGATTTTAAAGGTATCAAAAAAGTTTATATGCTTGTTTAGAAGCAATACCATGTGCACAGCCAATTCTAAGTAAGTAATTACAGCAAATATACACAAAGATCATGTACTGTCACCTTTTGATGACAATTATGGTGGTTTACCTAATTACGCTAATGTGTTTATCGAAAGGTGGTATTTAAAATTAGCACCCAAAAAGATTTCTTTACTTGGACCCATAATGTACCAGGTGACCACATCCAATCTATATAATCAAGGAATCCTCCCATGAGCACAATGGCAAGCTGTGATGTAAGGACCGTCAAGTTGGCAAAGCAATCAGTCAATCCCCAGGATTGTGCCTTGATCATCATCATCAGCCAATGTGTTGGCAGAAAAGCGCTGAGGGATAGAAAAGAAGTGAGAAAGAAGGATAGTGCAAGAAAATGAGCAGGGTGGTGGAGTGGGAGAGGAAGATAGAGAAACAGAGATGGCCAGAGGAAAAGGTCTGCCGACTCTGTTCATTCTTTAATGGATTCCGTAAAGGTCAGGTCTTCGCCGCAGTAGCATGTGAAGCCCACTGAGACAGATAAGGAGCACAGGAACCCGCAGGGCCATTTCCTTAAGAATATGGTTTTGCCATAGACTGAATTAACTGCAAGGCCAGTGGTGAAAACATCAGCCCAAGGCGGTTTCTTCAGCCATCAACTGATGAAGAAGGAGAAAAGCAGCAGCAGGCCTCTAAATGTAACAGGCGTAACATACTCAGTAACACATGCAGCACTCACAGCTCGCTGATTATCAGACCACACAGCACTTGTGGTGACAAGAGCCTCAGGGCACATCCTTTGGAGTGTTGCTTCTGTGGTGCTGCTTGTATGCACTTTTTTACTCACTGGACAACTCAAATATAGCAGGAGGAGACTAAAATAAATACAATGCTGTGCACAAGGTGGAGACTTTGGTATTTGTCTCACCGGTTTTGTTGGTGAGCCGGAATAGCACACTCTTGTCGGGAATGCCACAGACATTGCGGACAGAGGCAGTGCATGTGTAGTTTGCGTAGTCTTGAGGACGCAGGTTCTTTAACTTCAGGATCTTGGTCTCACCCTGCAAGCCAAGAAGATGATATTGTATAAAGCAGGATATCAATGGATTTTGCTTCAGGGCATAGATTTTACATTAGACATCAAGAGGTGATCCAACAAAGTACCAAAAAGTCTAATATTTCAATATTATAGTAATATTAATAATAAGTGGTATTATATATTATATATATATATATATTAGCTCTATGTGGTATTTTTTATTTTATTTTGTTGTAAAAGTTATGTTCAAGTTTGCAATAGAATAATTGGTGCTCTCTTTGGCAAAGGTGCTTCCAACAACCTGTTTTGACATAGAAGTAACAATATGTAGCATTTTTAGTTTGTGTAAAACAACGCTGAATACAAATAATTAAATGCAATTAACCATATAATGGTTGCATGCAAGGGAGGAGAAGATTTGGTTCTGAAGCAAAACCAGTTTATAAAGGCAAGAGTACATGTATGGCAAACGGTTCACCTCAATCTAATGAGTATCTTGTTTTTTAATCTTTTGATGAGGTCAATTTCTACAAATACATTTAAGTTGACTGTTTGATACGTTCTAAAGATTTTTGCCTTTTGATCTGCTTTCTAACCTGACACTGACAGAAAACTGCAGTGCATTAGTTTCATATTCATAGTTCTGAAGGGGTTGAAAGATAAAGAAGGCTCTGTTGAAAATAACATGCAGTATCTCCTGTAAGTGCACAGACTAATGTTGCATGAATGATTCTCTGTGGGGAATAAGAAGAGCGAAACAGGTCCAGAAATACCCTGCATCTTATGACTAATTACCAGGCCAGATTCACTCAAGGCAAATCACTGTGCCATATCGAATATGGCAAAACTGTGTTTTGAAAGCATTTTTTTTAAACTGTCAGATCTGATGTGCGTCCTTCTGGACCAGATAACACTCACAATGTCAAACTGATGCTGCCTCTTTATCTCCCTTAATGGATGCGACGACTTTGATGCAAGAGCAATGAAGTTCATCAAATGTTTTCAATCAAGTCAGGCTTTCATAAAGTTATCCAGTTTTAAATATCAGTATTGATGCGCTATTTAATCTGTTTTTCATGTTACAAACAAATAAACGAGGCAACATTTTGTAATGAGTACAGTGCAATGAAGTATTTACAAATCATTTGCAATAGTTCATTAATAGTTTAAAAACTCTAGTTAATACATTAATAGGCTACATACAACAGTTATTCATTCCTTGTTACTGTAATTAACAAAGTGTTAATGTTTAATGAGCTCCTATGTAAAGAGTTTTGATAAAAAACAAGCTTTGTGAACAGTGGATTAACTGTAAATAGTTTCACTTTAGATTAGGTCATGAAAAATGGGAAAATTTAATTAACTGCATTTTTATAAAAAGTTTATTAAAATGTTCTATTAAATAAATGCAGTTATATTAAGCCTATCCCCAAAGCTAAACATAAACACTTCAAAATAAAGAAAGAAATGCTGTCAACATAAATTACATACAAATAATCATAAGATCACGTTGTTAAAACATATCAGTAAGGATTAGGGGTAGGTTTATAGGAAAGAATATACAGTTTGTACAGTATAAAACTATTATATATAAACTATAAATATTTCTTTTGAAAGTCCCTAAAACATGGAATTGCAATTAAGTGTGTGCAGTGCACTTAATTAATAAATTTCAGGGAACACAGAATATAAATGCATATTAGACATATTAATATGTAATAGAGGTTGGTTTAAAGCACTTAATTAATGTAATTTCCCATGACCTAATCTAAGGTGAGAACTATTTACTGTTAGCAAGTTGTTAATAAAGCGTCTAACTCTTCACATATAAGCTAATTTAACATTTGCATAATTACAGTAAAAATGAATGAAGAACTATTTGGATGTACAGTACAATGTATTAACTACAGTTCATAAACTACTAATTAACTATAAACTAATGGTTTGCAAACGATTTGTAAGTACTTTATTACACTATACTCATTATAAAGTGTCATCAAAATCTTAATGACCCCAAAACTTAATGAATGGTAGTGTATAAGCACTCATATACCATAAACTGACATTACTGCTTTTAATACACTAAGAATGATCCAATGTCTTACCTGTGTGAAGAAAGGCTCATAGATCTCAACACCCTTGTCTGAACCTTGGGACAGGAACTCCCTCCCACGTCTCCAGCTGTACCGCACTGGAGGGTTTGAATTGGCAGCACACCGCAGGAACACTGTCCTCTCATAGTAGAACTGCTCCTTTGCCTCTCCTATACTCTGATGGACCGTCACGATGGGGTCATCTAAATCTGAAATGTAAACAGATGGGTTGGTCACGCTGATTTAGCATTGCTCAAATCACCCTGAAACACCGCCATGAGACGTCTGTAGAGATGGTGGTACACAGAAATAGGCAAAATCTACCAAGGTATCAATCACCCTAGCAAGGTATATTTAAAAAAAAGGCTAGGATAGAAGTACAGAAATGACAGAATGTAAATAAACCGAGAACTAGGTTACAGGTAAACAAAACATTCATGTTTAGCTTTATTTATACCCTACTTTATGCATTCATATTCATGTCTCAATTTAAAAAAATACGCTCAATTCAAGTGTACATGTCACAGTATTACAGATACCAGAGACAGTTGTGTGCCACTACTAGCATTAAATTGTTGCTAAACATACCTCATTAACATGGAATAATTTGAACATTATACAGTGATATAGCTGATTTTTCCTCTTTTTCCCCCCAAGCTGCTACGAGATTGAAGGCACTATTTGTCGAATTGCTTAATGAGCCAAAAAGTGCCTGAATTAAGAAAAAAGCCCATAAAAGAATAGAAATTTACTGGAGCACAACTCATACAGTAGCCTCTATATAATGTTCCAAGATAGACATAAAATATTTTGCACGTTTTAAATACCAGTTCAAATTAGTGTATGTTATTGAGATCTGATGTAGTCTGGTAACACTTTACAATAAAGATCTGTATGTTAACATTACTTAATGCAATATCTAACATATAACAAAAAAAGAACAGTATATTATTAAATTCTAATTTAATTTTAATTTCACCCATCCAAGTGCAACACCCATCCAAGTTGAACACACACACACCCAGAGCAGTGGGCAGCCATTTTTTTTGCTGTAGCACCCCAGGAGTGATTGGGGGTTAGGTGTCTTGCTCAAGGGCACCTCAGTTATGAGTAAAGAGAGTGGAAGAGAGCGTTGTTCATTCCCTCCCTAGCCATACATTTCCTACCGGTACTGAGACTTCAACCCCCAACTCTTACTAACTCTAACATTTTACATTTATGCATTTGCTTTTATTACATAGAACAGTTAATGTATGCATTTAAATTATATAATAATATTAATCTGAATTAATAAATGCTGTAAAATTGTTGCTTGTTTGTTTATGCATTAACAATTGATAATTAATTGAATGAATGTAATGTGTAAAGTGCTACCTAAAATCTCTGTATTAGTAGATAAAGATTTTCATGAAATCTGTGCAACAGTTTCAACAATTTCTGTTTAGCATTTTAGTTCAGTTTAGTGCAGGAAAATGTATAAAATTTTAAAATATTAGTAGACGTCATATTACATTTATGCATTGGGCAGAAACGTTTATCAAAAGTGACATACATTACATTTAAGGTATACATTTCTCAGTTCATACATTACATGGGAACTGAACCTTTGACCTTGGCATTGCTAGCATGCTCTACCGTTTAAGCTAGAGGGTGTAAGAAACGTGCAAAAACATACAAGCGTTAACAGCAAGCATAATGTCTAAAATGGTGGCCCAATCAGGCGGCTTTAATTTGGCACTTGAATCGCGAGTATTTTTACAACTGTAATTTTTTTCAAGGGCCACAATAATTACAGTGCTTGAGTGAGGAGGCATGTGCTTTTACAGACTGCCCTCAAAGCAAAAACCCTCCCTGACTCCGTATAATTTTAGAGAACTCACAGCTATCAGCAAACTGTGCCTTTCAACATCTTTCTTTTTCCTGCTTTAAAACAGTAATCAACCTGCCCGATAACAATTTGATAGACAACATTGGTAGCACTCATTTTCTGCATGCCAGGTTATATTTTTATTATACTGAACCACAAATTCATACAGTGAAAGTCAATAGGTTCAGAAAATAAACAACAACACTTATATGGACAAAAACATCTGAAACATTCTTTTTTTCACATAACAACAAAAAAGACATACAGGTTTGGAATTAATGAGTGTGAGTACATTTTTGGGTATCACTATTTATTGATAAAAATGGATAACAATGTTGTCTATCTTGACCGCTTTAAACTAATGACTAAAGAACTGCCACACTTAGAGACAACATGGACAGTCCAAATCGAAGTACTCAGTTGTTTATCGGCAGTGTGTTGGCTGTTCTTTATCAATGACATGTGTCTAGGCTTTGATCACTGCATCAGGAGTAGCATGTCTCTGATCGATAAAAGCGAGTGCCCACCAGCAAATAGTCCACCGTGAAGCTGGAATAAAAATGACAAGCTGAGGCCTTTTCTCTAATTCAAGGGTAATGACTTGCTCCTCATTGTCTCCCCACGGCAATGCTGCCTGCCATCGTCCATCGCTCCTTCTATTCATCTCTCTGTGCTACCGTAAATCACTTTACAACATCTATGGCTCCTCCGTGTCTGTAGGGAACAGATGCAACACACAACTCCTTTTTTGACAGGTTGTGATAGCTTTTGATGGTTCCGATAGCAGAGGAGTAAACCTTTGAAACTTGAAAAAATTTTGGGAGCTAGCTTACTGACAATGATGTCTCTTTGAAGAATAATCCTCATTTTCATTTCACTCATTCATTAAACCCCTCATTTTACACATTTCGTCACATATTCAAAGGCATGAATTTGATTTCAACAAAGTATTCGGTTGCCATAACTTCAATGAGAAGTGCCTTTAAGTTGATAACGAGGCCATGTGGCATCTCTAAGAAAATAAAAATGTTCACAGACTTAGAATGATGACATGTACGAGTGCAAAACTCTTTGAAAGATACCTAGATGAGACATGCTCTTATAATGAGACACACACACACACACATCTCACTGTCTGACTTTTGATGGCCTAAGAAATGTGCTATAAAAGAAATACATTAAATAACATATTCTCCATTAGAGCCCTGATAATGCATGTTCGACCATGTCAGAAGTAATTAATTTCAAACAGAAAGAATTAATGAAACATATGAAGAGGTAAAGGTTTCCATTTCACCAGGATACTTTAATATATTGCTACCTTTTTGCTGTTTTCTCAGTAGTTTTTAATGTTGTTGTCTATGTAGTGTTTTTAATATGCTTTAAGACAAATCAAGTTGAATGCACAAAAGTGCAAAATCATAAGTCAACTCCAGTATATTTTTTTGAGTATTTTCTCTATAAAACTGCAGTGATTTAAACACTCAAAAATGCGGTTTGAAACTACCTTGTAAATCAAACTGTAGCATATAATTAGCTGTGTCCACTCTGAAGCAGGGGAATCTTAAGAGATGTCGGGTTATCCCTATATATTTTTCAGTTGTTATGAAAAATCGGGTAGATTTAACAATATAGCGGGTGTATGATGAATATTATGATGTTATGTTGAACTATATGCCTTTTTCCACAGTTGTTCAAAGTGTTTTTAAAGACACTGATTGTTAGAAGGCAGCTGTCGAACAGAAACATGGTTAGTGTAACATTAGCAACACATTATTAGCTGATTTATAACATAGTCAAGCAACAGGCTAAACGCATTAATTACCGTTATGTGTCCGACGTTGTAAAATGTGATACCATTGTGCAGTGTTTATCTCAGTAAGTGAGTTGAGGTGGGGATAATTAGCATATTCATAGTTCTGCATATACTAAATAAAGCAAGAGTGTAGAGTTGCATTCAAGCTATTTTAAGGCATGAAGATTTTTTTTTCATAGGAAAAAACATTAAAAAAAAGTCATTTTGGTGATCAAAGATTAGTTTTAAGGGATAAAATTGGGGGACTTCAATATAAAATATAAAATTATGTAGCTACTTCAAATGGTTACATATATTGTAACTTAACCACAATATATCATAAACAGTATATAAATTGTATACTAGTGCTTAAAAGTTTTGGGTTAGGAAGATTTTTAAAATGTTTTTGAATAAAGGCTCTGAATCTTGTCTTGGTCTCAACCCCACAAAGTCTTAGTCTCGACTTGGTCTCGGTTTAGGTGGTTTTGACTACATTATTAATTATTAGTAGTTTCTTTAAGCACTTCCTTGTCATTGTCCAGTCATTAACATATTTTTTAGTAACCTATTGTACACCTATTTAAGGGACATTCATTACTCAAGGGCACAAAGGTTGTGGCTAATGGCCAGCTCCTTAAGAGGCTGAGATTTAGTCACTTTAACACCCTGTATTGTTAACGAATATTGTGCCAAAGTAGGCATGTAAAATATGCTTGGAATTTGTGCTACTGTCTCACTCCAAGCTGCATGAAGCAGCGAGTGAGAGACGCATTAACGCTTAGAAAACGTTCTAGCCTATTATAAACAATGCTGGAAGGTCATCCAGCCATGATAAATTATTTAGATTACTATGCCTAACATCTATTATTTTTTTCAAGGAAATGGTTTTGAATAATGGGCGCTCGTAATAGCTTAAGCAAAGGATAATATATATATATATATATATATATATATATATATATATATATATATATATATATATATATATATATATATATATATATATATATACACACACACACACATAATTCCTACATTTTTTTCATGAAACATGAAAACAAAGGAAAGAATAAATATAAAATATTATTTTGACAAGCTTAAAGATATATAAGCTTTTATATAACAAACAAACAAACAAACAAACAAACATACAATTTAACTAAGATTTTGTATTTTGTATTTAATCTGATATAACATTTGTTGCAATGCTACAATCAAAAGGACAGTACTTTTTCCATTTAAGGGCCAGATTTACTAAACTGGGCAAATTAGTGTGAGAGCGCAGTCCCAAAAAAAGCGCAGGCGGGAGTGAAAAGTTCTGTGTGTAATTTACTGACGAAGCACAAATTAAAGAACACAGATGCAGCCCGATAATTTCCATTATGACCACGATCTACCAAGAGCAGCACAAATTAGCATCTGGTTTAAGACATGCTTTTTTGGGTGGTAAATGTCAGTGAATTGACTAGCTGAAACCTTAGTAAATCATTTTGCATGATTCATTTAAATACTCTCCTCCTATTAATTTAGCATCTGAGAGGGAAACTCTTCAAACGCATAGGCAATAAGGTCAGCCGCAAAAATAAAACTGTCCATGCCATTTCAGAGCTAATTTTCCACTGCGATTCTTTAGTCAATCCTGACAGTAGTTTTTTAATGCCAGACAGTTTGCGCTGTTGTAAGTTATTGTTTATAAAATTAAAGGTTACAATATAAAATCAACAGTGAATCCAGAGGGTAATAAAGCAAACACTTTTGCTTATAAGTGTGTCTTTCCAACTGATTATATTGATTTGTAACTTAAGGATTTAAGTGAAGAGCTCAATCAAGGTTGTGTATGCGCCTGAAAAGCTAAAGAGAAATGCAGACACAGTCATCAAAGGCTAATACCAACCTATCGTTGACTTGCAAGAGTGTGTGTCAAGTGTGTGGTTTTTTCCAGACGGGGGGATGAGCTTGTTAACTCACAGTAGACATCCACTCGGATGGATTTGATGGCGGGAGTGCCGAGTCCGTTCTCAGCCTTACAGTAATAACGGCCGCCCTGGTGCCTCTGGATGCGGGTTATGCGCAGTGTCTCGTTGAATACGCTGGAGTCCTGGAAGCGGTCAGTAACACTGCCTGCTGTCTTGGTCCATCGTATCTGATGTGAAACAAAGAGAAAGAGAAACAAAAATAACATCCGCTTAAAAAGAGAATCATAAGCTAGTGGTTTAAAGCAGAGTGAAACAATAATAACAACAAACCTATGACAAAAACATAATTTAGAGACATCATGTTAGAGACAAATACAAATAAAATGGGCCAAGTTTGAAATATAATAAAGTTTGAAATATAATCAAGTATTTTACTGAGTATGACCAAGACAGGCCACGTAAAATAAACTTCCAGGCTGTCAAATTACATAACTCCGATGTGAATTAATTGGCATCCAAATTCATGACATACAGATTTTGTTTTACAGACATCCTGCTGAGAAATAATTGCCATCCAAATAGAGTTTATGCCATGTATTGATCTGGATATCACATCTGTGAAAGAGTTTGCTCATTTCCAAGTCAAAACTTAAACGTAAACCGTAGCATCACAATTAGAAATGTTCTATAGTCATAAAGATATTTTTTAATCATATTTAATTTCATCATACAGTGATGTAATTGAACTTGTGGCATGAACTATAGATGCTTCTTCAGTGGCCTTACCCTAAATTACCTTTTCTTTTCTGTTCTCTTTTTAAAAATCTTGCTGAATATCATGTTGCACTCAGAATAATGGAAGTAAAATTAATTCTTAGTGCTGTCACATGCATGTTGTTATCTTTAACTAAAACTATAAAAAATGTAATCATATAAAATGAATATAAGATGAAAAACTTCCTGAAATATTAAAGTTGAAGTTAATGCAAGTAACTCATTATGGTGTCTGACTATAAGAATGGAAGTCCTGCCTTTCAGGTAAAAGAGCCAATCTTCAGGCAATTTAAACATTACCTTTTTTCTAGAATGTAAATATACAGAAGGAACAGCCTGAAACTGCAGTTTTTATTAGTCACTGTGGTGTTATTGTCCCCCCCCCCCCCCCCCCAATTTTTTCAAAATAACCAAATGCTTTCTATATCACAAAGTGTTAAATAGTATGGCTGTGAAACGTAAAGATAAAAAAAATAATAACTTTCAAAACATTTCTATCGATTCATTCTTTATTGATTTTTCGATAAATTCACGAAAATCTACACAAATCTAAAGCTTCTCTGCAAACAGCAGGAAATTCAACCAATTTTCAACGATTTTGGGGGGATATATTTACAGCCTGAGTAGGACTACAGACTATCAAAACAGTAAATACATTAATAAATACATAAATGACACTTTTTCAAACACTGATAATATAGTCTATTATCATGTTACTTAATTGCCTCATTAAAATGTAATATGACAAACAAACATTTTTCATGGTAAACAAACAAATAGATATTGTGCACATCTCAAATAACAATTAGCTTACATTTTTGACATTACCACCCACCCACAACTATAGTATAACCCAGAAGAAAGCATGGAGAGATGAGGGAAAGAGCGCTGCACATGGAGCTCAGCCGGGGATAGAAGAGAGGGAGAGAGATTCTGTAGCTCTCTCTGTGTACACACTATCTGCCAACCCGCCAGACAAGTGGAGCAAATTGCCCATTCAGGCCTGGCTTGGCCTTACTGAGTCCTGAGTGAGACTTACTGTGTAGATGACCTACATTACAACAGAACCCCCCTTTATCATCGCTGCTGCTCAAGAACCTCAGAGGCGGGAGCAACTCAGCTTGAGTCCAGTTACAAAGATCAAAGCTCCGCCTTCCTCTTGCAAGTAGCAACTTCTTCCTCACCCCAACTATTAGCTCCTCTCTTCCTAATTGAAAGCATTTGCAGCTCTGCAATTTTAAAAGACCAAGCATTGCTTCGCCAAAACTCTTAAAAATTAAGGTTCCCAAATAAGGTTTTCGAAGTGATCACTTCAGGATGACCAAAAGAACCTTTCAGTGAACAGTTCTAATGAAAAAAAAAAAACTTGAATTATCTATAAAACCTATTCCATCTACAAATAACCTTTTTTCGCAGAGGAAAGTTTCTACAAGGACCCTTGAATCCCAATAAAGAATCTTTATTTTTAAGTCTGTAGTCCTCGGTTTTCAAAAGGCAGCGGTTTGAAGCCCAACAGAGTCGTAACCTTTGGAAGTTGCAGAATGAAATCCATTTCATGCTTTGCTGAGGATGGAGGGGGGGCAGATTTGTTTACACACGTATTGGATGTTGGTTAGGAATAACGGTGTATTGGAACTCAAGGGGCTTAGATACGCCGGCTTTCTTTGTGAGCTCGAACAGGAAATAAGGCAGCTAAATAAAAGTGCTTAGCCCTGTACATCTGCATGTTTTGAGGTGGGCTATAGCTGACGGCGCACAAATAGGAATTTCTACTTTCAGAGGGGACAAAGTGAAACTGAATAATTCTTTGTGCATTATTTGGCAGCAATTCAGGACAAAATGTACAAAAAAATTACTCCGTTAAAAGCTCAAGACTTATTGTATTTTAACTTCCTTCATTATTCATGTATAAATTCCCGACTTTGGGAATACATGGAATGAAAAAGTAGCATATAAATCAAAAACCTGTTTTATTATTTATTTCTGTGTTAGTAGAGATCATGACTCAAGCGATATATATTGGGGGTGGAAAGCGAAAACAATTTGACAGCAGCCCACTGTCTTTACAACCAAAGTGCCTCCATAAATAGTCATAAAACAGTGAAAATGACAACCCTCCAGAATGCATGCCATATAATACAGAGGAAGCTATTGTTACTGAGTAAAAGAAGGAAAAGATCATTTTCAAATTACAGTTAAAGGGCTAGTTCACCTCTAAATGAAATTGGTGTCCTCATTTACTCAGCCTAATGTTGTTACAAACCTGTATGATTCTCTGTATTCTGTTGTTTTGTCCATACAAGAAAAGTCAGTGATTTTCAACATATGGACAAAAAACTGTTTCAACACAAAGAAGATATTTTGAAGAAAGTTTTGATTTTACGCATACACTGAAATTCAATAGGGTCCACAAGTTTCAAGCTCCAAAAAGGAGGTGTTGTAAGGTGGTGTAAACTCAATCCATGCAACTCCAGGCTTATGAAGTTATCCAGCTACTTTGGATGATGAAAATCAAAGTTTAAGTGGATATTCACCAGCTAATCTTACTTTTTCACTAGCTTTTAAATAGCTAAGAATTCATGAAAAACCTACTACAGAAACCTAATCAAATTGTGAGACATTAATAACAATAAACCTAATGTATGGAGATCTTTCATGCTACCTTTATGGAGCTTGAAAATGTGGGACACACACTGACTTTCACATTCATCAAATATCTCTTGTTTTCCTCAAAAGAAAGAAACAAGGCACGATGGTGAGTAGAATTTTCATCTATGGGTGAACTATACCTAAATAGTATTTGGTAATATCATAACATACGTGTATTACAAAAAATAAAAATAAATAACTATGAAAAATCAAGGTACCTTTTGAAGTATTACAAAAAAAATTCATTTACCCTCATAAATTTATCAAGTCTGAGATTTCTGCCCCTGCCAGCATTAAGTGGATCAGTGCCACGGAGCACCTGAGCCAGAACACTGATGGGAGTTCTGTGACGACGGGCCCAGTGTGTCAAATGCAGACAGAATGCGCCCATAAAGAGAGCTATATATAGCCTCCAGCCCCCTCAGTCTATCATAAAGCAGCCCTGGGTGTATCTTCTCTGGCCCACTCACGGTCTGTGGGATCTGTGCTCAGTAATGGAAGAACTGAAACAAAGAGTTGATGAAACCTTGGACGGGGATGTTTTGAGGGTTCCTGGTAATTAATATGTTTTGTTGCATGGTAAATAATCCATCTAAGATGACTCTGGTGCTAATTTGACTAAGAGAAAGATTCTGGAATAGAGCCATAAATAAAGCTATGCTGATTAGGACACATGCTTAGTGTGTTTGGTCAAAATTTGCAGTGCTAGACTAAGGACAACAACAGTATATTTTTGCCATATGTCCAGTTGTGTGTCATTTTGATTCAGATATTTGGTCCTGCTTCAGTTTAAATAAAATATAAGTAAAATAATAAGACTAAAATATCAGTGCAACAGGACCCAAATGCAGATTTAAATTTAAACTAGATTACAAATGAATTTGATATGTCATGAAAAACAGTCAGATAAAAAAAAAGAAAAGTGAAATCTGCCAGAATATGCTGCTGGAAATAATTCTGAATGGACGTCAACAGAGAAATGCGTTTATAAGACCAGATGGTGTAGTTACGGCATCAAACAGCAGGGGTTAAAGAGCTCCTGCTAAACAGTCAAACATCAAACTATTGGTAGCATATGTACATGTACATATAGACAATAAGTACAATTACGTGACTGTCTCTAACAATTACAAATGATGATTTTCAACACTGCACCAATTTCGTAACAAAACTGTATGTACATATTGTCCCACAGAACATAACTGTGCCGGTACCCAGTTTTGACATTTTAGATAATAAATGTTCCTGTAGAACATTTTCCGACAGCCTACTGCATTATGTGATACACTCTGCTTAAGATAGGTCTGGAAATAGTCGTATTTTCATGTCTACTGTCATTAACATCTTAAAAGCAGAGATGGTTAGACTGCTTTAAAATGGAAAAAAGTAGATATTTCATTAAAACTCTTTCCTTATTTACACTCAAGGTAAGAGAGTAAGCAAAGGCTGGAGATGAGATGAGAAGAGGCACAAGTTCATTTATTCAAAATGAGGCTGCCAGCAAAAATCTTCCTATCTTTCTACAATGAAGACTGGGAGGCAAAAGCAGCACAGAACATTCAAAATGCATTAGGATTTTTACAACCCCCCCAAAAAATGCCCTCTGCATGCACCAACACAACTCAACACGTGTTCGCTTAAACAATTAAAACTACAAACTGCCTGAATATTAGTATTAGTAATATTTGATAATGTTTCTGATTTATGTTGGACACCCCAAAAAAAAGTCAGGCTCCGGAAGTAAAAAATACCTGACATGATCCCAGGCTGTGTTCCCCTGCTATGTGTGGACTTGTTATTTCCTGTTTTGCAGCACCATGTTTTGAAGTCCATTGTAGTTTTTTTGTTTGTTGATTAGTTCCAGATTGTTCCCAGGTGTGTCTTGGAATCTCCTGTTTGTTGCCTGGATTTACTTTTGTTTTATTTTAATAAATTAGTCACTGCAGCTGGATCCTCTCTCTGTAATTTCTGGACTGCCGCATAACAGAAGACCTGACCGTTAATGGATTCAGCAGTTCGTCTCATGCATCTCCAACAAGGAGACCGCTTGATCGAGGACAATGTTACTGAGTTTTTGGAACTCATTCTTCAAGTGGACTTTTGAGGAGGTGTCGCTTGGAAACATTTTTCCAAGGGGGACTGAGTGAACCATTGTATTTGATTATGCCACTCAATGGAATTGAATGGACTCTGGAGAGTTTCTCAGTGGTTCAGTGGCCAAAGAGGCTGTCCTGATCTTGAGTTCCCTCATCATGGCCAAGGAGGCCATCCCGATATCGTGTTCCGTTGTCTCTGGCACCATCATGGTCCTCTGAGCTGCCTGTGCCACCATGATTACCTGAGCCACCTGTGCCGCCATGGTCCCAAGTTGCCTGGCCCCTTGAACTGTTGGTACTGTCAGCCTTGGTTTCCTGTTCTACCTCAGTCTCTATTCCATCTTTCACCACACTGGTCTGGCCTTCCATCCTTCCTCCTGTTCCACCTCGGCTCCTTGACTTGTTGTGTGAAGCATCTAGAATTTGCTCCTTAAGGGGAGGCTCTGTGGACTTTTATGTTATTTCCTGTTTTGCACCATGTTCTGTAGTTCTTTGCAGGTTTCTTGTTGATTAATTCTTGATTATTTCCAGGTGTTAATAGTTTGATAATCACCCCTTTAAATATACCCCTGTTTTTCTTGTGTTCTCTGTCAAGTCTTTATGTGTGTTTGGTTCAGTTCTGATTTGTCTCAGTTGGAATCTCCTGTTTGTTGTCTTGTATCAATAAATTAGTCACTGCTCTTGGATTATCTTTCGCCATTTCTGGACTGCCGCATAATAATACCATTAATTTCCTCCATAAGAGAATTGATTTAAAAGATTAATTATAATCCTCTAAAGACAAGTCTACAGTAAGTTTGTTAATCTATAGTATATTAAAGACATCAATGTGCATATTTTCAGTTTTTTTAATAATCATTTAATACTTATTTTAATAATCATGTTTAATGGCAGAATTCCTGTTGATAAACTGCAATTCCCATGGTGCCCCATCATGACAGGCAACTTTAAAAGTTTACAATGTTTTGTGTGTGTGTGTGTGTGTGTGTGTGTGTGTGTGTGTGTGTGTGTGTGTGAGAGAGAGAGAGAGAGAGAGAGAACGTCAGTCTGCGTCCAGAACTGAAAACCAGCAAGCAAACATGGCAGATTTCAAATAAATCGCATACTTCCAAGAAGTCCTACAGCATTGATCATCTGACATTAAGATGAATGGGAATGTTAGCAGATAGATTTCTTCAGGTAATATAGACCTTCTTGGTCCCCCTCCAGGTGTAGGGCACATGGAGTGGCGACTTCCTCCAGTAGCAGCATCCCAGGGCCCCATTGTACATTCAAACCGCCCGAGGAGAGATGCACTTAGCACTTAACGGCAGCAGTAAAGCGGCACCATTACCTTCAGGTGTACCTCATCACACACTGCCCTCCCTGTTCATCTCTTATGCCCCGCTCCGGTCAGGAACCTGCCTGCAGGACGGCAAACAAAATGGACGGTGCTGCCCTGATGCGAGGAAAAGTACGTCATATGACCACTAAAAATATGCAAACTCCTTACAGAAACTGTGTGTAGAATGCAAAATGAAGGCTTACCTCAAAAATATGACACCACAGTGCCAGGAGGATTTTTTTTAGCAAACATTTAGATTTTATGGCTCTTCCTAGCTTTCTGTGGTCTGACAGTGCTCCTCGGGGAATCACTCAGCTCTTCTGCAGTCGTGCAGATTCAGTGATTTCCCTCGTGGCATCTCTTCCCCTGCACTAACTCAGTGGGACTGCTCTTCCTCTCCACTGAAAATGCAGTACTGAGACCAAGATGAGAGGCGTAGAGTGCTGCCTATCTAAAACCGCACACAGGCTATGGGACTGATAAGCCCTCTGCAAGATACGGCGAAGAGTGGGGCGTTGAGAGAATTAAGACCACTTGAGTGAGGGTGAAATGGAGAGTACTGCAGCAAGTCCAGAAGCGTAACAGATGAATGATACATACAGGAGTGCATGAAGCAGAAACACAAAATGTTGTTATCTTACTGTGATAATCAAAATGTCATATTATTCAGGATTATATTGCGTTCTCTTGAGCTGAGAAGCATAACATTGATTTAGGACGCACAGTGGCACCAAATACAGCACAATTCCTGCCTATTTTGTCACTAGCTCATATTTGAGTAACATATAGGTTAGAGTGGAAGATAATGGTATTACTAGAAGTAAACAAATCTCAGGATGAGATGAAAGCAACTGTAACATAGGTCAGTATGGAATATGACATACATATAAATATAACATAATCTGTCCCACATTAGGGGTAAGCTGAGTCATGACAAAGAGTAAGCTGAATCATTGGGGAAAATTTGAACAATTTACAAATATAATCTCAAATAAAAACATAAATATAAATGAGAAAAATAATTTTTGTAATCATTTTTTGTCTTTTTTGCCTGCCAAATATTCATATTTTAATAAATGTTCATTATTCAGTACAAATTATTTAAAAAATGCTATATAATGGACAGTCACAACATTTTTTCAAAGTTTTCTATATTACAGAGGTGGCACATCTTACCCACTCTCTTCATTCTGCGCCAGTCACCATATCAAAGCTCTAAAATGAATATGACAGTCCACTGAGTATCAAATTCTACTATATACCATTTTTAACACCACATAAGGTCTTGTAACTCCATTTCCAACCATTTTCAAGTTATTTGTTCTTATTTAGATTTATGAGCTGCCCTTTTCATTCCACTTCCTTGACTTTCATTCTTAAAATGCTTGCAATTTAATTGAAAACATGAAAAATGTATAACCAGTACGTCCAAAATCATCTATTGTCTGAGTAGCTACTACATTTGAATTTGAACTTATTTTGTGACCTCTAAAAAAGTATGTTCTATTTAGTATGAATGAAATTCAGATGTCCTACATCCCCCATGTCGTTACTCTCAAGTGACCTACCAGCGTCAGTTGTGTTGCTTCACTTCCATTCATAAGTCCTCTCTGATGACCTTGCGGGATAGAAAAGTTTCCATCGAATGTGCACTTCAATTTTGGCGGAAGTAGTAGGCCAAGTGGGTACTTTCTGCATACTTTTCGAATACTATGTACATATTTTATTTTTATATATTTTTTGCAACAATTTCTACAGCTTTATGTATTTGATTTAAGTTGAAGTGAATGTCAATTCTAATCTTGTACTAATATCCCATCTCACCCACTAGAAGTCTGATGATTGAACACAAAGAGCCTCACCTGTGGCCGTGGATGCCCAGACACTAGACAGGTCAGCTCCAAAGTCTCCCCCTCCCGGATGGTGTACACCCTCTCTGTGTAGCGCTCCTCCTCGATGTTACATGCGTGACCGGAGTGGATGATCCGAACGTTTGGGGGAGCTGCATTAGGGAAGAAATGAAAAAGTCATATAGTTCAGTTTGCTGGATCATTTGAGGTCGCATCATCAACCAGCCACAGTGCAGAAAGCTGTCATGGAGGGAAATAAAATCCCTGCCACATGAGACTGATGCTTTCAGCCAAATCAAATTCAAGGTGAGGCACTGTAATCATTCACCTTACTCCAGCGGATGTAATTTGCACTACACCGGTTGCTCTGTATGTATAAGAATCTTGGACTTGCATTTCCAAGCAATTTTGCAGACAAAAATACCCTCATCTAAGCATTACCTTATAGTACATCTCGAAGATGCGGAGGCGACTGATGAGGCAAAGTGCCTGTATTATTGATTTCCCCTTTAAGCAGGAGAATGGAGCTCTGCAGTTTGGTTGCTTGATGTTTCCTCCACTGATCTCCACTTACCAAGCACTTCAAAGATGCAATTTCTTTTTTTACACAAACTCACATTTTCTTATTGATGCTCTTTTGGGTTTTTCATTGTTAACTGTATTATTGTAAAAGATTCATTCCAGTGATACAGAATAAGTAATCCAATATTTCTAAGCTGAAAATAATAATTGTAAGGCATTTACACCTGTAAAAAAGCATTTTTAAATGAGTGAGCACCAGTTTTATGGAATTACATAATGAATGAAAGGGGGTTTCAAAGGAAAACATGAGGGAATATACACAAGGTATGATGGGATAGTTGACAAGACTAACTAGGTGACTGACTACGAGACAGGTGAATGGTATGACACTGGGAACAACACGCAAGGAAACAGGAAGAGGGAGGGTGGAGATAGAACAAAACTGTGACAATCTTAACTGATTATTGCGGTTGTTTTTTTATCTTTATATAGATGTATATACATGCACATTTGAATAAGGGATTGTATTTGTATAGTACTGTATTTGTTTCAGTCATAAACAACTGAACTGAATGATTGAATGATTTGATGAAAGTATAAATTGTATGTCACTTATCGATAAAGGCAGGACTCAATTGCAGTGGAAAGAAAACATAACACAAACATAAGCTAAACAGATAAACTGAAGACGTGGTAAACAAGCATGGCAATACATCCAGGAAACACAATGAGAATGACAACGACACAGGACAGCAAACACATCGGGATTAAATAGGGAACACATGAGGAGAGGTAACAAGCAGAAACAGCTGGGATCAATTAAGGGAAACGAGAGAACAAGAGAGAACGAGAGAGCAGTGTCAGAGCTCTGTCAACCAACACACTAGAAACCCAAACTGAAGTGACAGAACCCTGACATTAAATGTATATCAATGTTTTAAAAACAAATGGCCTCAATGTAATTTGCTACTTTTTTGTTACTAGCTTTGAATAATACTGGCAGCAATGTCACCCTGTAGCCTACGACTGGTTGCTCACGGAAGCTAAGTGGGGCTGAGCGTGGTCATTTTCCTGGATGGGAGACTGACTTGATTGATGCTGGAAATGGTGTTAGGAGGCCAGCAGGGGGTGCTCACCCTCTGTTCTATGTGGGTCCTACCGCCCCAGTATAGTGATGTGGACACTATACTGCAAAGAGAACTGTCTTTCGAATGAGACGTTAAAACCGAGGTCCTGACTCTCTGTGGTCATTAAAAATCCCATATTTGTCCATCATGGCTTCCTAACCATCCCCTTTCTCTGATTGGCTTCATCACTCTGTCTCCTCTCCACCAATAAAGCTGGTGTGTGGTGAGCGTTCTGGCGCAATATGGCTGCCGTCGCATCATCCAGGTGGATGCTGCACCCTAGTGGCGGTTGAGGAGATTCCCCCCTTACATGTAAGCGCTTTGAGAGACTTTGATAAAGCACTATATAAATGTAATGAATTATTATTATTATTAATACAGTTTCAAACTAGCTTGAAAGTAGTATAGCTCTATGGTTTGTGTTTTTTGTTATATTTCTGTTGGTTTGGGGGCACTGATTAGGCTGATTAGTGCATTGCAGAAGATTTGCGTCTGTTTCAGAGGTTTTAAAACAAGAAAGTTTTGATTGTTATTTTGGCCTGGTCAGCTCCTGAATCTAGAGTCCCAATTTAAGACAATAAATTCATCACTGTTGGTTCAAATTCACTGCATTCTAGAGTCTTTCATGTTGCACACTTTTCCCTAGACGGGGCATAACAAGCACACAGAAGTTATCAGGACTGACACCACCTGGAATGAAGACATCTCAGACATCTAATAGTGCACACCAGGCAACTGCAAAGAGTTTGGGGAATGACAGGAAACAGTGCTGAAATGCATTATGTTGCAAGGTCTCCTTCTGGATGCCGAAACAAAAAGAAAAAAAAAACACATTCACAAAAGTATTCTCTTCCTGTGTGCCAGCTGCCTGCTCTGCACCCTGGCCTAGTTTCACACCATCTATTTTTAGAAAGTCAGTGTCTTTCTCACAACCCACCATATGACTGTGCTAATGTCCTTCCATATGACGTCAAGAATTCATGATGCAGACATCACTGAACAGGCCTCAAAGGGACAGACAGAAGGTGGTCTTTGGATTATTATTGATTAAAGAGGCTGCATCGAGTACTTTCTGACGTCTAAATTACGACATCTGGATGCTAACCGCAGACTGGAGACCACTCATACACACAGAGGAGGATTATCTTATCTATATGAGTTATGCAATAACGTCATGAGGGAATTATATGATATAAACATTACAAACAGATATTCATCTCAGGCATCTCAACGTGCCAGTGCATATCATTGTTTTCTTATCTTTCAAATGTCAACATAAATGCACTCATATTTTCACATCAGACCAATGTCCTAACATGTGTTTAATATGCCATACTTAAGACATCGTTCCATCTTGGTAATTATTATTTCGAGCTAAATTAATAAAAATATGTGCATCAACATATTCTACGCTTGTGATGGTGTGGAATGTGTCAAACCAAAATGGCTGCTGCCCTTCCTGTGTTCAAGGTTACTGTATAGTCTAAGACATTAGCATTTAAGAGTCAACAATATTACAACATTTCTATAAACAGAGGAGTGAATATGTTATTCTTTATAAATCCTGTCAAGCATGAAAAAAACAAAACATTTTTTAATGTTAGAGTACAACTAGCCAAGTTGGCTGAAGACCTAAATGATGTCATTTCCTATTCCATATCTCATAAGTGCTGTTAAAGAAGGAAGTCAAAACTCACATACACATATGAAATGATTTAATTAACCATATAAATGTAATAAAATACTTAATTAGCTGTTTAATTCAAATTAAGGATCAGAGGCAGGGTAGCTTTATCATTTCAGCTCTATGCAGCCTGTACACAGTGAAATGAAACAGCGTTCCTCCAGAAAGCATGGTGCTAGATAACACAAATAACTGGACGAAGGGCTACAAAACTAAACTGTAGATAATTAAATTATATTAAATAGTCTAAATAAAAGAGTAAAATAATTGCAAAAAGAAACTAAAAATAAGTGCTAAAATAAGAATTTAAAAACAAATTTACAAAGAACAGGGTACGGTGATTAAGAGGCAAGGCCGATTAGTGGGGGGTTTTGAGTTTTGCAAATGCACACGTTTATGTTAAAATATTTAAAGTTATTTGTAAACTTAATGTATGTGTGTGAGTGTAGTAAGTGATCTAGTATGAGTGGAATATATACAGCACGGTGCATAGGGTATTTTATAATTTAACATGTATTAATAAATGTAAAATATTATGAATATGATATTATGAATATTAAAATAATATCTATGACTGTTAAATGCATGAATGAATATAATGCAAAATGATTATATAATAATACATTAAGTCTATAATTAACTGAATTAATGGTTACACTTTATCTTAAGGTGACAAAGCTACAATGAACTTACTGAAGTACTGAATAATTAAATTATTAAAAATACATGTACTTTATTACTACGTAAATAATTAAATAGTTACCTGCAATTATGCATTATTTACTGTTATTACTATAGTAAGTACATGTAGTAAAGTGTAACTATGCCACCTTAAAATAAAGTGCTGCCAACAATAACAATCTAATATAAATATTTTTCGGTTTAGTGTGCTTCTGCAAACGACTCAAACAGTTCATCTTTCTTGGAATGAATCACCTAACATAATATTTTTAGCCCAACCTCCATAACATTTAGTCATTAATCAATTAACATTTCTTAATTCTGTCCAGTGGATTTCTACTGCTGGAACTGAAAAAGCCCTGTACTAGATCATGTTTCCATAGCATCCATATTCACAACAAATCAACACTCCAATCTCTTGTCATCACATTACATGTCAAGTATAGCACTGTCTAGAGAATGTGAGTACATGTTCTATGAAATAAATAAGGCCGAACTCTCAGTTTAATTTCCTGGAATGTTATTAGTATCTCAGAAAGCAGTCTATGGGCCATGTGTTAGAGTCTCCTGCCCAGATCAATCAAACCGACGGCTGTATGATTGCCTCATCCACTCTGGAGGGTGATTCAAGTTTGGGTCTGTATCTCACTCAACCCTGCGTGGGAAATTGAAGCACTTTTGGATGTCCTTGCAATCAAACAAGCTTCGATTTCAATAGTAATATCTGCCTGCATCCCCTCCCAAAATTGTTCATGCTGCAGTCCCATATTGAGGATAAAGATTTATTTAGGATCACTGGCTTATACCATTAAGAAAAGCTTCAATTTAAAGGTAATCAATTCATGCTCACTTCTTTTTCATCTAATAAACCAGTCAGTACAATAAGGACAAGTCATTATATAATATGTCTCCAACAAATAACAGAGTTAACGGGGATGCACATGGTTGGTTTCAGTGATCTGGCCAATAAACATAAAATATTCATGATATGTTTCTTTGGCCATTAAGTTTCATAGAGTGTTTCATTAGAATAATCACTAATTGACTTGAAATGATTGACAAAAAAAGTTTCGATCCATTTCAGAGCAAATTGAATAAAAAACAAATACTGAGAACTATATATCAAATATTGTAGAAAGGCTGAAAAAAAAAATTCAAGACCAGCCCTGCTGTGTAGAATGATGAAAACAGCTAGTTACATTTGCTTTCTGATCACGTTACAAAAATGAACATATCACACTGTGTTCTGGAACACATTTAAATTTAGAGTCATAGTTATGGGAATAAACACTGTAATGAACAATGATGGAAAGCCATTTTCAATTGCCGCTACCAACAATAATGGAAACAGACATAAAAGCATAAAGCTGTCTGAGATTTCTTTATTCCTGTACAGTAGACACATTTGTTTCTCATAGGTTTGAGAAGTCTGGCATTGGATTCTGGATGAAAAAGAACAGAATACACTAGACGGATAAAACGAACATCTTACAGGTAAAGTAACCATTCTGTCAAATTATTACATTTACATAACTTTTCTTTTAGAGAAAGTAATGTTTTGTAAAAAGTATGATACAAGTTACAGATTTATTTATTTATTATTTTCTTTGCTTAATGGCACATATTCTCAAGGTTTGTTTAATAAGTAAAATGATTTCCCATTTATAGAACAAAATTATTTAATAAAGACCAAATAACCAGAAAGTACTTAGAAGTAGTCTAATATGTTCAATTAAACCCTGAATACACTTAATCTATTAATTTTTTGCCAGTAAATATGTCATAAATGTAATATTTATTATTATGGATAGATGTAATAATATAATATCAAATTTGGCATTTGCAAAACTGTATGTGTTGACTACTCGTGCTTATCACACACAAAAAAGCGGTTCAATGTCAAATATGTCAGTGGGGTGCAGCAATACAGCATGACCCCTCTGTTTGCAAACATTAATCCTTTTTACAGAACAGATTCCTTTTGCTCAATCACTCTAATCAGACACAAGCAGAGGAGGATAATAGCCCTATTGGGTGGAGCAAGCTATTGGGCGGAGTGAGCTTATCACTTTGATACACATGCTATGACAACTGCTGCTGCCTGAGCCCCTCTGCTCTCCAGCCATGAGGATTAACCCATCCAACCTGGCAACCCACTAATTCATACAATGCATAGCATTCAACAGCCTGTGGGGAGGTGAGGCACATGGAGGAGGACAAACCCACAATGCATTTGTCTAGAAATATGTATATACTGATAATCTGAGTTATGTTCAATCGATTGATTGATTCCACCCCCCATATAGCATCCAAGACAATTAGCATCCAGGTCTTGGGTGTGTCGTTTGATGATGTGCCCATTTTGATGACTGATAATGGAAGAGAGGGGCTGCACTGGATGGCAATCATCTGAACCCGCCGGGCCGAGGGCTGATGGAATTTCCTTCCTCCTTCATTTGCAGAGGACCTCGATTGAATAAGCAATGCAAAACGAGTCATTACTTTTCATTAGCCTGGCACTAATTCTGTAAGGCCCATATACGAATTCACATCTGAACTGACAGTGCTATTTCAAATATCCGATTATTTCTAATGGTTAATATTAATCATGCTGGGGAATATAGCTAATTGTGGTGGGGCTCAAAGGCATCACCCAAGGCCACGAAGCTCAACTGACAATGAGTACACAGAGTGTCATCCATCATTATAAAGTGCTGCATTTTACGTACTTATATTTCCAAGAGGAATAACAAATATAACCGATATAACTTCTAGCCAAAGATGAATCATGACAAACCAAAACTTTTTTGTGCTATCGTAACACGTTGTTTCTTCAACTTTATGAAATGCAGCACACAGATAAATTCATAGCGACAGCACAGCTGCAGTCTTCTGTCCAGTTCAACTCACACTGAACTCAACACATGTTTCATAATTCACTTCAAAATTCACTATGGCTAAACAAATTTTGAGAACACAGTGGCTCATAATGCATACAGTTTCTAAAGAGTGGTTTAATTAATCATTTTATTATTAAATTAATCAAATGCTGATAAATCACAAATCATGGAATGCTAAGTTAAGCCATTGAACAGTCTTCTGATTATATACAACATCTAGCACTGGTATATCTGAAAATTATCACTTAGTGTCAAATAACAGAAATCACTTTTTAAAATGTAAGCATACGATTGAAAGATTAGATACAACATCTTGTATTCATGCCTAAGAATAGTCTGGGATTTATATCATGGCAAATTTATTTCAGGCCATATCATTTTTATCTGATCAGGGCTGCATTTAAGTCCTATTTTTTATGCCCTTCCCTCGCTAGATCCCTAGATGTACATCATTTCTGACCTTGCCCACTACTGACGGAACCCTTAAAATGTGTTGACCACTTGGAATTTGCAATGGGGCTGATTTATTATTTACATCTTTTTCATTATTAATTTGGTTAATGCACCATTCTATATGCCTGTATGAATGCTGCGGCTGGTAAAAAAAAATTCTATAAACAAATGTCAGCAGCCATATCACCCTGTAGCCCAAGACTGGTTGCCCACTGAAGCCAAGCAAGGTTGAGCCTGGTTAGTGAGTGCTCATCCTGTGGTCTGTGGGGTTTCTAATGCCCAAGTATAGTGACAGGGACACTATACTGTAACAAAGCAAGTCCTTCAGATGAGACGTTAAACCGAGGTCCTGACTCTCTGTGGTCATTAAAAATCCCAGGATGTCCTTTGTAAAGAGTAGAGGTTTAACCCCGGCATCCTTGCCAAATTTGCCCATTGGTCTCAGTCCATCAAGAACTCCAAATCATCTCCATATAATGATTGGCTTCATCGCTCTGTCTCCTCACCACCAATCCGTTGGTGTGTGGTGGGAGTTCTGGCACAATATTGCTGCCGGATCATCCAGGCGGATGCTGCACATTGTTGTTGGTTATATAATGTACATATTATGTACATTATGATGTACATAATTGCGTACGCTGAACGAATACCCACTACTGGCACTAACTCTTGCAATGTGTTTAAATGGAACACCCCAAGCCCTTGATCACTTGGAATCTGCAATGGATCCGATTTATTATTTTCCATTATTTTCCATATAAATTTATTCTACGCACCATTATATAGGCCCGTATCTATGTTGGAGAAAACATTTTAAAAATACACAAATTAAAAGTAGAACAATTCAATAAACTGTAACTGTGTAA
The DNA here is from genome assembly GCA_037043235.1 of Rhodeus uyekii. Taxonomy (NCBI): domain Eukaryota; kingdom Metazoa; phylum Chordata; class Actinopteri; order Cypriniformes; family Acheilognathidae; genus Rhodeus; species Rhodeus uyekii. The sequence continues at coordinate 4,913,481 of JAWRVZ010000002.1, read as the reverse complement.
GGATCATTCAGCTCAATGTATCTACAAGTATTATATGATTAAATGTCAAAATAATCCCAGTACACTAGATTGTATTGGGTGGGGGTACATTAAGTGAGATCTGCTGTGATATAATAATTGTGTTACATTGTGGTGTATGGATATGGTTGAAGAGTATATACTGAGTAGACTTGCTTGTCAAAATTGAGGGGTCGAGGGCCACCTTGACGAAAATGTCAAAATAAATTTCCCTCGCCACCTTGATGAAGTTGAACACACTTCTGCAATGACAGCGAGGATTCCCATGAGGGGAAGTGTTTAGGGAAGTTTATGAGCATGAAACTGAAACGTAGCATGAAACGTAGCCTTGGTGCTGGTTATTATCAATGTTTTTATATTTTTCATGCATAGAACAATATTTATCTGAAAAAGAAATCTTTTGTAACACTGTAAAAGTCCCTTTTAACGGAATTTGCAATTCCTGGTTCATGACGCCTCTGATGTCTCTCCACACGCAAAGCGTTCCAACAACGTCAATCGACGCAGTGTCTTGTTCCCTCTTCAGGGAACCAAGGTTACAGTCATAACCGAGACGTTGCTGTCACTTTTGATCAATTTAATGCATCTCTGCTGAATAAAACAATTCGGATTCTATAAAAACAAAAATTTACTGACTCCAAACTTTTAAACCATAATTAACAGAATTACTTAATTTAAAGAAATATTAACAGAATTATCTGGAATTATTCCGGTTTCTATAATTTCATTCCCCCCCCCCCCCCCCCCCCCCCCCCTTATTTTATGAGACATGAGACTCATGAACATTTCATAGGCTCACACATGTTTTAGCTGGTCACTTGCATTGTCACATTTTTATCTTATTTTCTACACTATAACATGCATAGTAAAACAAAGATGATGTCAATAATGCAAAAATGCCTAGCTATGCTTTTTAGAGGAACAGCTTTGGCCTTTTTTTCTGCTAATTTACCACCGCATCAGCTCTGAGTCAACTGCTGTGATCATCATAATAGGTCTTTCTATAGTGTAAGCATCCGAGCTGATACAATATGCTGTTTTTTTTAACATTACTTATCACCTTTGAACTTTTCATCCATACAGTCTCATGAATCATTCTAGTCATGTCCTTTAACTTAATTTGAACTTTAATTGAAAAGTTTTTTAATATGAGGAAAAGCTATGCTGAGTCTGGGGACAAGCTGTTGACTTTTAGTCTGCTTTGTGGCTTTTAGCTAACAAGTCTGGTTTGTTTAGCTTTTGAAATAGTAATGAATTAGTTCTATATTTGCGTCAGCACAGTGAGTGACTTTTCAGGCTAGAATCGGCAAACTCTGTATGCAGATTCCGTATATTCTAACAAGGATTGCTTACACACTTTGATTCTCCGCATCCTTTGATCTATTGGTCTGAAACGAGATAGATGTCTTAATGACAAATGAGATTTTACATTATCTATTTAAAGCCGTCAAACTTGTCATGTAGCCCCAGGCTACCTGTGCTGAAGTATGTTCTCATCTTTCTGTCCTTTTTAAAGAACAGCACAGTTCTCCTCTCCATTATACAGTACAAAGACATTTGGTTACATCTTCGTTTTTAAAGTAGACAAGACTGAACGTCTAAAACACAACAAAATGCTAAGACAACTACAAATATTTATGCCTATATTGCTACTCTTTCATCATTCTTTTTTAAGTTGTACATTAATTCAAAGTGATTACAGCCGGCCTCAAATGGATGCTCATTTTGTTCAAAGTCTATCTCACAGCACTAATTCTGATGCAAAGCTTGTTGTTGTGATTGTAATTACATCACCAGTGTACTTGGCAACTATAAAACCTTTTGGGATATACAATCTATCTCAGATTTGTTTTTATCATCTTAAAGTGAACCAGCCTCCTAAATACAGCAAATTAAAGGGCATAATAATTCTACAAGCAGACAATACAAGGCCATCAGTACAGGCAATCTTATTCTAGTCTAAATTCATACTGTATTATTAGCTACACTAAAATAATTTCTCTGTCTAATTAGGACAGGCAATATTTCTGGCCTGCTTTTAAGGTGAACATTACAGTGTACCCTAGTATTCTAAACACAGAGAAAAAAGTGTGTGTGTGAATGAGACCATGACTCATCTTCATTTTATTAAACTGGTGCCTTTACCAGATTGAGATTTTTAAAAGTATATTTATTGTAGGACTTTAAATATTTAATTAGGCAAATAAGCTTAATTTATAACAAATTGCATTGTGCCTCCTCAGGCTCAAGGTTAATTTATAACAGACACACACACACACATATACAGTAATACCTCGGTTTACGAGTTTAATTCGTTCCAAGAGCGAGCTCGTGACCCAAAATGCTCGTACACCAAAACAATTTTCCCCATAAGAATGCACTAAAAATCAATAGATTCGTTCCATACTTTTTTGGTTTTACCCTATTAATTACAGTTAAAAATATAACCATTAAGATCTCATATAAATACTAATTAATAATTGACAATTAAACTAAAAATACTTGACAATTTACTGTAACGCGCACCTTAGCTTTGAGTAGCGTCGCTGCTGGTGTGATGGAGACGAGAGGAGGGGGGATACATACATACATACATACACACACATTTACACAATTCTGAATAGACAGGTGAACAAAATAACGTCACTAGAGGTTCTAACAAAATGTTAATTAATACTTTTTGTCCATTAAAAATATTGTAGTATTTTCTGTTGTTTTTAAATCGGTTTGAACTCACTCATAAAGACATCACTTATATTTACATTTATTCATTTTACAGACGCTTTTAAGCGACTTACAAATGAGGAGTGCAGCAAGCGATTCCATTATGAAGAGGCAGATAAACACAAGAAGAGCTCACAATACAAAGTTTCAGAGTAGCATAAGCAAGAAAAGGGAGGGATTAAAGGGAAGTGAAAGCATAATTGTTTTTTTTTATGAGCTACTCACGGAAGAGATTAATTTTCAGCTGTCTTTTGAATATTGTCATGGATTTTGCATTCCGGATGCAAGGAACAGTGAACAAATATGTTCTGGAGAGTGATTTTGTACCTCTCTGTGATCGTACCACGAGTTGTCACTCATTTACTGATCGTAGATTTCTGGTAGGTGTGTAGACTTGTAAGAGCGAGTGGAAGTAGAAGAGTGATGAGCCTGTGGTGGATCTGTAAGCAAGAGTCAATGCCTTGAACTTCATGCGAATAGAAAGTGGTAGCAAGTGCAGAGAGATGACATGGGACCTTTTGGGCTCATTGAAGACAAAGACGTGCTGCAGCGCTCTGGATCAGTTGTAGAGGATTGATTGCACATGACAGAATCTCAATCTAGAAATGGCCAAGGGGTTTTGATAATCAAAACTATAAATAGCCAGGTGCTGAATACATTAGCATTTTGAACTATGAATCATTTACTTTCTTGAATGAATGATTCAATGACAAATAAATTGTTCTCAACTACTGGTGTAACAATGTAATTGAAAATTCAAGTTACGTTCAAATGGGGATATATTCAATTTTGATCGCTACTGTGACATAAGCATTCATATACCAACTATAAACCTTTATCCCAGTACTTCTGTGATCATTTGAATTATTGTGACAGAAATAATTATAATCCATGGTAGAAAAAGACTGTTTGTGAGGCTGTTTCATCCGCATAGATGACAACTTTCTCTGGATCAGCCGCAGTGCCAACGCAGATCGAAATGTTCGCTGTTATCATATTACACCGTTCAACAGACATAGCTGAATCATTGTCGTTTAAGAATATGATCACAAATGTAAATAAATAAGAAGTTTGTGTTTGAATCTAGCGGTCTTTTAACAATTAAATATATATTTGATCAATTAAAAAAGTTAATTTAAGTCAATTTAAAATGTTTTTAGAAAAATGTATCAACACAATTGGCATAAGTTTTGTAGAGTTACTAAAAACAATTTGTAACTGTCATAGTACCACTCAAATCAGATTAGCATTATTTGTTTGTGCATTCAATGAAGTATGGGAGTTGATGCCATCAGCTCTGCATGTCTCTCTCAGTCAAAGCTAGTTTTGCAGAGCACAGTGCATATCTGTGAGATCCATATTTCAATCACGTCTCAGGTTCCACGCCTCCAATCTCAGCGTTCCACTTTACCAATATAGGACTTCTGGGCAATAGCAAGTACGCCTCCAAATGCTAAACAACCGGCACAATTTCCTCCTGCTGCACTGAGACAAATACATTGATTTATCATCACCGCTATCAAAGCTACCTCAAATCACAGGGAGTCTGGGCCTGTTTGAACACAACACCTGATCATGAGGGGGACAGTAATGAAATTTGGAAAAGCTGCTTACGGCTTACAGAGAAGCTAATCCGTTGATGCAGCATGCTGTCCACATAAAAAGTGATGATTAGATTATGGTTTGCATTCAATGCTGGTGAGAGGGGAAAACTGGGCTTGCAAAAATATGTCATCCAAGAAATAATGGTTTGATGTAATTATATCGCTTCATATATGCACAAACCCGAACCTTCCCACTTCTGGTGGGATGCCATATGCACTTGTCAAAGCAATTGCTGTTGCTGTCATTGTTGTTTGTGGTATCAGCATTATTTGGCATTGTTGATGTGCAGTGAAACTAAAACACAAGAGCACAATTACAAAATATAATATTAAAAACGCATAATAAATATTTTAAAGCAAAGTAGTACATAACTAATAATATAATATAATAATATCTGCTGGAGTCAGTCTGCTGTTTAACTTAGAGAAGATGAGCACATAAATTTACACGTCAATGTGTATAAAATAATAATAATAATTGTAAGCTTAACATTTACAGCATTGATCAGAAACTCCAGCCGATATTCTCATATAACCTATATGTTACATAAAATGTTTGTGATCTACAACTTGTTGACATATTACAAGCTGAAATCGATGTTGGAATAACACCGTAGCGGTTTACACACTTGAACGGGTTTTGCTAAACTTTGTAGGGCACTTTGAAAATCTGCCCAAGGGGTGAAAATGGTTTATTGGTGGGAATATGATTCAGTAGAGACAGATAATATGCATGTCCTTGATATCTGACTTTACTGCACTTTGCCTGATGTCAGTCCTGCCCAAACACCTGGCTCTGCATCCTCCAAGCAGTCTTAAATCTGACTTAAAAGCTCTGGCTGCACAGGCAGATGGTGTGAGTGGTCTACTGAGGCCTATAGACTCAGATAAGCCCAGGATGATTTTATTTCCTCTGTCCTTTTTTATATATTTAAATTTTATTTATTTTTTTGCTTTTTCTTCCTTTACTCTCCATCTCTCACGCACACATTGGGTTTATAGACATAATGATTATTATACTGTGCATTATGACTGTATATTCTATCCCTAACCTTACTCCTACACCTAAATCTACCCACCACAGAAAACATTCAGCATTTTACATTTCGTATGAATTATTAATTTAAGTTTTCCTTATGGGGACCAAATATCACACACACTTCCCTTTTAGCTCTGTTTGTACGTCTCTTAAAATAGCAATTACTCAATATCTAATTATTTAGTCTCATTAAAATTAATGTAACAATTATCAAGTCAAGCCTATTAGTCTATATGTAAGTATGTTTCAACATTCAGATCAGGAAGGAATAAATACTTAATATAACAACTGTGTGGTTTTCCATTTTATTATTTTTTCAGCGACAACCTTCATGAAAATTCAACATGTCAAAGCTCTCTCAAACAAGGCTGTAACCATGTCTTGAACAAAGGTTTTAATTGTTTATATTTTTATAGGGTATTATTGAGTTATTGGTCATTTATTTAATTAAGTTATATAAGGATTAAAAGGGAATCATGAAAAATAAATAAGAATGGTAAAAGTTCCAGCGCTATTGTAATTATATAGTAATCAATTTAAATTATTTACAAATATGCACATTCCCTCTTTTTCATACACCTAATATATAAAAAACACAAGACATTCCTTGTATCAATTCAAAACATTCATTTTTGAATGGTTTAAGTGACTATGATCTTGTGAGCAGCAATAGAGACAATCAAGCATGATTTAATGGTTTTAATAAATGAAACTACAGATACATAAAGCTAAAGATAAGCAAAGAATATAGCCAAGACCCTGTCCTGGAACTCCGATATGACCAAGGCCGTCCAGCAATTGAAGGACATGCTCTATACAGCTCCTACCCTTGCACATTCCAATCCTGAACTCCCCTTCATCATAGAAGTTGATGCATCTGCCACCAGGGTAGGAACTCTTATCTCAGCTGCAGGGTGAGTCTACCCGTTTCTCCATGTGCCTTCTCCTTGGTTTCTAAGAAACTGTCCCCGGCGCTGCACAATTACATTATTGGAAATTGTGAACAGCTAGCAATCAGTCTTGCATTAGAAGAATGGAGACATTAACGGGAGGAAGCACAATTACAGGAATCTGGAATATCTCTGTGAAGCCAAAAAATGTAATCTGTAACAAGCTCACTGGGGCCTGTTCTTCACCCATTTCAACTTTACTGTCTCCTATAGACCCAGTCACAAGAATCAGAAGGCTGACACCCTGTCTTGCATCCGTGCTTCAGAACCTGCTTCAGCTCCTCCAGAGCCCATTCTCCATCCAGCCATCACCCTCAGTCCCATTCAGTGGTCCCATGATGATCATATCGCTGAAGCCTCACGAACAGAGCCAGCTCTGCCGGGAGGTTCTGAGGTAAGGACTTATGTAATATCCACCCTTTGCCTCTCCCTCATGGACTCAGTTCATATATTTCTCCAGGTTCTCGACACCCAGTATACTAAAGGATGTTTAGTCTATGCCAAAGGAGTCTCCAAAGTCCCTCCTCAGATTCTGGAAGGTAGACCGGTACCCTTAACTGTTTATATGTGTTGTATAATACATTTCTGAATATTAAAAAATAAAGCTTAGAATTTGCAATGTTTTTAATGGTGCAGTAATTGATGTAATATTTTTTTGGATATCATTATTGTCGATTTGTTTTTTAACAGCAGTAAAAGGTGAAAATATCAACTTTACCAACGTTTCCATAAATCTTAATTAGCATCAAGCACAAGAATAATGCCATAGTAATGACATAATTAGATTAAAATCCTATAACATTCATGTAGTTAAGATAAATTGTACTGTTGCAAGACGCTCATCAGTCCCTTGCAGATCTGTGAAAAGACCCTGTCATCAACAAACACACACTGCCCAATACAAATAAAGTGTAATTAAATCTAATCTACACACTGTAGTCCAAATCAAACATAAATGGTCAAATGCAGACAACACTTTCAAGAAATTGAGCATTTCAGATGCTGCTCAGAAACTTTGAGCAAATAATTTTTTGTCTGTGGTCGAATGGCTCAGTTTTTTCCCGCCCTCTTTTTTTTTTAAACCATGAGCTAAAATTGAACACATTTGATTTGATTCAAGCAGACATGCCAGAGAGAATTAAGCGTCCCAGACATGCAAAACTTTATTAATATTGAAAATAAAATAAAATGCGTCTTTCACAGAAAGTGACAGTGGACAGCGGCAGTCCATCTTGAAGCCTTTGCCTTTAACTATGATCAGCTCCAGTGGTCCCGGCTTACAAGATCATTAGTCTCCTGAGATCTCCTATTGCAGGAAGATGGCAGCGCATACAGAAGCTATCTGCCCCGACATCCAGATGATGCACAGTAAGTAGTGATGACAATGTCATTCTTGCAGAATTGCCATTTTTATGCCTTTCATTACTTTATACATTTTGCATGTAAATTTTAAGTTAGACACACAACGCTCCATCAGCTGCCACAGTGCTGTGCAATTATGTCTGTGTGTGTGTGTGTGTATATGTCTGATTGAGTGTGTAACACAATCTTATGCCAGCAAATCACACACGGCATGGAGGTTACATAACAAACCCAGACTATTTTAAGCACTTCAGATAATAGCGGAAAGGTAATACTGTGGTCTTCATTTTTCCATGTGAATGAGCACAGAAAGGGGATGCCAAAAGAGAGATGTAATCTTTAATGGTGCTTTGATATGACATACAGAACATATAGGAAACCAAAACATATTTTATTTTCATAAAAATGTTGTAAACTTTTTGCTAAGTCCTAAGTCCTCTTTGCAAACCAAACAAGATGATATAAATAGTTAAACAGTTTGTACAGTATAAAAACCATTATGCTTATGGAAAGTCCCCACAAAGATAGCAAAACCGTGTGTGTGTGTGTGTGTGTGTACCTCAGATGTTCTTTTTCGTGTCTGGATGAACTACTCATCCGGAGTTTAGTGCATTAATGCTTTAGTAAACAGTTTCTACACTGCAATACATGACAAAATTAGATCCCTTTTAGAAACTGTATAAGATGTCAACACTGCAAACCTGTGTCATTGGCTTGTGAAAAGCCACATGCCATTTAAACTGTCAAACATGTATGACTGTTGATGTTTTAAATTGGGGTAAGATAAATTGGGGTGGGCACTTAAGAAATCTCCCTTCCTTGAATCAGACAAATGTAAATAAATAGACATTTTAGAGCTTATTGCTCTTTTATAATTTATTATACTTCCACAAGCACAACAATTTCTTTAATTGGAGCGTTATCCCTTGCAGAAAAATGAAGCCACATATTAAACTTAGCAGACACATTTATATAAACCTTTTTGTACAGGTGAAGCTTTTAATTTAACAGAACCAAAGTATGCTTTCCACTTGACGGTTTATTCTCATGTTTGCAATTCTCCTTATTTTGTCTCCTCCAGTGGTCATTTTGTCATGGAAGATGAATGGTGTAATTTTGCGGTGTGCTGTTTCTAGATTATTTTAAGCTTAAGAAATTACTGTATTTTCTATCACCCTACACTAAACCTACCCCTAAACCTACCCATCACAGAAAACCTTCTGAATTTTTACATTTTCAAAAAATATGTATAATTTAGTATTTTTATTAATCCATTTCCTTTGTGGAGGCCGCTGAGCTCCAAACCAAATATATATAAAAAAATGTCTTAGGTTATGCATGTAACCATGTTTCCATGAGAGAGGAACTCAGGCTGAGTTTTACGCCTTCAGTGTGACTGCGTCTGAAGCACAAATGTAACTTAGTCCAATTCTGATTAGTGCTGCATCGTCCCATGATATGTGACGCTTAACACAGAAGCTACAAAAAGTCAGCAAACAGCAGCAACAGCCTTCTGATCGACTGAATCAAGCTGCTCCCAGGCATGCAGGAAGTATGGCAAAGGGTGCAATTGGTTACATGCAGTTACATTCAACGACTGCAGACTGGGCCACATTAGTGGGTAATTGTTTACATAAGCTGGCTCCAACTCCAAACAAGAGGGGGCAACTGACAGGGCTATAAGTGCTCTTAAGGGAGGTGAAGGCTAACAAAAACACCATCTTCAGAGTGATGGATTTCTCAGATGCGATGTCTAAGGGCTCGAAGAGTGCAAGGGTTAAACCTTCTAAAACTATGTTCAGGTCCCATGCTGGATCTCTAACCTGAGCCAAAGGCCTCATCCTCAAAGTACCACAAAGGATACGAGTCACCAAATGGTGCATCCCCAGGGACGGGAGGGCCCTGAGCCACCACTGCAGGGGTTTGATGTACAGGGCAAAAGGTATCACACTGGATGCAGCTGCCCTGAGCTCTAACATTCTCTGAAATTGTTTCACATGAGTTGGCCTAGCTTGATTCTGCTCACCATACCCATAATTTACTCAATTCTAGCAGGAGACTGCTGTGCCCACATCGTGACTCCCAAAAATGTTGTCATTTGGACTGTATAAGCATGCTTTTTTTGTGTTGAGTCGTAAACCCAAGTGCTTCATGTGGTTGAGTACGACATCTCAATACTGTGCTGTCATCTGCTGAGACTGAGCTAATATTTGCTGTCTATATAATTGAGAACTCAGAGTCTGTGGAGTCTGTGGGGTCAGAGCTGCATCCATACATTTTGTAAACGTGCTCAGGGACATTGCTTGACCAAACTGAAGGACTGTATGCTTTGCCCCAAAAAGCGAACCTGAGGAGCTTCCTGTGTTGTAGAAGGTGATATGGCATCCTTTAGATTGATCAAGACAAACCAGTTCTCAGACTTGATTTGACTCGTGATGAGAGAGATTGTTAGCAGCTTGAATCTCCTCAGAAAACGGTTCAGATGATGATAATCTATAATGATACGCAGCCTACCATCGTTCTTGGGATCTATAAAGTACGAGCCGTAGAACGGACTAATGAATTTGTCCTGGTGGAGGAATAAGTTTTTTGGCCCCTTCGCCAGAAGAGATTAAACCTCCTGCGCCATAACCTGGGCTTGCTTGGGGCCCACTTCTGCAGGTTGTTGAACTTTGGTGCGTGAAACCCAAGCTGGAATCTGTACCTCGTTTGAACTTTGTTTACCACCCATTGTTCTATATTGGGTGGTGCTTGCCATGCTTCCAGGTAGTTTACTAACTAGAGGAACCAGCTTCTCAAGGTTGGCCTCAGGTATAGTCAGAGGAATGGACTCGGTGACTTGAAGTGAATTCACAGCAGGGTTTAACCTACTCAAATTTTCTACAGGCAAATCTATGGAGAGCAAATCCCCCATGACTCCAGGTTTGTTAGGTGGACACTGAGGTCTGGATTAATTGGAAACCAATGCGGGAACATAGCTTTTAATGTCTCCAGGAAGCACACCATCGCCCTCGTCCAAAACCCTTATCAGGTCAACCTGGTAAACTTGTAAGATGGAAAAGTGGACAAGTGCCCATCTGACTTGCTGCCATTTACACCTTACCCAATAGAAAAGATCTTGTACATCATGAGAGATAAGCTGCCAATGTTTCTTCAACCCTGGGCATCACCCCATAACTGTTCTCTCTGAGATTCACAATGAATGCGTAATTATGCACAGAGGGGCTCAAAATATGAGATGTATAAGATTTTCTTCAGGATCTCCATACCTCAATGGTTTTGGTCTGGATTGCAGGAAGCATTCATTCAGTTTACTCTTTTTCTGGGCTTCCTACTTCTCGGCCGGCCAATCAATGTTTAATTTCACAAAGGCCGATTAAAAACCTCCACAAGATACTCTGGGCTGGGGAGTCACTGCGATAACTTGCTTCGACCACATTCAGCTCCTCAGAGCTGGATAGACCCAGCATCAAGCACTCAGTCGGGGCAGAAAAAGAACCCGAGAATGAGCCAAAGTCATCTTAAATTCCTCCAACTAGTTCCATCTGCAGTCCTCATGAATGAAACCGCCGGACTGCTTTGGCAACCCCGGGGAGAGCAGAGCTGGCCACTCTGATCAAAGAGTACCAGCCGGGAGAGGAGCGTTCTCAAAGGCAGACGCTCAAAATCCTCGCAGTCAACCCCCTCAAGGGCTGACTGAGTGTGCTCCCAGGCAGCTAACACATAAATTGTGTTTATCCCCCCTCGTTATAAAGCGTGGGCGGAGAAGAACACACTGCTTAAACTGTTGCTTCTCGCTTGCCATTTCTTTTTGATACATTTGAATGGCCTACGGGACAAAAAACAACAACAAATGCTGTGTTTGCTGGCTCTCCTTCCGCGTTACGCCATCACAGGTCACAGGACGATGCAGCACCAATCAGAATTGGACTAAGTCTCTCTCTCTCTCTCATGCTCATTCAGGCAGCATTTATTTGATTAAAACTGAAATAAAAAATTAAAAAACAGTAATATTGTGAAATGTTTTATTTTTATTTATTTATCCTGTAATGGCAATTTTCAGCATTATTACTCCAGTCTTCAGTGTCACATGATCGTTCAGAAATCATTCTAATAAGCTTATTTGGTGCTAAAAAACATTTCTTATAATTATCTATGTGATCAGTGTTGTTCTACTTAATATTTTTGAAAACTGTGATACATTTTTTCAGGGTTAATAGATTAATATTATGTTTAAATGAAAAGTATTTATTTAAAATAAAATTTTGTAGCAGCATTCATTAAAAATGCCTTTACTGTCACTTTTGAATTTAATGCCTCTTGTCGCTTATCAATTTTGAATAAAAGCATACATTTCTTAAATTGTATTATTTCAATAAGCAACTTATTTATACTGACCAAATTATATTTATATGACCCAAAACCTGTAAATGTTAAACCTAAACAAAACACATACACATATCACATATATGTGAAGTATAGTCACATATACTTCTGCATTTTTATATATTTTTAAGACATTATTATTTATTTCTTTGTTAATATCCCCCAATATATTATTAAATAAATCAAAAACAACTATATAACTGTTACAAAACTGGGCATGTGCGATGTGGAACTAGGAGACTGAGGAGCAGTAGGTTCCAAACTTAAACTCAATTTATTCATAACATAAACAAAAACACTTTAAAAGAGAACAGAAAGAGGAACACATGTAAAAACCTGGAAACTAGGATCATAAGGAGAAACCAAGAACTAGGAGAAAGCATCCACACACTTCAAAACTGAGTAACACCTAACAGAGTAACAACATAAACATTACTACATTAACAACCAACAAACACAAGGGAAATGCAAGAGGGTTTTTTACACAAGGGAATGACAAACACCTGGGTAGACTAACGATTATGTGATCTGGAAGTGTAACGATGACCTTACAGACAGGAAGTGCACAGATGACACGACTGACAGGAAGTGTTCCCAAGACCTCACCAACAGGAAGTGACAAAGAAGACATAGCCTACAATAACCTACTTGTGGGGACCTTTTTATTCTATACTACAACATATTTAACTAATGACTGTATCTAATTCTTTACAATGATATCAAACTGACATTTTATACACATTTTGAGAAACTGAGTCAGTGATTATTTACATATAAGCCCACTGTGTTGAACATATTAGTCAGCTTAGCCATAGGTAAGTTATGGATACATATTTATTCCTTTAAAACTATACAAGCTCTCCCATCTTAAGAAATGTATCTGAGACCATATTTGTAAAGCGTAGTAGTTTTCAATTAACGTTGACTTGGAAAAGGTCATGGGCTGCCAGAAGTAGCACACATGATTAAAGATTGAATCTGGTATTTACAGGACAGAGGGGTAAACCCTTGATTTTCTCCCTCCAAGGACATATAGTCTTTCTCTAGCAATTCAATTTACCCAAATTGAAGTCATTCTCTTTTTTTAACTTTGCCCTCCAGAGTAATGAAGCAGATAAAATGGAAAGGCAGAAAGCACGAGTCTGTAGATGGGGAATGTCATTACATTGTTGTCCGCTGACATTCTGTCCTAGAACTACACCTAAGTACTTTCATTAGAGTGTTGCTTAATGTAATAGTGCCATAAACTACTCAAAAGTTAAAAGTGTCAATTAGAGCACCTCTAGAACAGCTCCCCATGCCAAATTGGCCATGATGAGAGGAAGTGGAAGCCTCCACAGAAAGTGTTTTATTCACAGTGCCATCTCAAGTAACACTATTCGCTGGAGTCTCAGCATACAGTAATAGGCCTAAGGAAAGTACTGTTGCTTTCTTTTAAAGTGTCCCATTTGCTCAGTTATGAGTGATTTACTGAAAAACAAGTGGGCACTAGTCATATTTGAATTACTGCTTAATGACTTTTGCTTGCCTGATCAACTGAAAAATACATGTTGGCAGAGTCTTTAATTTAGTTGAATACTGCACTCTAGACTGGAAGAGGCAAAGTTACAGTCAATCAAGAGCCACGGTCATGCAAAACAGAATGGAACCATAGCTCAGACAATTTAGATTTACATTTATGCATTTGGCAGACGCTTTTATCCAAAGCGACTAACATTGCATTCAAGGAACACATTGAATCAGTTCTTGCTTTCCCTGGGATCGAACCCATGACCATGCGCTACTGATTGAGCTACAGGAAAAATATTTCTTATGCCAGCTGATGCATAAAGATTTATAACATGAACACAAAATCATAGGTTTAGATATAAAACATCCAAAGACAACATCATACAAAGTATTTATTATATTAAACTCAATACTGTCTCACAAATAGGCTATTTGACCAAAATATGTTTATAGTAATGTTATTAGCATTGCCAGATTACATATTTTTCATTAAATCTGTTCGGTAGATAAAGTAAAATTTAGGGTATGGTAAAACATCAAAGCTGTAATTATTTTATCAAAAGTACATTAAAACTGTAAATGTGAAATTTTTATTCTTCCCTAATTTAATATGTAATCGATTCCTGTGATGGCAAAACAAAATTTTCAGTCTTCAGTGTCACATGATCCATCCAAAATCATTATAATATACTGATTTGGTGCTAAATAAATATTTCTTATGACTTCTTTGTTATATATATTTTGCCTTCTTTGATTAATACAGTATTTATTTGAAATAATAAACATGTTATATTATAATTTTTTTACTGTTACCTTTGATCAATTAAATGCATTCTTGGTGACTATAAGTAGTCATTTCGTGTAAAAAAAAAAAAAATAGTAATAAGTGTAATGTATTGTCTGTGTTTATGTCAGTTTTATGTGGGTTTTAGTTCTGTTTCCTTGTTTTCTGCTCATTTCTATGTTTTAGTTTTTTTGAATATCAGTTGCACCTGCCATTAACTTCATTGATTGGTTTGTTTGTATATTTAAGCTCTGTGTTTCATTCAGTTCGTTGTTTGTTCTCATCTGATATACACAGTTGTTCTGTTCCTGTTTTCTAGTTGAGTCTTTGTGAAATAAAATCATAACTCCTGTGCAAAAATCATTTCCCATCTTTATTTTCAACCAAAGCTGACAATAAGGGCCAATAATATACATATATACTTAACTTAAAAAGCAATTCCAATTCTATAGCCCTGGTTCTGAGACACACAAGGGCATGGCAGTAAAAAAGAAAAAGGGAGAACAATATGTGAAGGAAGAGATTGAGAAAGAAAAGGAAAAGAACATTCTTTGGAGAGCAAGCCTTTAGGCGGTCTTCACTACCAATTTATTTGTCTGGTAATTACGCTGTGCTATCTGTTTTTGTTTTCTTGTTTATTTCTTTGGTTGTCAGAAGAACTCTTTGTAAAGGCTATGTCGGTGAAATCCTAAAAAAGGATTCACAGTGGGGGGAGAACTGGGTGGTAAATTGAAAAAAACAAAAAAAACATGAGATTCTCGTATTAGAAAGTAGTAATTTCAACATCTGTAAATTAAGTGATTAAAGCTCCTTGTGTTTTTACTAATTGTGCTTAGTTCACCTAAGTGTGTTCCTATTGCACAGCCATAGGTTGTTTTGTACATTTCACATTTTCAAGTCATGTAAAATCTAAGCTAAAAAAAAAACTTGCTGGATTTTGAAGCACTCCATGCAACTGGGTTGAACTTTTAAGCAAAAACATAATTACTAATCCAGTCTAATTTGAAGTTTCTGCTGCACACTGTTAATGCGCACCGGTTGGAACTGAGGGTCAACATAATTGTGCCCAGTACATTAATTAAAATTTGCTTTAAATCTGATGCTATCCTTCTGACCATCTGATCTCACCCATTTAGGCTGTTCGTGAAACTAAGCAGAGAAAAGAGAACACAGCAGTGCTGAAAATGGCAAGGGTGGCTCATTGAAATACAGCACTTTGCTCTCCTTTTCATATGCTAATTCTCTGCAAAGGGCAGAGATGATGAGGGCAGTGTTTAAGAATAATGATGGAGAACATTTGCCCTCTTTGGACCACAACCAATCTGACGCCCTTATGCTATTTTCATCGCATGTACATTGTCTTAAAATGTCATCTCCAGCACATTACCGGTGCAGAGTAATTTGCTTTACTTGAAAACTTGTCACATGTTCACAGTGAGCAACGGTAGACAAAGAAAAGTGAGATTCTCCTTTGAGAGTAGTTACTTTAGAGCTGAAGCAGGTCGCTTTAAAAAAAAACACATTTCACTTTCTTTAGCTAAACATGCTAAACTGTTTTGAGAATGCAAGTGTGTTCCCATGCCAGTCTTGGAAAAAGTTACTTTGAAAAGTAATGTATTACAATATTGTATTACTCCCTTAAAAAGTAACTAATTGCGTTTCTTAGTTATTTTTAAGAGAAGTAGTGTGTTACTTTTTTTCTTATCTGGGCTTGAATGATTAATTTTTAATAGCAAAAAAGTTTTATTTTTGGGCAAGTATAAAGGCCCTTTCACACCAAAATTTAAATAATAATTTTAATAAGTAATTGTGATTTTGTCAGACTACATCCAGATCGGATTCAGAACGATGATCAAAACACAGATGGAGTAGATCGAGTCAATAAACACCCTTAATGCTTGCACAGCCCTATAGCTTATCATGGGTCAACATTTCATTGTGCGGTTTTCATTTATTTGCATTTAATGATGATGATTACGTTGTTGATGATGTTATTTTACATATGCATATGATTAATATATGCTATCATTTGTTTCTGCATCTTCTTCACATGTATTTTTATCAGGAGATTTGGTACTTTCAGAAGATAGTGATGGTGCCCCCTATTGTATAACATTGAAAACATGGAAAGCTGGAAAATTGGCTGGGAAAGAGTTAAGATCAGTGATGCCCACACCAGAGCCAAACCAAGCATACCATCATATAATTTAACCTTTTTCTTTTAAAATAGTTTAAATTAAAAAGTATTTAAGTGAATAGATTATTTTTAAACATGTACATTTTACATTTAAAATATTTAAAAGTAATTTTTTATTACTTATAACTTAATAAGTACCCTTAATGTAGACTGTACTATTCCCCTTAAGATGTATTGGTATTCTATAACTGATGAACACTAGACTTACATACTGAATTCATTCCTTATTAATATGTTCCAGGCATGGTTTATTGCAATATAAGGTGCTCCACAGAGCTCCTCTTAATGCCCGATTGGCAACATTTGTCCAGATAGGAGTGATGCCTGTAATTGTTGTAAACAGTCTTCCGCTGATCACTTTCATAAGTTTTGGAGGTGTCCCCATTCGAAAGACTTTTGGTCAAATATTTTTTTTGAATGATTAAAAATGCTCTAAGCATCTCATGTCACTTGGTTACTGCTTTTACTACCCCACACACCTTCTTTCATTGTATATGACTCGAGAAGATATGATGTTCTCTTTCATGAGCCCTCAAATCTTTTCATTAGACTTGGAAAAGCTTGGAAAAGCCCTATTCGGACAGAATTAGTTTCACATGGAGAAGTGGGGTAAAGTAATATTACCAATACTTCTCAGTAATCATTGTGTTTGTGTGTTTGCACATGAGATATCACGAAGAAACGTAATACACACAACAACACGGGAGTGACGGCGGTGCATAAATCAAGTTACCACTCCTACTCTATTGCTATTTCTTATCCCGTGCGAACTGGCCATTAACAGACATCCAGTGGTAAAATTACATTACTCCATCTACCCTTGTAAAACTAATCCCGTATGAATAGGGATTTGGACTATATTAAAAGTTTGCCCTGTTCTCCTGATGCTAGAGGGGATGCACTATAATTGAATCCTCGTAGCAAGCATTTATTATTATTATTTATCTTATTCTATTCTTTATTGACCTTTATAATTATTTTTTCTTTCTTTTCTTATTCCCACAGTCCTCAATGAAGTATGTTTTTTTGGCACTTTTTAGAAAAAAGTTTGGGCACCTCTGATCTAGACAACTGATTCCCAAGCAGGGGCACAAGCAAATTCCACGGGATAACATTTAGTTTAAAAAAACATGCACTTTGAACCCCGTTTTCAAAAGTTTACCTTTGCAGGTCGTTTTAATGGCACTGTCCTTCAAAAAACGGCCAAAACTCATAAAAAAGTTGTTCATTTTTAGTTTCTGATTATTTTGGTACAAATGTGTGAACAGTGCATTTGTCTATTTACCAGTAAAGTCATTCTTGTAATTTTACAGTAATTTACTAGGATTGTTGTGCGAAAGGTGCTAATGATAATAGCACATATAAAATAACAAACAGGTAATGAATTTCTAAAAAAGCATCAGAATGAATGGCAAATAACACTCAGAAATCTGCAATAGTGAAGTACTATAATAACATTAGCAACATGTGGACTTTATGTTTTCACCATAAAAGTGCTTTTCACACTGTGCTTAACCACAGATTATCATGGTTCTGAACTTAGCTTTTAACCCTGAGCAAAGGAATGTTTCACACTTGTAATTTAGAAGCAGCGGTAGCACCGCTTTTGAAATCATTCTCCAAAGCAAGGATAGCACCACTTTTGTGATGTTAACTCTGCATTGCAGTGCCAAACTTATACAATGTGAAACAATGCAGTGTTAGAATACTACGACTAGATGATTAGCAACTAATAACAACCAATAGCATGCCTCATATTCAAATACTTGGAAAGTGTGGATGTTTCTCCGTGTGCTCTGTGTTCTCCATAGTTATCGCCAGTTTTTGCACAAGTGTGCCAATTTGTTTAATATTTAAAGTCTTTTGCTGGAGCCTATTCAAAAAAGAGAAGTTTCAGTTGATCCTGTTCTCCTCACCTTCATCCTCCTGCATCACACACCAACGCTAACACTGATAGTACAGTCAGAAATATGAGGGTACTCTATACTAGAGCTTTTATGTAAACATATTGTGTGTGGCTTTCAAATAAACAGTGACACTGGCACCACAAAAAATAACCTTAACTTTAGGTATTGGAATGTATAGTGTGAAACGGCTGCTTATGAATTCCAGGAAAATTATGAGCAATTATGAGCAATGATTCCATTTACCCGAGGTTTAGAATAAACCAGGGTTACATTTTTTTTTAAGTGTGAAAAGCCCTAAAATAACCCTGGATTCCCTGGAATAACCCTGGAATGTAATCATGTAATGTTACTGCTACAAAAAAAAAAAAAAAAAAACAGAGATCTGTATAATATTAATAAGAATAAGACTAGAGCAGACACAGTGTGTGCTTATAAGCATTTTTCTGTGTGATCATTTGTAGAACGGAACCACTAATAGCATTTATCTAGATCTAGGTAGTTCATCTCCATTCACTACAGTTCACCATGAAGTTACATCTTAAGGCAGATTCATAATTCATAATCTTGGATCATTCACTTTGATCTCAGAGAAAACCAAATTACTAGACTAAAGGAAACAATATGATCATAAATATAACAGTGGTAAAAAAACCTTTGTGGAGGAATAATTTATGAGGTGCATCACAAACACAAATCTGCTTGTACACTATCGAAGTTACAGTATGTGCTGATGCAGTTTTTCATTATGGAGCATAAATTCACACTCCAAAGACCAGTGGAGGAACAACTGCAGTCAATTACTGCAATGGCTGCCTTACCAAGGAGAATGGTTTATATTAAGTATTGAAAAAAATCAGAACAGAAAGGTTATGAAAGGTTATAGCATGAATATGTTTGCCTTACTGATTATCTACTGTGTTCTAAAACAACATTACTCTGCACTTCAGCTTCTCATCATATTTTCTGTCCAATCAAATGCTCTCAAGATTATATTGTGCCCCGCCCCCTACATTATAAATAGAGACTGAAGCTGAGGCTAAAATGGTTGCAAGTTTACATATTTACTATTATCTATATGGTGAATGGCATATAGTGCACTAAATAAGGGATAGTAAATGATTCAGATAGGGTAAATATGCTTTCCATTGGGGTGAATAAAGTCAGTAACGGCTGTAATATCGGATCATCCTCTATAACTCAAGAAGTATCTGATCCTCCTCCATGGAGATATGGAGACATGGAGACATCTCATATTGTCTCTAAATTCTTTCGTTACCAAGGCAACGACTGATGTATTTGTATTACATTCCAAAGAGTTCTGATATAGAGCTACACAGTGGAAAATATAACCGTATCCGTACACTGGCTGGGAATGGAACAGTACTGGGACGGAACTGTTAAGCAATGAGAATGGTTTAGTCCGACGACAACAGAATGAAGCATTTCACGTTAGTAGCCCACTGTTTTTTCAAAACTGTGACAGCATTGCTTCATGGAGCCTTGCTCATGTCGGTAAGCTGATTTCATATTTGATCATGACCAGATCTGTCCAATCCCAAATATACAGATTACTTTTGATCTCACTAAGATGCTAAGAGAAGAATTATTGTCTAGTGTAATCATATTTGCGCATCCATCATCATATCTCTTAAAATCAAAAGAGGAAACTAATGCAGCCTCTGCCTGTCCAACATCTTTTTAAAAAATTGTTTACAAAAATCATTTTCTTTTTAATGCCCTTGAGATTTCACCTAATTAGAGAAAATGAATGGTATCCGGTATAAAATCTTCCACTGGGATACAATAACTGTCCTTTCCGATGCACTAAATCCCAGTAATAACAAGGCATGCTTAAAAGAAAAGGCAGAAATATATCATCATGAGACAGACAGGATGTAACAACTTCTTCGTAAATCTGTGAGCATGGCCTTAAGTTAACCAGCTTCCAGCTTGTGAAATTTTAATTAAAGAGAGCATCCTCACACAAGTCATGGTAACTCTCAAGGTAACCTGCGGCACAGGTCTGCCAGACTAGCCAACTCCCAACAAAGATAAACGATGAACAATTCATTTCCTCTCTGAATTGGGAGATCATTTTGATCAGAATGTGGATACGAGTTTTCAGAGAACAATCTGGAACGTCTTCAAGTTTTCAGAAGAAAGTGGAACCTTCTCGAAAATCAACTCAAACAGAGCGGTGAACCATAAAATGAAGCCTGCCCGTATTGCTTGCAGTAATGTGCACTACTTTATACTCATTAGCACTCATTAACACTTATTAACACTCATTCTCACAAAATCTACAGCTAATGGCTTGATAAACGTAAGCGGAGTGCCTGTGCTAATAGAAAAACTCCAAGGGTCGATGCATACAAATTTACGGATTTTCATGTTGACAAATGTCGCTTACATCTGCCCTGAAGGTTCACTGATGCACTTGCAAAACTCACTTGTTTCCATAAATGTTTAATGAGTTTAAACTACAAACTATTTTCATTTAACATGAAATACAGAAGTCTATAAAAATAGTGCAAGTATCATCCCAGATCAATAAATCACCATGGATGGATAAATACTGTAGCTCCCGATGCTTTTACTCTCTTTTTATTTCCATTGGTTGAAAAAACAGAAGATAAAAATTCAAGAAATGAATACAAACCTTATAAGGAGAATGTATTGCCTTAATACAATTATTCTACCATAGTTCAAACCTCTTAACATATCCTGTGCCAAAGGGGAATGCAGATGTGCAGAGACGTTTTTTTTCTTTGCACAGGGCTCAGCAGGAAATGGTTCTGTTATAATGCTTGCTGTCCTCAGAGACCTTCACTGAAGCATTAACAATGTAAAGTCCAAGGTCTTGCTGAGGTTATTTTGTGCTGTTTCATTGGTTGTTGGAACATTCTTTGAGTGTACGCACACAGGTTTGATCAAGGCACACTCACTGCTCATGCATAGTTCAGCAAAGCTCTTGTCAAGAAACATCTACACTTGACATTTTGGAAGAAAATATGAGTGGTGCTTGCCTGTGCAAATCTTTCCTCCTTAGTGCCCAGGTGTTTTGAATGGTTTCCAGGTTGTAACTTTGCAGTTGCTAAGGTGATCTACGTGTGAAAAAGTCTACAGAGGATTTTTTTTCTTCTGCTTCCTTTTAGCCGGTTTTATCAGTCACCAGGCAAATAACAAAACAAATTACTTGGTAAAATAACAGCATAACTCATCTAATAATTTTAGGCATTTAAAATGTATTTATTTTAATTTTTTAATTATTTTCATTTAATTAAATTTCTATTTCAAGAGAAAAATAAACATTTTTTGTCATTAAATGTTTATTTGATAATGACTATAGCTAATTTAAATTTTTTCTACATCATTAGGCGTGATGTTATTAAATGTCTTAAGACGCCTGTCTGAAACAAGTTTCCTTAGGGGGTACTAAATCTAAATAATTTGGTTCTAAATCATTCGGCTTGATGTTATGTACAACTAAATAAATAAATAAACTGGGCAGTAAGGTAGCTTCTGGACATAGCTCACATTTTGGATGCCTTCCTAATCTAATGCATCTGGTTCCCATCAGCTCGACAGTAGAGTGCTCCATGACCTCAACTGGATGTGTCAAATAAGGGATACATACTAAATATGCAGTGCTTGGCATATTCCAGATACTGTTAGAGAAGATTTTGACTTTATTTTGCTGTAAGACATTGCAACCTCAAACATAATTTTCTGTCAATCACCATCTGCTAGAGGCTATTCGGTTCAGAACAGCTATGCAAATCAGTAAAGATGGAGCTACTACCAGTCTAATAAATATAACAAATATAGAACTGAAGATGTGAAAAACACATCTTGAATATTGTGCCTAAGTGGTTGTTGCAAAAGTCGTTATTTGAGACTGGTATGAATGTGATATAACCTAACAATGCATAGGTATGGTAATACAGTAATCCCTCGGCACTTCACAGTTCAAGTTTTACGGCCTCAGTGCATCGCAGATTTTTCAAAAATATTCATTGAAAAATACAAATTCAAAAATACCGCCATATCGGCAGCCATATTGCGGAAAGCAAGGTTGCTTCATCGTGATGCAAGAGAAACAACAGTTTCCCAAGATGCCGACAAAGAGAGAAACTCTCTCAGAGGCTTTGTACACACCCACGGGCGCTCAGACAAGCACGTGATTGGTTCCCGCACGAGATCGACGAATGAGAGCACAAGTGGAGTGAGAGCCTCTTCGCCTCTCTCAGAAGCAAATGTTGATGATCCAGCGCCGATATCTGACGATGAGGCGCTTCCCGAACTGACTTAAAGGCCTCATTATACCAGTGCAGTAACACCATCATCATCATTCATCGAACCGCACAGGTCTGTCATCGTCGTCATTACTGGAGTCAAGTCTCAAGATACTACTGTCATTGATGAGTGTAGAGCACCATAATACATATTATATGAGAGAGAGAGAGTAAATGTATAATATTAAGGTTTTATAATTAAATAGATTTAATTAAAATATATTTAAAGTATAAATATACATATTTTAAACATTCTTGTACCTACACACACATATACGGAAATTCCCAGGGGGGCCAATCCTACTTTGCGGATTTTCACCTATCGCGGGGGGTTCCGCTCCACATTAACCGCAATAAAGGAGGGATCAATGTAATCTAATGGATTGTGCTGGATGCCATCAGTAGTATTTTACTGTCCAAAGTGATAAAAGTATGTTTAGCTGTTCTTGAGGGAAAGAACAGTTCTTGTGACTAATGGCTTTTGTTTTTATTGTTCTATAAAGGCACTAATCTTGCCTTCCTGGTTTCAGGTCTTTAGCTCATACTGGTTCTCAAGAGAGGGAGGCTACATCCATTGATTTTATTTTTTTCCCCAGTCATTTCCAGTCATTAAATTTTCATTAAAATATGCATTTTACCCAACCTTAGCCATTGTATTACTATTATTAGTCTTTGCCTTTTCGGCAGAGTATTATTCCTGGCCACTATAACTCGCCCCGCATGAGCAACAATGATTTCATTCAAAATGGCAGTGGGTTGCAGTAATGTATTGCATAGTTAATCATACATCTGTATTGTGAAAAAAGTACAAACCCACAGTAGCAAAAAGCCTACAATACACAACACAAAAAGGTATTTCAAAGGAGGAGAAACAACTGTGGTGTTCAGCATGTAAGCCTAAATCCTGCTGAAACCTTACAAAATTAACAGCAAGACAGCTAAGCACAGTTCAAAGTTTCTGCTGTCACATCTCATTAATAGAACACTTTAGTGTATATTAAAAGAATGTACAAGACAAAAGGGTTGTAATATTTCCGTGGGCTTCCAGTGAGACTGGCAAATATTTATAAATGAGTGGCTCTCAAATGTATTAGTAGTAGTCAAAGTAGTCAAAGCCAGAAGCATCCTGCATATGTTCAAACAAGACTGTAGATATTTTGGGCTATGTGCATTTTGAATGCAACATTAAAATAAATTATTTGTTAATTAAGTTACATGATTATTATTGCAAGTAGAAATAGCATCAAAATGCTGTGCTGAAAAACACTCGGCAGAGAGTGTGCTATTCAAATCAAGTCACATTTTCTACAGATCAATTATTTTAAACAGACATTTCTGTCAACATCTAACCATCCACATGCCACTCAAAACTCCTCAGATATTTTTTCTTATGGGAAACAAGAAGTTGTTATTATTAAAATGCCAAAACTGCTTTCCATTCAACTGAATACATTTAGTTCAGCTGTGATTTTGCTTGTGTTTATTAAGAAAAGACTAACTAAATTATGTAGGGGTTTGAGCTCCTTTGAATGTCTAACCCTTGCACAATTAACAAAAGGCACATAAATGCACATATATGATGTCATACATGCAAATATATAAAATATATTTTGCTATTTATAAATATGGTTACGTTTTTTAAAATATAAATATATTTTTATTCCACAAGACTTGATCAAAAGTGACAGTAAAGACATTTAAACTGTTACAATTGCTAAAAAAAAAAAAAGTTATTCTTTTGACCATTCTATTCATCAACGAATCCTGAAAAATATTATCATGTTTTTTTCCAAACAAAAATATATATATAATAAGATTATTATTTTCTGAAGGATCATGTGTCACTGAAAACTGTAGTAATGGCTGCTAAAAAAATTCAACTTTGCCATCACAGGAATAAATTATATTTTAAAATATAATGAAATTGAAAACAGTTATTTTAAATTTTAAAAAACATTTTCTAGTATTATTGTTTTTACTGGATATTGAAAAATGACCAACCCCAAACTGTCTTGACTCCCATTTCTGTTTTTTAATAGTTGTGTTAGGTTTCTTGTAAATTGCCTTAGTCTTTCAAAGTTTACAGAACATGGCACACTAAATGTGGCACACAAACCGGCAGAAGAGGGTTGATAAATTATTCATTGAAATGTGTAAAGGAGGTTGTTGTATTCCACATTAACAGTAATGCTTAACAACCGTAATGTGCGTTGTACATTCCGAGGTTACACAGCTGATGATTGCTACCATGATGTGTTAGAAAAGCACGTAGAGGGCATCACATAAAGATCTGCATTGTGACCTGCAACATATGCTACAACTCAACACCATTCACAAGTTCAACTGTTCCCCTTCAGAAAATACACTTGGAAATGCAAGACCATTTTTAATATTCTACACTATTTCTATACATCTTAAATGCCTGAATATAAGAGGTGTGAATTATTTACTGAGAAGGGCCCTTTCACAGTGGTCAGTCCAATCTGGAGGAAACTGTCACAGGCAATTGGCTAACTCCGTTTAACAATGTCATAACATATATGAATGCTATTTTCATCTGCCCCTGCCACCTCAAATATACTTCCAGCTTGCAAAGTCCAATATTACACAACAGGAGACCACAGGGTATATTTTAGATGTAGAAAAATGCAACCAACAAATTTTAATTAAACTATTCAAGTGTGTACAATTTCTAAAGTAAAAGCAGTGCCAGATATCTGTTTCTACAGGGTCCAGTTTTCATAGCAATGTTTAACCCAATTTACAATGAAACTAAAGCAGTCTGTTGTGGTCAGATAAACAGAATGCATTTCATTATTCTGTCAATGTTAGTAAAATATAAGCAAATTTTCTATGGTCTCTAGATGCTAAAAAAATACTTAAATATTAGCAGCTCGGATTTACACTGGAAAAGTAAAGAATGGATGCATTTAGCTCAAGTGTGTGATACTATCAGTTGACCACTTAGTCAACTGTCTGTGACAGATATGAGCCTGAAATTAATGTAGAGGTTGCATATGAAATATGAAACAGAGCCATCACGCAGGGTAAAAAGAATATAAATATTAGAAAAATATCCATTTATCTCTAATAAAATCATGCTGACATTAGATACAACAGTGAACCAACAGTTGTACTGAATTACATGAACTAAAAGCTTATCGACCTCCTAGATGTCTTACTATCAGAGCCATCTTTTTCATTTTGGCCTAAGTGGCCTGTTGGGATGCTGTAATATAGTGCATTAGTCTCGCTGCACAATAAAACATTTATTAGTCTTTCCAGTTAGCATCTTCATCAAAGTTGATTGAGGTGTAATTCTTATTGATTTTGAAAAGGAAGACGAGAATCTTTTAACATGTCCACCAATACGTAATAGCGGCCTTCGTAATATTTGCTCTACTTGATTATAAAATCAGTGTAAATCAAGGAAATTAAGGAAAAATCAAGGAAATTAAATCATGGTACCTCTATCCACCTTAGCAGCACTGATTGTGGGGGGAAATTGCTTGCTGCAAACATCAGGGTTATATTCCATTTAGAACTGAACCAAGAATGCCTTTTAAATTCAAAATTTAATTTCTGGATTTGAATCGTCAAATGCTAACCATTTGAATGGTCGTGACAAAGTTTGAATGATCAAGGTTTAGCAGCCTTTCAGATAAAAAATTCTAGAACAATAAATAGACTGTTCAGAACTTTTGTGGATCATTTTCTTTCCAGAATGCATTACTTACCAGTGTTAAATGTATCTTCTGTTTCATCCCAATTCTCATATTACCCATCTTAAATATTATTAGAAATTAGAATTAATATCCTAAATGGCAGTATTTTGAAATGAGCATTACAAAGATGCCCGGATGGTCTACTGTTTCTGGTTGGAATCTAAATCGTACAAGTCCGACGGTTAAGTAGAGAGGTTTAGATAAATGGGATTGAGTGATTTATAATCTAACCTGACGAAAAGATCTTTAATCAATGTATATAATTTTATGTAATCTGCAAAATGAAATTTGTAAAGATACATTTGGTTATTAACTTTTAAAAGCATCATTATGCAAACATGAAAGACATGCGTAAAGCTCACTCCAATTCAAATTCCAATTTAACTTCCAACTCTTACCAACATGTTGGGGTGGAGGATACAGTATGTTCTGGATCCTGTTCAAATCTGTTGAGAATTCTGCAAGTGCAGGATCCATGCAGGCCAACTTATTATTTATCAATTCAACTCAAAAACCCATCATGATTCACCACGAAGCATGCATGGAGTAAACTAAGAGGGCATGAACCAGTATCCAGCTCCTAGAAGTGAAGTATAACCCACAATAGTTCCACATTTGCACAGGTCATTACACAGGAATCAATTGTTTGTTCATATGCCTCTTACAAATAGAATGCAAGCCAACACACTGTGAAACATGAACATAATCACACCATTTGACCACTGAATGTCAAATCCTGGAAGTATCACAAACATCCCATATAATCGTATTCTGTGAGTAACACTGACAAATGGGTTTGTGCAATAATTTATATAAGACAGGAATGTAATCTGTATGAGCAAAATGAAAAGTATAGTCTGAGATTTTCACCAACTGCTTACTGTGGGGTCATCATGGAGTCCACAATATAAATAAACGGACAAATGTACATTTTAAGTTCTTAAACTAATGTGACCTGTGGCAAATATTAAGTGAGGTCATATGCACAGACTCTTGCCCTTATTTATTTGACCAATCTAAACAGTCTTCCACTAAGTAACAATAAATCTGTCCTTATAATCCATGTGACGTCAGCTAAAATTGGTCTCCCAGCCAATGCTTTATAGGTATAGCCTTCATCCCATTATGACCACCCTCTTGAAATATTCTGCAGGCAGAAGGACTCTGAACCGTTTCCATGTAGGTTTCTATGACAGAATGAACGGTTGACATGAGCAGCTTAACCTACATAAAATTCCGTCAAAGGGAATTTCACAATCTCACATCATTTGCAATGTTGCTTCAAATCACACATTTCAACAAATGTGCTTTCAGAGCTCCTCTTTACATTGAAGCAATGATAACTTAAAACTATTTCCTTGATTGCTACTTACAGCAAAGTAAATGAATATGAAATGGCACTCCCACTAATTCCTCAAGCATGAATAGCCTGTATTATATGAACAAAAATGACATTGGTGAGCATTAGGGAAAACTGGGGCAAGTTTTCACAAATTTTCATATAAATATTTCTCATGTATATCTGATTGTCAATTTCAAAGTATTGGCTACAAAATAGCTATTCAACAGTTATTCAGCTATTGAGTTTGGAGGACAAAATTAATGAAATCTTCTGTTTAAGAGGTATTTTAACTATACACATGGTAGAAAAAGCACATATATTTTTAGAGTTGGTCTTTTGATATAAAACTTTAGTTACAGTCACTGTAAATTGTTCGATAAATGTAAAATAAATGAAAAAATACGGCACTAAAATCTTGTTAATTAGTTAAAGGTAAGTTTATAATATTAAGGTAATAATATTACGCTGATATGATAAATTATAGTATGATATATTATAAATTGTGATATTGTTTACTACAATCCATGTAATTAGAAATATGATGTTAAAATGAAGTAAACCAAATAAAATACCTTACAATTTACACAACAAATAGCCTATATACGTAACAAGGTAATATGTATACGTTTACAACCAATTATTATTAAAATTAGGTTTATAAATAGAAAATTATGAGTAATAGAGTAGCATGGGTATAAAAGTCAGGCAAAATAGGCAATAGTAAGGTAAAATATTGCTTAAGTGGATTAATCGTGGAAAATGATATTGGGAGCAATCACATTTATTCAGATTTAGCCTATTTTAAAAGTTTTATCTTATTTTGATCAGATATACATACTTTGCCTACTGTGTTTTTATACTGCATTTTATATAATTAATTTTATGTTTACTGCTTTTATTTTTTGTGTAAAGTGTAATTCTGAAAGTGTTCTGTATTGGGTGAACTGTGCTCTGTCTTTACTGTATTAATAGCTACAGTTGCTGAAAAGGCCACTTTTGATTATATTTAAGTCATAATGCGGTGCTCCATTGTACCACATGTGTCATTTACTAATTGCATATGCCAGTTCACTAACATGCATGTTTTAATAGCTCAAATAAGTTGATATATCAGCATTATATTACTATGTTAATTTAAGGAAATATATACTCATAGAATTATAAAACAAAGTAACCAAATTGCACATAGTGTAGCCCTTGTGACAACTTCCCCAATTGAAAACCAGCCTCAGTCTGTCCATATACATGGGTTACTTTGCAGTAACGTTTACCACAGTGATGACCACAGATCGTTAAGCGTTGATCAAGTAATCCTGGTGATAAAGATATTTCAAAGCATCCTATCAATCACGGTGATCGTGTTTGGCATAGCCTATTTCACGCATAAGCCCAATACGAGGCAGACTGCATGGGGACACAGACTATCCCCCAGTGCACCTGTAACACTGGAACTGTCAATTCAAATATGAGCTATAGGGCCTACATCACACTGGATATCATTGAGAATGAACATCCACGTCTACCTCGCAAGGTCACGACAGTTCTGTAAAGGCTATTGTACGTAGCCACTACGTCTGTTTGTCTTACCGTATATTCCCTGGCAAAAACCGCCTTCAAATAGTGCGGCCAATAGCCACAGGAGAGCAAAGATAATATCCATCTTTACGTTAGTCTGAACATATCCAGCTCCTCAGGCGGCGAACAGTTGAAGGCAGTACGTGCAGTCCAAATCTCCCACCTTGCGTGACCGTATCATCAAGAAACAGCTGAAGTAGAGTCAGTCAGAGATGTGTCACTAGTCATTTCTTGCCAATTCAATGCAGATGTTTTCACCAAATTGGTCTAGGCGGGGATATAAAGCTGTGACAGATAAGGAGGACGGACGTCAAACCTTCAGAGCGGGTCTCCTCCTCACACCTTCGCCGGTATTAAGCACCGACGTGACTGGCGAAAGTAAATGACAGCGCCATGGGAAACACGAGCGCTATTAATCGGTTACGCGCGCTGGCGTCCACCTTTTCGACGTTCCCAAAAGATAATGCTGCGGAATTCAATGCACAAAATAACCATTTATCGACGAGACAGCCGCTCTCATCCCTTCGTGGTTACAGGATGCCGGTGAGACAGAAAGGCACGCCGAAAAAAAGCTGCTCCTTGCTGCTGATGGAAGCGCTACTATAGCAACACTGTGATGATTCTTCTCCAGCGGTTAAAAAGATGAATCCGCTATTACATGTATGGGCCAGCTTTACTTCTCGGAAGTCTCTTGTAGCCTACCGACTTGAAAAAAGGAGAAACAATGACATGTGTCAGGTTGCCTATTTTGAGGATAAACCGTAATTTAGACTGGATGAAATGTGAAGGGTGGTCGGGCACGCTGCGCCATACGTACTGCGCTGGAACGCCGGAGCCCAGCTGGCTGACTACGTCAAAGAGCGCGTGAGTGAGTGAGTGAGCGAGTGAGTGCGCTCGGGTCTCATTTGTATGAGAAGCACTCGCGCTGAGAACGTTCGCAGCAGAGCAACGTGAACTTCATTATAAATTAAAGACCGCTAGTCTGAATGGTATACATGTTTTCTGACGTTTGCCGTTTTCTTTCACAGAATCTGAAGATGATGTAGCTCCTGTTAATGTCGCCTTGTTGACTTTATAACTATCAAATGATTGATTTTTTCCTTCCATTACCAACATATCAACAGCAACGATGCCAGTCGCTGCAAGGCTACTTTTTGTTAAACCTTTCACCATTAAATCAGGTAATGTTAATATGCCAATATACTCGGGCAAATAAAATAAAATAAAACGTAGGCCTACTGATGATGACACAGGTGGTACAAAAGAAGGCCACGTGATGACTCACTAGCAACCAATGGACATTTTACTGTAACATTTTACAGTAAAATTGTGTAATTAATTCACACTTTAACTATACATTTTTAACACAATGTTTTACAGTAATAAGTGTACAAATCTCCTTTGTATACACATACAAACTTTGTCAGGTTTCACTAAACCTGTATTATGGTCATACAGTGTAGAATGTACTTTTTCTAATTGTTATCAAACACTTTTAAAGTGGGCCAGTGTTCCAGGGGCCTTGAACTGATAAGCAAACTTCTGCAAAAGTAAATATATATTCAATACAGATGAACAGCGAATGTGTGCAAGTAGTATAAAAATCAGAATGAGCTTTATTCACCAAGTGTGCGTAAACACAAGGAAATTGATTTGGTTTTTCAGGAGGTCTTGGTATAATGTATATGCATAAATTATTACATGAGAACAGAAAGAACATTTAAATAAGACTAAGGAAAAATATTATGGTGGTGTAGAGATTTATGTACTGTGTATACAGCTGTATAAATAAAATATGTATATGTATTTACACAATATGTTATTATTTGTATCAATAATATGTGTATTATTATTATTGTTGAAGATAGCATGGTGGAAAAAAATCTCCTTTCTGCCTAGACATTCTAGTGCATAGAAATCGGTAACGTTAAAACCCCCAAAATAAACTATAATAATAAACTATAGCTATATGCTTAAAAATCAAAAAGTGTCTTGTGCCCAGGCTCTCTCGCGACTACAGTTCTTGATGCTGAAGATGTCTCCTGTTCATGCATCACCCTGATTGAACATTCGATTTTTGTGTTACAAAGCTTTTTTGAAATAAGCTGCCACCACCACACATTGTCATTATACCTGTATTATCCATATGAATCATATTTACATTGTATTTATACAAAACATGCAATCAAATTGTCAATCAAGTGCTATGCATTACAAATTTTTAATAATCTTGTCAGGTTTGTCAGGCCTTCAAAGACATAGGATTAGTTGGTCAACAGATTGTGTACTGTACACATACTGCCATCTTCTGGAAAAAGAAAAGTTGTATGAAAAATATAAAAAACATAAAATTCATATGTTTGTATGAAAACATCATATAGCAATTTAGCATTGATGAAATTGTTAAGAACAGACCAAAATATTTTCAGGATATTTTTGGTTACTTTTGCTTAACAGTCCTTGTTAATTTTCATTAAATTGCAAAGAGTGGGCATTAAGTTTTACAAACATGCATCTCATGAAAGAATGTTTATTGTTCAATAAGATTATGCTGAGTAAACAATAGAATTATTCCAAGAGAATATCTATTTGATTTATATTTTGACAATACTGTACCTAGTATTTTTTATATGCTTAAGACTTCAAATAGTGCAAATTGTATAAAAGTATATGTTTTGTTTTTCCAATCTTTTATTCCAGCTAATTAACACTTTTTCTTAGATTTATAGTATAGTAGGATGTTATTGGACATCTTTATTTCACGATATGAACTTTGATAGATTTGTGTTTATGTAAAGTTATGACAGTAGGACTGGGGGTCCTCCTTTTTCAGTACAAAGTCTTTCATTCTCACTGATGCTGCATTCATTTGATAAATAATATGGTAAAAACTGTGAAATATTACTATTTAAAATAACTTTTATATTTTAAAAGTTTAATTTATTTCCAATAACAAAGCTGAATTTTCAGTATTATTACTCAAGTCTGAATTACTGTAGCAGGAGGCATTAGAGATCTTTTATTTTGTGTCAGGTTAATTGCTGGACTTCAGCAAAAGCTAGATATTTTACAAAGCTACACAACAGACAAGACATCTGCACGTGTGGTGTAGTCACCCATGTTATTGTTTAATAAGGGTGTGTTGGAAAGTGTTTGTCAGGGAGTTGAGGCAAATTAGCACTGGGTTAAAATTAGCCCTCTCAGTGGTGAGCTGAGATTGACGAGACAGCCGCTCGCCAGAAACCTCAGAGCTGTCCAGGTCATTATGCTGCATCACTAGCTCCATCCTTCCAACAAGAGCAAGCTCACGTAACTGCCTGTTAATGGTGAACAGTGATCTGTGAAGCTGAGGAACCTTGACATGAGGGAGTGAATAGATGCAAATATTTCTGATACAGATCTGAATATTTTACATTTTAATGGGGTTCACTTGTTATAAGCATCTGTATTCAACAACTATCTCTTGTTCAACCTATTTTAATTAACACTCAGTTCTTGCATCTGAAAAGATACACTGAGGTGTGTATATGACAGACCTTGATGTAAGAACATTACCATTTTCATGAGAAGTTCTCACTTTTCAGATTCACTTGGATCATTTTTATAGGCTATATCAAATGTATATGATAGAGTATTCACAAAGAATGAAACAAAGGAGCGACATGAAACTGCTCTTTAATTATTTAAAATAAACTATATGAAATTGAATGAATAATTCTTGAACTGACTAAAGTATTTAAAGGGAGATGTTTAGATGTTAAATCCACAATTGTTTTTTTTAATGTATATAATTGTTTCTATATCGTTCTCTACATCAGATGTATCTGTAATTCAATTTCAGATTTTACCTCTCCAAGGGAAAAGTAATTAATTTACACCCAACACTGAGAATGTATCCATAACCAACACTTTAATGTAAAGCCAGCACAACCATAATTATTGTAAAATATATAAAAAATGTTCATGTCCTAATATTTTCTTTAGTAAATTAATAGTGATTAAAAGTGACCACAAAGACGTTTATGTTTCAAAAGATTTTTTGACTTTTTAACTTTCTATTTATTAAAGAATCCTGAAAAAATGCACCAGGTTTCTACAATTGTATTAAGCAGTAAACTGTTTTCATAATTGATAATAACATTTTCTTGAGCAAATCAGCATAATATAATTATTTCTATGTAACACTGAAGACTGGAGTAATGATGCGGACAATTAAGCTTTCAATTCAATACAGAAACAAATTACAATTTGAGAAATGAGAAAGGATAGAGAAAGAGTTGATAATATTTTATTTCAAAAAAATTAAATAGTACTGTTTTTTTATTTTTTTAATAAAATAAATTACGGTAAGCAAATTCAGCCTCTGTGAGCAGAGTTTGACATGATTTCTAGGTTAGATTTTATCCCTGACCAGTCTAGACTGTTTCTTTTATTTTTATGTGGTGGAGTGCATATCTGTTTCAGTACAGTATTTGAGATGATATGCACATTACAGATTTCCTTTGCCGATTTAACTGTTAATTTTGTGATGATTTTACAGTATGATAGCTAATGTCAACCAAAGAGCTGATATAATAAAGTCATGAGCACTGTAGACATGTCTACTGCGTAGATGTGTTTAGGAATGAATTTGCATTCTATTAGGTTGACTGCGAGTCCAAATATCCTCAACAAATTTCTCTAAGCTCCTGACAGAGACTTCATCAAGTCTACTATCGATTGTTTGATTTGCACACAACATTTAAGTGTTGAAACGTGTTATGTTTGTGTAATGGAGCAAAGCATGGTTATCAGTTACAGTACATTGGCTGTCCTTCTTAGACATGTCTTCCATCTCTACAGTCAATACGTTCCCAGGACTAATAATTGGTTAACATGTCATTACATAGTTATATTTCAAGTCATTCACAGAAGAAAAAAGCACCAGTGCTCTAACTCACTGGCTTGGCTGGGTTTGAGAAATCGAGTGCTGCTAGTCTGAGCAAGTCTGTCAGTTTACTGTACATCTGTCACTTAAGATACTTAAGATCTTCCTCAAATGCAAATGGAAGTCCAGGCCAGTGGGCTGAAAGCCCAGCATCTTCGCTCACTGAGGTGTGTGCCTCATTTTCAGGGTTGTGAAAAAAATGCAAAATCCTTTTAAATGTCCTTAAAAATCAACCACTGTGATAATTGAATTATCACCCGAATCCTCTTTTATGGTTTCATTCTTCCATATGAACAACATGAGGGTGTGAAAATAATGACACAGTTTTACATTTCGGTTTGTCTACATTTTTATAATAGATGGTATGGATAATGTTGTTATGAAATTAATTATGAATTCAAACTATATTTATAATGAATTGATAATGAGATTGAACATTAAAAGGGAATATCAAAAATAATAGATAAATTACATTTCAAATACATGATTATAATTTTTGTGTAGACTGTTCAACGCCATTGGGATAATAATTGTGATTCCACTTTATTTTTTTCCTACACAAATCAAATGTAGCTACATCTATGCAGTAACAAAACCCATATTTATAGTGATCTTGTAATACATCTTTGTCAAGGTCTGTCCCCAATGTGCAGATGTCGAATCAAATTCTGTATGAAGTATTACACACTTTGCCTCACATACATCTGTCACAATAGAATCATTAATTATTTCCAGTGTAAGAATAATTGTGGATGTTTAAGCTCTAAATGGTTTCTCATACACTGAGTAGTTGTAAACTAATGGTTACAGATATGATCTTGTAACGGTAAGGCTGAATGTTTCAACCATAGATGTACACAGACAAGCCAAAACATTATGACCAATGCCCATTTCTTTTGGCAGCTGGTCCTCCGTGTGCTGCCAAAACAGCACAGACCCACTGAGGCATAGACTCTGCAAGACCCCTGAAGGTGTCCTGTGGTATCTGGCACAAAGGTATTAGCAGCAGATCCATCAAATCCAGTAAGTTGCAAGAAGGAACCGTTGGTGAACTTGCTGGAGCAGCACATCCTACAAATGCTCAATTTGATTGAGATCTGAGGTATTTGGAGGCCAGGGCAACCCCTTGAACATCATGTTCCTCAAACCACTCCTGAACAATGATAGTGTGCATTATCCTGATGAAAGAGGCCACTTCCACCATGAAGGCGTATACCTGTCTATAACAGTTTGGTAGGTGGTACGTGTCAAATTTATGTGAACGGCCAAACCATGAGTTTCCCAGCAGGACATTGCCCAGAGCATCACACACCCTCCCGTAAACGGCACACACATGGCTATCCACGTGACGTGATCGAAAACGGGACTCATCGGGCCAGGCAACTTTCTTCCACTGCTCTAAGGTCCAGTTCTGACGCTCACATGCCCATTATTGTCACTTTCAAAGGTGAACGGGGGTCATCATAAGCACTCTGAATGGTTTGTGGCTACACAGCAGAGCATGAAGCACTGTTTCTTGTGACACATTCCCCCATAACGGCATGAAAATTATGTGACAGTAAACCGTCTGTTGGTTAGTAGACAGTAAACCGGACCAGCCAGGGTATCCTTTGTTGCCCTTGTTACGTCAATGAGCCTTAGGAGCCCAACACCCTGTGACCTGTAGCTCCTCCGACCACTGTTGGTAAATTCTCACCACTGTTGACCGGAAACAACCCACAAGCCTTGCTGTTTCAGAGATACTCTGAGCCAGTTGCTGTGCCATAACAATTTGGCCCTTGTCAAAAGTCACCAGGGGTCTCATTTATAAAGTGTGCGTACGCACAAAACGGGACTGGAAATGTACGTACGCCAGTTTCCACGCAAAGTTTGTGATCTATAAAAAACAACTTGACGGGAGAATGCACATTTAAGCAAACTTTGACCCGTGACATCTGCGATTTATAAAGGGAATGTTCCTGACAGGTGTGCATAAACACGGTTTTATAAATCTGAATATTTTTTTCCATTCCATTTTGGGCTTTTGGGCGCACGTAAACTTTTAGTAGTGATCCTACGCACAGTTTTATAAATGAGACCCCAGATCTTTAACCCTCCTGCATCCAACAGATTGATTTCAAGAACTGATTTTATTCCTTCCCATTTAATCTACCCAGACCTTAATATATGGCCTTGTTAGGAGATTATCAACGGCTTCAACTGTGACTTCTTCAATACTTAAAACTCTGTCCCAGCCCCTGCTACTTTCTTAAAAGAGTACCCTAATGCAGTGGTCCCCAACCCCCGGTCCGCGGATTAAATGGTACCAGGCCGCGGATCGAATTCACGGTCCGTGAGCGGTGAGTGTTGGCGGTGAGTTTCTTCAATCTTTTTGAACATATGCTTGTTTTGAAATGGAGGAAGACGAACTTGAAAAGTCTGTTGGGCCCATAAGTCAAACTTCTTATATATATTTTGAATAAAGTGGAAATCAGTTTACTAAATAATGTAAACTTGACTGACTGCTTCGTTTTCACTTTTAGTTTACGAAGAATGGACCTTGGACACAGACCAGCAAAAAGAGATAAAAATGTTGACGTTTACAAAATCAATGGTTGTAGTGGGGGTCAGCAAGAAGAAGAGATACAATTGTGATTTTAACATGTAAAAGGAAGCATTGTGGTGCACTCTGACAAGAAAATAATGGAGAAACGACATTTGCTTCAAGAAAAAAATAAAAAATAAATAAAACCGTTCCAGTCCTTGATTCTGATTGGTCAATAGTGGATTTCATTCACCTTCAAAAAAGGCTATGACCGCCTCACCCAACGGTTCTGTATATCACTACACAACACCCTTAGCAAGGGAAACATATGCTGATTCTCATTGATATTGTTCATTGAAGCTTACTGTATCAAACGGATTACTGTGTGAGAGATTGATCTAGTGAGTACGTTTATTACCTGCAGTTTGCCAAATAAAAGTAAGTATTTGTAAAAGTATTTGCAATATAAAAATAAATCTATATAAAACGCACTCATAAAGAGTGTTTGGTGCCATCTAATAGCTCTACAAGGACAACAACACTTTTTATAAGTTGAAATCATTTTATTGCTGTATTTACGACATGAACAACTTCACTTCAGTCTATGGGAAAGTATCCTATTTTCGATTTATAAGGTATATTGAGCTGGCAATTTGGTTGAAAGCAACTCGTTTTCTGGTATGCAGATATGAGCATGACGGCAATAAGAACACCACATGCCACAGCTTTGACAAGGGACCCTGCCTTACTACTGTAATGCACCGAAACACACTTGTCCCCAAGCAAAATGCAGGAAAGGAAGTCTGGTGAGACATCTCACAATGAACCAGCTGACATCTGAAAAGATGAGATATGTCTTCTAAGTAACTGAGTTCCAAGGACTGCGGTGACATCCAGTCGATATCTGCGGAATGTGTGTGGCATAAACCAGCTAGCTGAATCACAAATACATCAGACATCCATGACTAAATCCCACAGGGTGGTCATTCCTCTGATGAAATGAGCTCAGGGACACTGGGGGATGCAAATCCTTAGATCCCACACCAGTCACTTTCACCATCCAATGGGATGAAATGTGAGTGGGCTAGATGTCGGAATCTTATTTGAATCTGTGTGACAGC
This sequence comes from Rhodeus uyekii, assembly GCA_037043235.1. Classification (NCBI taxonomy): domain Eukaryota; kingdom Metazoa; phylum Chordata; class Actinopteri; order Cypriniformes; family Acheilognathidae; genus Rhodeus; species Rhodeus uyekii. The sequence continues at coordinate 4,875,492 of JAWRVZ010000002.1, read as the reverse complement.
ATGAACCACATACTGCAATGCAACCTTTCCTCTGATGAGAAAGAAAGGTCCAAGGGAGTGCAGCTATATATTAGGTGTATTTAACTAATATGTACTTGCATTAAAAAACATTTCCCACATATTTTTCACTTCTAAATTCCATACTTTTCCAGGCTCAAAATATCCAAGCCTCTGTAGATTTTTTTTTAGAGCATATTTAGCATAAATGGTTCATACAGCATTATTTTTAGCCTTACGTTTGGTATATAGTACAGTCATCTGTAAATATTCTTACTTTGAATTTTTTGGAATTTATTCAATTGTTTAACAAATCACTAAATGATCACTCAAATTTTGCCATGGACATTGCTTATATGATCCATTTATTTTTAGAAATGTTTAATTTTATATTTTTTCAAAACTGAACGGGGTAGAAACAAACATGTTTCCATACGGTTTTCTTTTTTCCACTTATCCAGAAAATTTAAATAATAATAATAAAAATAATAATAATAAAACAAATTCCATACTCTTCCAAACTGCGTATACTGATAACCCAGAATACTGCAAAACACTTATTGCTATTGAGGTTACCATGTCACCATAAAAACAAAATTGACTGATTTTATGGAATATTGCAGTCATCATTATCAGCAGTTTAGAACATTATTATTTATTAACTGATTTATGCATGCACAGTTATTTTTTATTATTAATTCCCTCAATCTTTAATAGAGATTAGATATAAATATAAGGAGGCTACAATGTAAAAACATGTATAGTGCATTGTATCAATTTAAATGTTAGTACAATTAATTGTTGGTCTCAAATCACTGAGCATAGTCACCAAAGAGGAGATAGACAGTAAAAATAAAAACAAACAAAATAATACACCTAATATTACTACACTCAACTCAAAGCTACAGGAATAAGACTGAGGGATTAACCAGAAATTGAAATTCACACACTCCAGAAGGAAAACAGGAGCAAAAAAAGAGAATACTTCACATCAGTGCAGTCTGGAAGTCAAAACATTACCAACAGTGACCTAGCGTGTCACACATACTCTAATAAGTGGATATGTTGGCATACATCATTTGCGGTTCTTGTTCCCGGCCATTTATATTAGTAGAAATTAATAAGGCCACAAATAAAATGTTAAATTGTGTAGAACTGATCTGAGTTAAGATAATTAATTCTACAGGTAGGGTTGTTTATGGCATTAAGGTTACTATGTTGCATATTTTAACAGAGTTTGAATGCTTTCTTAGCCAATCAGAATTCAGGAACACATATATTTAATACTGTACACATATTATTCAATCTGTGTCTGTTCATAGTTTCTATTTCATGTGTGACTAATTGTATTAATTTATCTTTAACTAACCTTAATTGGCTTGGTGGCCAGTATTTATTCATAAAAAAAATTATATAAATGTAACTTCAGCTTTGCATCATAGGAAACATTTACATTTAAAAATATATTACAATAGAAAACATTTTAAATTGTAACAATATTTCATTGTTGTTTTTACTGTATTATTGATCAAATAAATTTGGTGGATTTTGTTTATAAACCATAAAATGCAAATATTTTACTTCATATTTGAAACACACTTCTGCTGAAACTTAACCTCAAATTAAATTTAAGATCCTGGATCCTATTTTTAGGTTACTTTCTTATAAACTTCAATTTCTTTCCACCAGAGTGCACTATTGTATCACACATATTATAAAAAAAGAAAAGACAAAAAAAGACTATATGAAATCTATAACACCTGTAATCTGTAATGTATTTTTCTTCGTGACCCATGTCATTATTTTACAAGTATTTATGTTATAAATGTCTATTTTTAAGATATTTATTTATTATAGATGTTTAGACCTTTACCATTGGTGTCTTATTTAACCAGGATCTTATTTGAGATCACTTTCAGCATCATTACTCCAGTTTTCTGTGTCACATGATTCTTCAGAAATCATTGGTGCTCGAAATTTGGTGCAAATTATTATTATTATTATTATTTTGGAGACTGTGATGCCGTGTAATTTTGTCTCTTTCATGAGGATGGATCCACTTAAAATTGCTTGCATTTTATATTTCTGTATATTTTCTTTACATTACATTTCATAGTATTTTTTTTAATTATCAGACATGCTCATGGACAATAGAAAGTATTTTTGAATGGTAGTGCATAGGAAAATGGAAACCCTTAAGCTGAATCATGTAAAGCTGCAGAGGAGATGTTCTGGCCTCTGTCCTGGTTTCATGCTGCAGTGAAATGCATCTGCATATGAGGGAGGCAACAGTGCTGGAAAACGTACATTTCCTAGTCTGCATCCAGTCTTAATGCCATATAGTGTAGAAAATTGACAAATGCATCCTTTCACTGCTGCTAGAGAAACGTAAAAGTAGTCATAGTAGTAACATAGTAGCTGTATATACCGGTAAATGAGATACTACTAGGAAATATGATTGAAGTGAAAATGAATAGGCCTCTGACTATAGATTCTCACCAGATCTAATTCTGACACCATTCTCATGTCACATTTGTTTTTGTACTATCTATTGTGTTAATTATCTTTTGCAGCATTTACAGTAATTGCACAAAATTAAAGTTGCATTTTAAATTACAGCTACTTTGGAATAGTTTTAAAAGTCCCATATTTATCAGAAAAGCTCATGGCACCCTATGATGGAAAAATAACTTTACTGTTAATCAAACTGTATATACCGTAATAAGTACTTATAAGATATTTGTATTGTTGGTATCAAAACTGTAGCTCACCTGTCTAATAAAACAAAAAAAAATTAAATCCAAAAAAATGACATTGCTCCCACAGTACAGACTCATTACCAGAACCACACATAAATATGTCCACAAATCAAAGACTATGCTGAAACACACGTCTGCGAAATTAAGCAGATTTGCACAAAAGTTAATTTTCATACTCTACATGGAAATCCAATAACATCAGTGTTCCCATCACTTCAGTTTTAGTAATTTAACTACTTGAGCTTCAATTCATTTCAATGAACAAATACATTTTCAACTCTTGAATAAACTTTTTTCACATTCTCAAGCAGTCTCTGGGTGGCAGTGTTTGTCCACAGAAAACTTTGTGAACTCAACGTGATCGGTTGAATGTCTATCAGTACATGTAAGAGGGAGAACATGCAACTAATTTCATCATTCTTTTCATCATGACAGCATTTTGTAATCAGTGTTCATCTGTTAACATGTCCTCTTCAGTTAAATAACAAACAAAAAAAACATCACGTCACATAGCCAGTCCATGTCATCTTGTACTGTGGCGTATACCAAAAGAGCTACAAAAGTTTTCATTATTGCGTTTCTTTGTATTGCAGCTACTGTTTGTCCTCTCAGCTGTGGTAGTGCAGAGATGAATTTTATTACAGAGATTTCTGAATAAGGAAATATGGTTTACACCGCCACGCACAAACACGTAAAAACACGCATACACACCAGTGTGAAAGCCTGTTTCCACCACATTTGAGTCAAAAATATGATTTAAGTCATAATGATGAGATGCCGTCTTATAATTATGACTTAGTATCTCATAATTATGATTTAATACCTCATAATAATGAGAAATTTGCTCGTATTAATGACGTAACATCCCGTAACAATGCAAAACTTCCTCTTAACTACATGAGTAAAGTTTGTGAATTAACCTTGAAGTTGGGTTGATAAAGCCAGAGCAGAAAGTTTGAAGTAGTTTTAACAGCATTAAATTAGGATTAGGTCACTAAATCGTGAATGAATTAACATGTTGCTAGCACGATTTAATATGAATTAGCATGATGCTGGCATGTCTTAAGATTGTCCACTATGTATCTATCTATCTAGCAAACTAAGCTGAAGTTCAAGTAAATATAAAAGTTCTGCCCCCCTCATTGAAAGCATAAGGAAATTTAGATTTTTTTGATAAACCATAAGTCGGATCAGTTAGAAAAGATATAGCAACCCAGGTCAGAACATGAGGTCTGAGCCGAGTTTGGTGTTTATAGCTTACATTTTCGCTAAGAAGAATAATAATCAGCTTGAACTCAAGCCAACTTAATAATTTAGAAACTTATTTGTAATAATGACCTAACATCTTTAATAAGAAACTTTCTCTAATAATGACGTAACATCCCACAATAACTTTTTCGTAATAGTGACTTAACACCTTGTAATGAGAAAATTTCTCGCAAGTGAATTAGCATTACATAACAATTAGAAGCTTTCTCATTACAGTGACTTAACATCATAACAAGAAACTTTCTCGCAATATGGAAGCCTGTTTCCGTCATATATTTCCACTACAAATATGATTCTTTAAATCATAATAATGGAAAGGAAATTTCTCATTATTACGAGAAAGTTTATCATTATTATGACTCAACTGGGGAAGAAATGAGTTTCCATATCATACACAAAAATACAAATGAATAAAAGACTTCTCATTTACAGATAATTTGTACAGATAATTAATGTTATTTAATGATATCATAGATTACACTGATTTTAACAACTGTTTCGCAGATCGTGCCACTGCCTTTTGCTCCACTTCTTTGCGCATGTGTGGAAGTACGAGAAAAAAAGTCATTACTTACGAGAAAGTTTCTCATTAGTTTCTGAAACAATCATATATTTTTACTGAACTGTGGCGGAAACAGGCTTCCATACATTAGCGTATGTAAGCCTGTTATTAAGTCCATTCGTTAAAACCACACAAACCCAAATCCAGACTATATGTAAATTAGCCAAACACATAATTTATTATGACGCATAATATAGTGAAAAACAATTGTCTGAGATTTGTGATACGACACTCTCACATGCCTCAATACAGTGAAATCTTTTGAATGATTCATTCATAAAAATAAATAAATAAAATAAATTCTTGCAAGGCAACAATGCCACATAGAGTGTGTCTACTCTAGAGGCAATTAGAGGGGGAAAATTCAGAGTTAAAACTGGCTATTGTCATAAAGTTCGGAAGTGAGGATGACCTGTAACTCATTAGCAGAACGAATCCTGTCATAGAGTCAAACACTACTGCTGAATACTGCAAGACTTCACATCCGCTTTCCTCTCACCCCCACATGCAATCTTTCAAAAAAGCGAAAAACAACATTTAAATGACATTTTAAGTGCAACAACCTTACAAAACTGGGGTCAGTGAGGATTCTTCTCAAACTGCACTGAGACGGTCTTTAAAATCCTTGCTTGCTTGGCTTTAAACTTGTTTCAAAATTTAAAGTTCACATAAAATCAAGATGGACATTCATATTCTCTGAGAATGACCTCTCCCTCTGCACATTTCTCTGCAATGGTCCACTGAAGTTCCAAACATCAGACTGATCATTAGAGTGACTGATAACCTCACTAATTACCACATTCATATGGTGCAAACAGGACTTTGGGTATTCATAAACCACAGTTTCATGCTGTACATTCCTAAACCTTGGGTTAATGTTCTTACTTGCAGTGTCAGTGTCATTGATCACAGCACACAACCTGTTACACATAAAGACTCTTGCAGTGCATGTCTTTATATCACATTATCCTGAATGGACTTTTATGACTGTACAGGTAAGAATGCAGGTAATGGTCTCTTCTTTACTTGTCATGTTTTCTATAACTATTTGACCTTTTTCCGCCTCAAATGCTGAAACAAGTTTTTATAGCTCCATCTCACATTTCTGATCTTATTTATCTGAATTCAGGTCCTAAGTCCCTCAGGTCTGCCAATAAAGCTCTCTCACATCTCCCACATCCTAAATGAAAAGGTGACAGAGCCTTTTATTGCTGCTCCACAGTTATGGAGTCAGTTGCCATCTGACATTAAGAGTACTCCTCCTATTTCTGCTTTTAAATCTAGACTTCAGACAGATATTTACTCTCTAGCCTTTATTGATGATTAACTTTGGATTTTCACTTCAAAAATTTTGTAAAGGACTTTGGTCAGTGCAAGCTGAATTAAAATGTGCTCTATTAATAAAATGTACTCCTACAATGTGCAGTGTTTCAGTGACTATTTAAAGCATGTGAGCATGAGGGACGTGATTAGCTGTCTGTTGCAGTGTTTAACCCAGGGTTAAGTGTAATATGAAAAGCCCTTCTGAGACTTATGGAGTAATTTTTTTCCTTATTCAATTAATTCCTTATAGATAAAATCAAGTCCCATCCTACTTTCTCTTTAAATTTGTGAATACCCTTTCATGTTGACTTTTTAGATTTGAGTTTTACTTACTACCTCTGTCTGTGTGCATGTGTGTGTATGTGTGTGTGTGTGTGTGTGTGTCTGTCTATCAGTCAGCGGTAGAAACAGTACTAAAAATAAATTGCACTCAAATAAAAGTGTCGCTACTTGAGTCATTATTTGTCAGTACTTCTAATTGTACTTAAGTAAGAGTAAATAAGTAGTTTGCTGCAAACCTTTGATTTTATAGGGACATTTTTTTGGGTCCCCTTGAGGAAACCATATAATAAATCATACTATAAATAAATAATTTTTGTTTTTGAAAATCCAGAAAGATTTCTGCTATGTGTCGGTTTAAAGTCCCCATAAAACATAAAAACTCAACGTGTGTTTGTGTGGGTGTGAATGAGAGAAAGAAAGATAGATACAAAAAGACAGAAAAAAAGCAGTGATCTGGATCAGAGGATATGACGAGGAGAAATGGCCATCTGGGACAGACTGAAACACAAGTGTGTAGAAGTACTTACAGCATTAGGATTCATTTTCTGTCTACACGAGGCCTGAACTTCCTATCATAAATATAAGATTCTGCATTAGCAACTGCTCTTAACTACAGTCATAATTCTGCACACCTGCCAAACTAGAAAAGGTCAAGATCAGCGGTAAAAACAAGAAGAATTTACAGATACAGCCTGCAACATTAACAGCCTGACATCAACAGGCTGATTTTCACAAAATTTGGTTCGTAAATGTCAAACAATACAGCATATTACAGATAATATACTGTACAATTCAAAATTTAAATTAAATTATCGATTACATGCTCTTGTAAATTATATGAATATATATCCCCAAACAGCACGGTATATTATATTATATAGACGATATTCGCTATTTCTCAGAGCAGAAGACAATACTCTCTGTGTGATAGAAATACTTTGAAATATCTAGAGATGGTATTTGTAATCAGCTGAAACCATTAAATTCAGGGAGATTAAATTCTTTGAAAAGCTTGACAGTTTGACAAGGGTCAATGATCAGAAGAATGACCAGAGGAGATAATAAGTGACCAACAAAGACATGAAGTGAAATGAATGATGTTTAAATGATTGATGGCTCATCACAGTAAAGTAATGATGTTACAGTATTTAGCTTACGTTACGGGAATTTAAACAATTGATATTAATAGATATATTACCTTTTTACAATTTTCCAGCCACACAGTTGCTGCTGGTAAACAGGATACTAAAAACATCCATCTGCTATTTATTTGGATTGCTCTTTAACTGAGAATGACCTCTCCCTCTGCACATTTCTCTGCAATGGTCCATTGAAGTTCCAGTCATCAGATTGATCATTAGTGTGACTGATAACCTCACTAATTACAACTCATTTGCTGCTAGACAGTCGAACATTAGACAATTGTTCACAATTGCACCAGCCGATTTAACAAATAGGTTGAAAAATAGCTACGCTTTTGACATGAGCAAATGATGTCTTGAATACTCGTGGCCATTTCAAATGCAAATGTGAGGCCAAAATCATTTTCAAAGAACTATTGCTGCAAGAAATATGGAGAAAGTTACAAATAACTTGTTTTTGCATAAAATAAAATATTACTGCAAGATGGAAAGGCTTGACTTTGTCTTCAACTTGCCATAGTCATAACATTAACTCACAAAAATGTTCCAAATACAACACATCATTGTATTGTGAAATCAATACAACTTTTTTCCTAAAGCATACTGGCAAAGTTTAAGTGCAAAACACCTTTATGTGGTCTACTCCTACGCTTGACAGCACTTCTTTTCCAACATGAGTCTGGTTTGCTGATCTGATATATAAACACCTACTAATTCACAAATGTTAGCTTGCTGTACAGTGTGAAACTCAAAGATCTGCATGGCATTAAGAGCTTGATTCGAGATTTGTGAAGACCTCAATGGCTATCCATCAGTAAAGCAGAAGGAAATCTGTGGAATCCGGCATTGAACACTTAAGTTTACAGCGTCTCAGGCCTCAAAGAGTGAACATGAGTCCAGGCATCAGGTTCAACAAAAAAAACTGACAAGTTCTGGAGAGGTTGCAGTGACCTTTTTTAGGAGTGATTCATGAAAGAGAATTGGGGAAACGAGGAAAAAAAAATACTTAGAAATGGGACATGCTCTAATGGAACTCATTCAGTCCTCTTCAAAGGCCAACAGAGCCACACTGTACTGCAGTGGTCAAAAGTTGAGAATGACACAAATGTTAGTTTTCACTAAGTCTGCTGTTTTAGATATTTTTGTCAGATGTTACTTTAGTCTACTCAAGTATAATTACAAGGCTTTCAAAAGTGTCAAAGGCTTTTATTGACAATCACTTTAAGATCATGGAAAGAGTAATTTTTTGCAGTGTTGACCCTTCTTTTCAAGACTTCTCCAAATCGCATTGGCATAATCGACTTCTGGGTCACATTCTGACTTTGGTCTCATTCTTGCATTATCAGTGCTTGAAGTTTGCCAGATTCCCTTCATTAAAAGAGACCAAATATGGTTCTGCATGATTTGGAGAGAAGGCAGACATTGAGTTTTATCTTATGAAGTGGGTGAGAGAAGAAAGACAGGGTGACTTGTGAGGGGAGAGAGAGAGAGCGAGAGAGAAAGGAGATGCCTGCAGGCCCTCTTTATCCTCGTCATGATGCTTTGTGAATTATGTGTGCATGTGCGTATCCAAGGCCTATGGGTAGAAAGTGTTCAGACTGCCCTTGCTCCCCTTTGTTTTTAGGAGTATAAAACCTCTGTGACATAGTCACAAACAAACACACACACTCATATCAACCTCTGGGGCTCATGTGGATGCCAAGGTTACCAATACTAGGCAATATCAGTCAGGAATACATGAACACAAGGCGCCTTTTGCTCTTCCTAAAATTGTTTTTTTTTCTCTCTGCCATTGGCCAGCTGCATGTAGAACATGATCCGTATACTTTACTATGATTTCCTGTGGCTTTACTATCAAATTCCTCTAGGCCAGGGGTGCCCACATTTTGGTTATTTTTAAGAGCTATTTATAAAATGACCAAGTCAAAATAATCTACCTACAATAAATATACAAAAAGTATTAATGAACATATTGAAGTATTTATATGCGCAATAAATGTTGGTGCAGTTGTATTGTGCAATATAAGTTCATCTTCGCTTTTGAGAAAGCGGTGAGAAAAATAACTGCTGTTTGGACAACTGAGATTTTAGATTTTCCGAAAAGCAAACTGAGAAGAAGGGTGAAGGAAGTCGTAGTTTTAATGAACATTCCAAAAATGCCGCTCCACATTTCCCTTCTTTGGTATAGCAATGACAGACTGGTGGATGAGGCAAATGAACTTCACATATAACATAGTGAAAAAAAGTCAAAATTTTGTCAAAATATTTATACAGTTCCCCCAATTGTTTTTATATCCTTTCTTAAGTTTAAAAGATCTTGCTAAAAAAAGATCTCGCAAGCGTGCTAAAGATTTTCATCACTTGTGCGGTGGGTGGTGACCCATGTATCAGCTGTCAGACTGGCTGCCTTGTACGTTAATCAAGTGACAAATTTCATAATGAGGACGGATGATGGGCAGACGTCTACTTTGTTAATTCCATGCGCTCTACCTTCCAATACCTTTGCGATCGATGTATTGGGCACCACCTTCTTTATGCTACTTGATTATAATTTTTCAATTGTGGCATTGAGAGGTAAATTCTTTTTGTATAATGGTTAGGGTTAGGAATCCAAAATCGATTACTAATACTTAAGTTCAGTAAGCAGATATTTGCTTAAAAATTAAAATTATTATTTATTCAATTGTGCGTATTTTAATATGACATTCATTTGACATTGACAAATAATATGACATTCAAGTGCAAGTGAACGAATGCACACAAACATGGCTAAATATTCTCAAACTGCCTGTTATGTCTTAAATTAACAAACAGTTGACAAAGAAAACACATGTGTAACATTTATATTGGATCTGTGCAGCTCTTAAAGTGACAGCAGCCTAATATTCCTGCTGCAGTTTTTGAAAACGTAACGTAAATCAAACAGCTATCACTGTTCTTGACTGGATAACTTTTGTAACTATATTTGTAATGTATATTTTATTCATCATGGACTGTGTTATTTTACATTTGATTACAGATTCTGTACCTGAATAATTTTTTTAATCAAAATTAGGAATCATTAAGCAGAATTGAAATCAAAATAGTTAAAAATAACAATACCCAGTCTTAAAACTAATAAATAGATCAATGAATTATACATTTAACTGCCATCCATGACAACATAGCTAAATTCTTGAATCACTTAATGGTCTTTTCTTATATTAGTAATATAATAATTGGGAGTCCATTATATCAAAAAGCATGAAACATTCGGTGTTCGATAACTAACTTTACTGTAAATAAGAAGTCACTTGGATTGCAAATTGACTATTTTTATGATCACCAATAAAACTGACTTTAAATCCCATTTCAATATCATAGCCACGTTGCATATGGTGTCATGTTTTGTTGTGAACCACAAGACTGCGCTGTCTCTCCGTCTCTGAAAAGCTAAATATCTTTCAAAATCTCATAACTTTAAGAAAGCCAAGACCAGAATTCCAGTCAACTTTAATAATCCACAATAAGTTTTAGACCAGGAAGGCATGCAATGGCAAAAAAAGAAACTGAAAATAAGCTGACTCTATTGCAAAAGTTAACAAAAGACTAAAAGTTAGAGTATGTGACACACAGAGTGGGGCTGAGACTATGTTTTTCCAAAACGTTCTTTTTCACAGACATTCTGTTTCAAAGGCTTTCCATTTATGTTGTGCATTCTGCCACAGTGAAGATCTGAGGTGTAAAAGGCCTCTGCAAAATGTTTTAATAGGCACTGACAGTTTGTGAATCTATGAACAAATGCCACTACACACCAAAAACAATTGTTTTAGTAACCAGGATTTTCTTTTCCTGTGGTCTAGGTCCTGGTCACGGTCTTTACAGGTTTCCCCTCTGCCTATGATCTCTGATGCATTGTTACTTACTTGAAAGGTTATCCTGGACTTTAATCAACAATCACAAGAAAACCACAAAATAGTCAGACCAGGATGAATGAAACAATTACTGTAGTGAAATAAGCTTTTTCAAACAGTTGTTCCATGATGTAAGTAGTAGTGTGTATAATCACTCACTTTTTCCTCACAAACAGTCATGCAGTTTGCTTCACAGCTGGATTCATTCCTCTGGGAGACGGCCATGCTCTAAATTACAGAAAAAACATTATTGCTATTCTGTCTGCTGCCTCCAAATAGCATCTTTTGTGAACTTAATGTGGTTTCAAGAGTAAAGCTATAGCAACTGGTGCAAGATTCCTTATATATTACATTATATATAAATAAATTGTGTTTAATTAACAAAGTTCAGCATGTGCAGATAATTATCTGAAATTAACACAGGAGGAGCACATTCAACTAATTAACACAATCGACCAGATGCGATGTTAATGTATATATAGAGGCAACTCACCTCTATTCATTGACTGATTTTCTGGGTTTGGGCCAAATGCTGAGCTCAAAGCGCTCCCTTCGGACAGCACACTAAAGATGCATAACCTTTACTCTATTCATTATATGGAAGTGGGAACTTGTGACTTCATGAAAGAAAAGGGAGAAAAAGACTACCACTACAAATCCATTTATTTATTTTCCATCTCTTTAAAGTGCCCTCTTTTTCAATTTCTGTTTAAAATGTATTACAACACAAGGGAAAGGGTGTAAAGGCCATAGCTTGCTGGAACTGTTGTTTGAAATCTTGCAACAAAATCACTCACCTTGAAAAACAAAAAATCATGTTCTTGTTGTGTTTCAAGCTTCAAGGCTGTTTTATCAGACCTTCACTAAACTGCACATATCACCTTTAGACCATACTGACAAAAGGCTGTCAAAACAAATTGATCTATTAAGCATTTTAGGATTTTATATATATTGTATGTGTGTGGTATGGCCTTGTGGCCTCCAAACTTCTCCAAACTTTGAAAATATGGAGAACAAGTGATTCCAATTGGCCATGCTTAGTCAACACTTTGACCCACAATGTCAGATGTTTTTGAACAAACAATAAAATGCTATTCAAATTAAACAGTGCTGTTTTTGGTCACTGTGACTACATGCATTACTCACAAGAATAGTTGTTTGACTTTACCTGCCCATATATTTGTTCTGAAATCTGTGCTGCTGTATGCACAAGACCATTTGAGAATTGCACCCGTTTGCATCAACACTGACTGACAACTGCATGAGTTAATCGACAAGGCCAAAAACTGTTGTGTACCACTGTGTCAGACCTTCTCAAAGACAAACTCTATATTGAGTTTCCACACTTTCCCTGTGGATGAAGCAAATCACATAAAGTGGATGCACAACATTCAACGTGAGAGATTTAACATCATATCTCATACTGCAGTCTTCACTTCATTAGATATTATTTGATCAGTCCATCGGCTCTTAAAGTGCTTTTCTTGCAGAGGAAAAGGGCTGTACCCACCTTATTCCAGTGGAATGGCTACTCCATTGCAGAACCAAGGTGCACCAGGGTACGGCAGAGGTGGTTTCTACTTTAGTGGATGAGGATCCTGTGCCAATGGATGACCAGCATCTAGAACTTGATTATTGTTCAGTACCAGAAAGAGAGACTGAGGAGACATTTATACTTGCTGTAACATTTATACTTCCAATGTATATATATTATACTTTTGCATATACAGTGGTACCTCGAGATACAAAATTAATCCGTTCCGAGGCGGCCTTCGTATAATGAGTTTTTCATATCTTGGAACACATTTTACATGTAAAATGGCTAATCCGTTCCAAGCCCTCCAAAAACACCCCATTAAATTTCATAATAAAGCTGAATTGACCTATAAACAATGAAATAACGTAAAATGTTGAAGCTTACCTTTCGAGTGAGGCTATCTCCGAAAGTGGCGGCAGAGGAGGAGGACAAATGGCAGATAACGTACGTACGTACACTTAACTTTACGAAAACACATAAAAAATGTTAAGTTTCGGGTGCGGAGTGGCTGAGCTAAAGCACGCCAGCACGTACGTATAGAAGATGCATGATGGGAGGGATGCTGTCCAATTAGAGAGAAGGATCTCATAGCTTGGCTAGCATCAGGAACCAATGGGAGAGCAGGAAGATGGTGGCGAGTCTACTATATCAAAGATGGCGGCGTGCGGCGCGAGTTTCAAAATTGTTATGGGGCGAATCTCAGACTTTCAGAAACCTTTCGTATCTTGAAAACTTTTCGTATGTAGAGCAGTAAAATTTTTCGTCTTTGCTTTGGTAACTTGGATTTTTCGTAAGTTGAGCCTTTCGTATCTTGAGGTACTACTGTATACAATTGATGATATCACAAAGCATTGTTGTATTCAGCGTTTTAAACAACTTCATACAAATTATGGTTAGTAAAACTGCCAATGGCAAAGGTGTTGTGTTTTGTTTATGCTCATTAACAGATGCTTTTGCTTAGTGATGGCTCTTCAAAGCTTAGAAGCAATTGGTTCAATTGATTCGCAACATGAATCAGTGTTTGGAATAGTTTGAAACTCTGGTGACGCCTGTTGGTCAAAAAATAAATACAACAAAAATTAAGTCCAAAAACGCATGAAAAGCCCTTTAACAAACCCATTACAAATTTGTCATTAAAAGTAAAAATCTATCAACTACAGTTAACTAATCATCAAATAAGATTAAATATAAAAATGCTAAGTATTTGATAATAGGATGAAATAGATAGATAGATAGATAGATAGATAGATAGATAGATAGATAGATAGATAGATAGATAGATAGATAGAATTTTATTGTCCCTTAACGGGAAATTTGTTTTCACAGACGTGTCGTCGCAGCAGAGCATGCGCCGTTAGCAAATGAAACACCGGAAGCAGGTGGATGGTCACCGTACATTCAAAGATGACATGACATGCCACGAGAACTTTTTAACCATTCTTTTAAATTTAACTCAGTAGATACGACCAAGGAAATTAAATCAAACAATGAGGAAATGCATGACAGAAAACACAGGCGTAAAATGGCGCCGTCACACCGCACAGCACACGTGAGCACAGCGCCAACTCTAAAGTCAAACTCTAACTTTAACACAGAATGTGACAAAAACAAATAAAACATACCCGTTATAACACAAATCCAAAAATTGGTCACCGCACATTCACAGATGACATTGCACGATACACATTGACTGAAATAAGCAGAGGTTTGGAGTTTACAAACGGGTTGATACACACACTTTCACAAATAACACATTTGACAGAATACAGAGACAACAGAAAACAAACTGTGCGCACCATAAAAGTCCAACCGTGCGCTTATAATCAATGTCTACATGGAGCAGTCATTGATGCGACTTACCAGGTGCGAGAGCCACGAGAACTGTTTCCGTTAACATAACTCAGCCCCTTAATATCGTGCATGCAAATGTGAAAGCGACAGCCAATGGCGTTTCTTCCCAATTTAGTGAATTTAACAATATTTAAACTCCGTTGCACATGGATGGATCGGCCAAATACGCCAATGAGAGACTTGCGTAACTACTATTGTTAATTTGAATTAATCTAATTAATATTGATCAGAGATCATTTAAAAACTATAAACACTTGTTCGATGGTTTGCCATCGGGGGTGACCTCAATGAATCTGCTTGATTCATGGGTTCACAGAGATCATTAATTTTGCTTGCTGGGAGAAATTAGATGGAGAGGGACAGACAGCATGCTGTTAAACCATGAAAGTGAATCAAGACATGTACTTCTTTCACCGTGACTTGCTTGAGCACACTTGAAGTGAAACGCACGTCCCAGA
This sequence comes from Rhodeus uyekii, assembly GCA_037043235.1. NCBI lineage: Eukaryota > Metazoa > Chordata > Actinopteri > Cypriniformes > Acheilognathidae > Rhodeus > Rhodeus uyekii. The sequence continues at coordinate 4,860,419 of JAWRVZ010000002.1, read as the reverse complement.
CGAGCTGTTAATGGGGTCATTAACAACAACCTGTTCTGTTCGGTTATGTACACAACATAGATTAATTAGGATGCGTTTGTGTTTTTGCTCCACAGAACAAAATATTCTCAAACAAAATCCTGTCAACCCTATTGGGTTGAGATGTGGTGACTGTGGGGGCCATTTTAGTACAGTGAACTCATTGTCATGTTCAAGAAGCCAATTTGAAATTATACTTTGTGACATGGTGCATTATCCTGCTGGAAGTAAATAAATTAATTGGCACTAAGGAGCCTAAAGTGTGCCAAGAAAACGTCTCCCACACCATTACACCACCACCAGCAGCCTGCACAGTGGTAACAAGGCATGATGGATTCATGTTCTCATTTTGTTTACGCCAAATTCTGACTCTACCATCTGAATGTCTAAACAGCAATCGAGACTCATCAGACCAGGCAACATTTTTCCATTCTTCAACTGTCCAATTTTGGTGAGCTTGTGCAAATCGTAGTCTCTTTTTCCTATTTGTAGTGGAGATGAGGGGCACCTGGTGGGATCTTCTGCTGTTGTAGCCCATCCGCCTCAAGGTTGTGCATGTTGTGGCTTCACAAATGCTTTGCTGCATACCTCGGTTGTGACGAGTGGTTATTTCAGTCAAAATTGCTCTTCTATCAACTTCTATCCAGCTGTTACTGGAGCTCTACCTTAAAGTAAAGTTCAACTCCAACCCCCCAAACACAACTGAACAAGCTAATTAAGATCTTCAGGAGCACTTGATAATCACAGACAGGTGTGTTGGATCAGAGTTGAAAATGAACTCTGCAGGTAGGTAGATCTCCAGGAAAAAGCTTAGCCACCCATAGTGTATGTGGTCATCATTCCAATGCAGCTTTATGGAAATTAAAAAATAAAGCCACAATCAGAATATTTAAAAATATATTCACCTTTCCCATGACCACTGAGAGTGATTGCTGATTTGTGGAAGAGCTGAGTAGGAATGGCAATAAGATTAACTGACAGTGGATCACTACCTAATTCTTTTCAGGCCCTCAGGAATGGCTTTTGGGAAAAAGGGACTAAACTATTGATTTAACAGTGGATAGATGCGGTGTGTGAATCATGCCAGTTATTGTAACACCTCTTGAACTCCTCAAACTCACACAGGTAATAAGTAAGGACAGCTGCCAAGGGAGTTTCATGAGGAGACTAACCCAACTGTAGTGCAGGAGAGTTGTCTTCGTATCACCTTTATGGATGAGAAGAAAGGTGAATGATAGCTTGGTGAAAGAAGTAAATGAAATAAAGTGAGATGTGTGTGTGTGTATATATATATATATATATATATATATATGTGTGTGTGTGTGTGTGTGTGTGTGTGTGTGTGTGTTGCTCTGTTCAGTTGCTGTTTTCTGGAGGACAGTGGGACTAAACATAAGCCATGTTTTTAGGAACTCTTAGAAAATTCCCAGCTTATAAGTTCACTTACTCACAAGTTAATTATGAGATCTACGAGAAGTTGAAATCTCTATAATTATGACAGTTCTCATAATCATGGTACTAACGGAAGAAAATGTATTACAGTAATCCCTCGCTACTTCGCGGCCTCAGTGCATCGCAGATTTTTCCAAAATATTTATTATAAATACACCACCACATCGGCAGCCGTATTGCGAAAAGCAGCATTGTTTTAACGTGATGTGCGAGAGAAATGGTTTCACAGGATGCCAGACGAAGAGAGAAACTCACCAATGAAGCTTTGTCATTAATCACTTTGTCACGTTTGAGTCATTAAGTCCTTTCTCCTCTCCCCACGTGAGAAATTTAGGAGTGGTTATTGACAACTGTCTAAAATTTGATAAGCAAATAAGTTTGGTTGTTGGTTTTTTCTGCCTTCGCTCCCTCGCTAAAATCAAATCTTTCCTTTCAGAGAGCTCTTTAGAGACAGTGATTCATGCCTTTATCACATCACGACTGGACTACAGCAACTCCCTGTACTATGGGATCTCTAAGAAGCAAATTTCCAGACTGCAAATAGTTAGAAACGCTGCTGCTAGATTTTTAAAGAGACGCAACAAATTCGAGCACATTACGCCGCTCTTGCGCTCTCTACACTGGTTGCCCACCCAGTTTAGGATCGAGTATAAAATCCTGTTACTTGTTTTTAAAGCTTTAAATTATCTTGCTCCCTCGTATCTGACTGATCTCCTTCACTTTTACACTCCTGTGAGAGGTCTAAGATCGGAGGGTAAACGCCTCTTAAAGATCCCCAGAACCCGCCTAAAGACCAGAGGAAATCGAGCTTTTGCAGTAGCTGGCCCCACGCTCTGGAACAATCTTCCAAATTCGGTCAGAATGGCTTCCAGTTTATCGGAGTTTAAAACCAGTCTTAAAACTCATCTGTTCTCTGTCGCATTCGATATGTAACTGTGGACATTTGAGTATATTAATCTATGTTTGCGGTTTTATACAGATATGTGTATTTCCATATATGTGTGAGAGTATGTGTGTATTGGATGTACACGTATGTATATCTGTGGATATGCATATGTGTATATAGTGATTATACTTTTTGCCTTCTACCTTTTTAATCTTTTAACAGAATTTTCTTTTTTTTGTGTGTGTATTTCTCCTATTAATGTTTGTACAGCACTTTGGTCGGCCTCGGCCGTTTTTAAATGTGCTTTAGAAATAAATGAACTTGAACTTGAACTTGTACACACCCACGGGCACTCAGAAAAGACACGTGATTGGTTCCTGGCACGAGATCGACGAATGAGAGCACGAGTGAATGTATCCCGTGAGCTGATTGGCTGATCCTACTTTGCGGATTTTCACCCATCGTGGGGGGTTCCGGTCCACAGTAACAACGATAAATGAGAGATCACTGTACTTGTTGTTAAAAGTAATATATTTTACAATTATTTTTGGAACCTAACTTGGGGTTGGAGCATCTCACTTAAGTTCGATTTATCACTTTACATCATATTTATTTATATTTACATTTATTTATTTAGCAGACACTTTTATCAAAACGACTTAGAACTGAGGAATACATAAAGCGATTCATCTTGAAGAGAAACCATCAATGCCTTGAATTTGATGCGAGCAGCAAGTGCTAGCCAGTGCAGCGAGATAAAGAGAGGTGTGACATGGGCTTTTTTTGGCTAGTTGAAAACAAGACATGCTGCAGAGTTCTGGATCAGTTGTAGAGGATTGTTTGCACTTGATGGAAGTCCACCCAGAAGAGCATTGCAATAATCAAGCCTATAAATGACCAAGGCCTATACGAGAAGTTGTGTTGCTTGCTCAGTTAGGAATCCTCCTGATGTTGTATAGTGCAAATCTGCATGACCGCACTTTGTGATGTGGTCATTGAAGGTCAGTTGGTCCTCAAAGATTATTCCAAGACGTCAGGCCAACCTTAGTGGGGCAATCATTGATGAACCAATCTGGATGGTAAGCCCCTATTGCATAATCACATGCTTATGTAACGGTTAAAAATAACAATTAAAAATGTTTCGTTAATTTCCAGTCTTCCAAAGTAACGTTTTAATTTCTCCGGTGAGACTTACAATCCTATTACATTTGTATTTATCCTTTTGTGGGTGTTTCACAAGTCTCAGGCCTACAAGATGAAGAATGGCAGAGCATGAGGAACTGAAGAAGGAGATGGCTGAGATGCAGAGGCAGTTGGTCGAGCAGACAGGAGAACTCGAGCAAGCCAGAACCGAACAATGAGAATCCCTGTCACTATCAAGAACTGTCATTGAGCATCAAGCCACTGCACAAGCAATCCCAGCGGCCATTTATATTATCAGGGACAGGAAACTTCTAGAATTCAATAGTTGTTTCTAACAGAAACTGGAGAGTCAAAACATGGATTACATGTATGAAATCTGCTTTCCAAGTGATTATAGGACCTACAAAGGATTGTGTAGAGTTAGCAAAACAGCATCTTAAGGAGGAAGCCAAAGAGATTGGGAGGATCATGTTGGGTGATGGTGAGAAATCTGCTGACGAAATCTTTATGGTCCTACCAAATACAAATGGAGACAAACTGCCAATTGGAAACAGAATAAAAGATTTCTACGAATGTAAACAAATGCAAGGAGAGTAGATATGCTCATACACATATGAGCAACAAGAGAGACTCAGCTGAGTTTAGCGCAGGGAGCCAAACCATGTTCCAAATGCTGAAAGTGTATTAAAGGAACAACTTGTCCTAGGCGTGAAATGAAAAGATGAGTTAAAGTTTCATGCAGATAATGCAAGCTGATATCACCTGGGCTGAAGAAGAGGAGATACATGTCCTCACTGTCATGTTTCACCTGTTTGTCCCCCCATAACGAGTCATCACAAGTCAACACATCAAAGTTGCCGTTATATTTTTCAGCACTGAAACAGTAACATCACTGTTTTTGAAGCAATTAAACTCGCAGCTTCAGTAGTAGAGTTGTTAGTAGAGAAATGCTGCACAGACCTGCTAAATTCACAAATCTCTCTCTCTCTTCCAATAATTGATTGAAATAAATGCTGTAATTAATTTATTAAAGTAGATAGAATCTTACCACACTATTATATCTCTGTGTTTGATTCAAGGTGGACAGAATCCTAGATCTAACAAGCTGTAACTGACAGAAATGTGTCCTTCTGGTCAAGTATTGAGCAGTAAACATCAGTAATAGCTTCAACTTGCCAATGCTGTGAAATGACCATGTCAAGTGGAATAATCTACAGCTAGCCGTGCATTAAATGATTTGAACGCACTCTGCAGAGGCTTCACATTGAGTGGTTCTTTGCCTGTACGTCATGCACTAAAATCGTTTAATGCGCAGCAAGTCATGGATTATCCCTTATCCCGTACACATCCAGTTGGCCCATTTTTTTAATAATGACATTGATCCACTCTGTTGTCAAAACTTTTAAGCATTTTTACACTGCATCTTAAAACTGTGCCATTCATGATGCGGAATTTAAAAAAAAATCCAAGATGCAGCAATGGGCATCAAACTAGTGCATGTTAACTTAAACCAACCATTGAGAAAATAGACCACATCTAATGTGAATATTACCTCCTGTTTCACTAAACTACATTGTTATGTCCATTCATTTCTTGTAATGAAGCTATAGAATGACAAAAGAAAATTATTGTATGTTTAGATTAGATTTTTAAAGATAACCATTTGATGTGGTAGCTTAATAAACAGTCAATTAGCTTGTTAGCTTAGCCTATACCTTACACAAATTAAACAAAATGTATAAGAAAAACTAGATGTAATGGCCACAAATTAAGATTTTGATCCCATAACTGATTGATTTGTTACATTTTTTTGTTAAATAGGGGACATGTACTAATTTGTTCTCCCTGTGTTATTCTAAGTGTGGCCATGATATAGCATGAGGGGACATGTTAGTTCAATGTGGCCATGATTTAACTTATTTAAGGTACAAATTGATAAGTTGCTGGAATTAATTCTTACTTTTTTTCACACATTATGTTCTGGGCTCTATTTAAAACAAAAAGCAAAAAACAACAACTCATAAATCTAGGCTTCTCAGCTCATCAGTGCAGAATTACCTCAAAGAATTACCTGTTACCTCAAATTCTTGTTCAAATATCATGTTTATTCTGAGTGAGAAAATAGAGCACACTAATTCAAATTCAGAAAGCAATAATTCGACAGCAAATACTGTAGCTAGGGAGCCACTTTTTATAAGAATAAAAGGTAAGCCAGCAGCCACAGACGTCTGATAATCATCATAACTTCTCTTTTTCACATGCTTTTCATGTTCAGCAGCTCTGCAAGCAGAGAAATAAGCTGCATTTTCATCATTCTATTCAAAACTGAAATGAACAGATTTGGGTCTGAGATACTACACGCTCTCTCAGCCATTTGCTCTACAAATTCTCCAAAAGTTGTTAATTTGACAATGTCTCTCATTAGCACTCCGTGATCAAGAATTTAAAAAAGAAAGCCAAAGATAATAGGATACAAATTACGGACGGCATAGAACGTCAGATAGTTGAGATGGTGTGGAAGCATTAATTAAAGTTCTGTGATGAATGTTTTGCACCCCATCTGTTATGGATGTGCAGTCCTCCATCCTGCAGCTGTACAGAGGCTTGGAGCAGGCCTGAAATATGAAGGTAAATTTCTCATATTTTGTGAACAGACTATTCAGTTGTTCTTTTTAAAAGTGTGACATCTGGAACTGCATGTGCAAATGGTTACAGTTGTTCCATTTGCTAAAAAAAGAAACAAACCTTGCTGTTTAAATGATATTATATTGCATATATCATCCTAATTTAAGTCAAACATTATGGCTAAAATTAACACCTAATTTGCATTCACATTTGGAGTGTTGGCATTAACTTTTAGCTCATATAGTATTTATGCTCAACTGTTTATACAGCAAATGTGAAGAGTTCAGGTTGCATTAAATAAATCCCTTTCTCCACTGTGGTGTCTTTCATCCAGCTCTCTCTGTGATGTCAGGTTTTATTTAAGCATGTGAAATATCTGCCTTTGGACTTTTATAATATGAGTGGCTTTATCTGCATGCCAAACATAGTGCTGCATGATTACACTTGAAATGTATGTGGATTTTGAATCATTTGCATGAGATGACTGTCTTTGTTCATTTCTCCCTGCTAATCTTTTATATGCTGCATCATCTTTATTTCTGTTTGAAAAGGCTCAGTTCTCCAGTTGAGTTAATCCAGTAAGGGGTCTTGAGAATGGCTGTTTTATTGTTGCATTCAACAATCAGAGGTTCTTCGCAGAATATCAGCATGGATGAAAATCACTTTAGAAAAGGAATTCTAGCATGGGATCATTTTCCTCAGAAGTCCGGAAAGTTAGATCGTTATCTTGGAATTGCACTGACTGTGTAAGAAAGACCATATGTCATGACGAATATAGAAATTTTATCAATTCATTGCTTTGATCCCCCAATATCCTGTTTCCCAAAAATACATTTTGAATGCACAGATCTCGTGTACAAAGAGCGCTGATGTAATGTCCCATTTCCCCCAGGAATAAAGAAATCATGATGCAAGGTTCTAACCCTAACCTAACCCTAACATTAAAGGATCAGCCCTCTTCATGTTCAAAGTTGTTCATGATTTTTTCATAAAACCTTTTAGAGTGAAGAGATGAAAGTACATTCCCTTTTTCATTTCAGATCTCTAGTGAATAAAGAGCAGGTGTCATATACTGTTAGAAATGGCTAGAGAATGACCTTTGTTACCTTTGTTTGAATGACCTATGTTACTCTTTTTGTTTTGTTTATGGGGTCAGGTCGATTCAGGTCATGGGCATTCCTGAAATAGGTTTAAACTGGCTTGAAAGACTTTGAAAAGATAGGGGTGGAGGTAGCAACAGCTTTTGAAAGGTGTATTTAAGAAAGTTAAACATAAAATGTTTATGTATCAAAATCAAGAATCAAGAGGATGACTTGGAGATACATTTTCTGTCCTTTATCTTTATTCCTAACAATTGTAATAAAACCTTTAGCGCAATAATGTACAGTGCTCTGATTTAGCCCTTTAATGATCCAAACCATTCAAAAAAAAAAAAAACGGAAGGTAAAAACGCATGGACTGCAAAGGGAGCTGGAGGCAAAGTCAGTGTCAGACTTAGAGTTTTATACTGAAGCTGTAGAAAAAAGATGATCTGTGAACTGATATTTTTCCCTGGCTTTATTTTAATATCTCAGGTTCCCAATTAAGTTTTTGAAAAACCTCTGTAGATTCTTTCTCAAGAAATTTGGTTTAAAATGTAAACATTTAGAGTGGATATGAAGTCAAAATTGTGAAATCATTGATGTGATTCCAAAGAAACAATTGGTCTTTTATGCTGAAGTCACTTGATAACACTTCTGCAAATAGCTGTTTATTAAGGTACTGTTTTAGCTAATTTAGTATTAGCTAAAGATTTTCTCTATTTCATATTTAGAACTATGTCAGATTTTTCTGTACGCCTATATATACAGTGGTATGAAAAACTCACTGGTTGCCCACTTCATGATTTTTGTTTTTTTGCATGTTTGGCTTAAATTTTCAGATCATCAAAGTAATTTAAATATAAGTCATAGTGACAAAATGTCAAAATTGTGGCTCTACCAGGTTTAGAGGACAAGCACTTTGTAGTTTCTAATTTTATTTTCCCTTAAGAATAGCAACCTTCATTTAAAAACGGTATTTTGGGTTTTCCTTGACTAATATTTAAATTTATTTGATGAAAAAAATAAGAAATCAGGAAGGGGGCAATCTCTTTTTCACACCACTGTATGTGCTTGCTCAAAATATTATATTATTTAAACTTTCTGTAGTCTAATCAAACGATGAGTCAAGACATAAGTCAAGACTTACATTTGTAAGTTCAAATGTGCATTGATCAGGTTTTACACAATAAAACATATCCCATGCAGTGTTTCAATACAGTGCAAAGTATACATAAAATGCATAAATTCAGTATGAGGCGATTGTTTCCCTCTGCACTATACACACAGAGACCATGGACAAGGAGACTACAACCATTCACTGTCAACAACCAAACTAGACTGAATGAATCATGGGGTTTAAATACAAAAGGAGGGAATTAGATCCAGCTGACAAAACTGATGGTGTGATTTATGACTCGAGAGGTGAATGGAATTACATGGGAGACCATGGAAGGAAACAGGAAGTAGACAAAAGACACGACTACTTCTTGTAAACTTTTAAGCCAATTGTCACAGCTTTGATTGCTATTAAAATCATTTGAAACATTATACGTTTTGGGTGTTTAATAGTCTAAATCCCACTTCAGTGTAGTGTAGCAGTTTAGAGTAGTGACACTAAATCCTATTTGTTAATTTCTTTGGCAGTAGATATTTTGTTCCCTGTTGGTGTTTCAATAAGAGAGTAATAATTTTCCATCCCGTTTCAAATTATCGGCAGGTTTTTTAATTTCCTGGTTCAAGCTATTGTGCGGTAGAGAGCAAACTCAAGGTCTGAGGGGAGTCTGTTCATTTTGGGAGATAAACAACCATATTGAAGGCCAGCGGCTCAGGTAAATAATTTCTTAAAAAGTAATTCGCTTGTCATCTTTTGTTTTCCTCAGTTGCAGATGAGGTAGTCTATCAGTGAAAGGTTGGCTCGAAGTGCTGGAATCACACTTGCCTCAATTTACACATACAAAATGAATGTTCTATTATGAATATGGTTTGCAGTCATAGCTTGTTGAAAGTTATGTATATTAAGCCTAGTAATCAATTGTCATAGATTTTTAATTATTATTAACCTTAACTGCCAAGGAAAAGTTGTTTTTATTTTATATGTGGTGTGATAGATCACCTAGTTGTAATCCTTTTTAATTACTTCATCGTTTTATATTGCAAGATGCTGTAGACAATTTAATACAAATAAAACAAAAATAGAATATTTAATGCATTCTCTCAGTTAGACTTCTTTTTTTGCAACACGTTTTCTCTGCTATCATGTATTTCTATAATAAAAAATAATTTGTAAAATATCTTACCTTTCAAGCAATATGGAAGCAAAATTACTAAACTTTTTTTTTTTTACAATCATGCTACCTTTGCAAGCACAAACTGTTAATCAGTTTAATAAGACTTTCTCTTTATTATATAATTAGAATCAAATAAACAATATAGCTCTTATTTACAGTGATTAAATTTTTTTGATTAAAAATATCTATTACAAACCACCAAATAGGTGTGTAATGGTATGTAAAATTGGCATTAAACCAAAACTACAAAAATGTAGTACACTTTTCTTAGCATCCATTTCCATAGTGACTCATCGATTCGTCACTCTGTTGAGAATGTCTTGTGTTAATCCTAAACATACTCTGGGTTGAATTAACTTACTCCCAGGTGCTTTTTTGGAACCAACATATCCTGAGTAAACAAGGTTTGGGTTAATCAATGAAGAGTTCAGTGTATGTTTGTCTGGAATAATCTTCTTACTGTACATACAGTATTTGATTAAAAATACAGTAAAACACAAAGTTATATTGTGTCATGTTTTCTATTCTGAAAAAGGGGGTGGGGGGGGGGGGGGGGTGGGGGGGTTGATTATTTGAATTAAGTTCAAAACAGCATTTTTGTTGCAGGAAGCATAGGAAAATGGAGGTTCAAAAAGGCTTTAGTAAACCATATGAAAGAAAAAATCCAAAACACAACATTACCTTGATCAGGTAATTGCAAACACAGCAACTTAAATATTAAGGGAAATGAAGGTAATGAATGATACAGTTGAACATAATGACTAATCATATCAGTGATCATGCCATATTAACTCAAGAGTGGGAAATTAGAACAAAGGAAAGGTTTGGAACAAAGTCAATGAAAATGAATTTAACAGAACATAATTGTGATATTTTTATCCAACATAAAATATAGTATTACCGCCATGTTGGAATTGTCCGTTTAATGCATCCTTTCTGAATAAAAGCATTTAAAAAAAAAATCGTATTAACCCCAAACATTTGAACAGTAGAAAACAAAACATACACACTACTCTTTATTATAGTATATAAAAAGATTTATTTTCTACTCTTCTCTTCATTGTTAGATTTGTTTCCTCCATAATCTTGACTGATTATAAACACATATACAAAGGGATTTGGGGAGATTTACAGTTTCCAATTGAACAGCATAAAAAAAACACATTACGTGTGGCCTACTGCAGTCTCTCTGCATTACAGCAGCTCTGCTGCTCTTCTCCTGGGCTTTCTCACTAGAAGCTGTTTGTTAGAAAGCCTATTTGTCACCTCAGCTATGCTGTGAGCATCATTAGCAGAGGTCGACAGCTCTCTGACTCGTCTGGTTTCATGGTTGAATTCTTCTTCTCCACATGACTCGCTCTCATTCACTCTCTCTCTCTCTTTCTCATCTAGGACTCGGGATAAAATCATGCTTTGGTAGAGCCACTAGTGATGAATGACCAGGTTCGGGAGAAAGATAGTATGCAAGACGGGTAGGTTACAGAAAGAGGTTATTATAATTTCAAAGGACGATATGACTTATGGTAGGAATGTGGTTGGATTAAATTATAAGAAGTGGTTGCTTTGGTTGTGGTGTGAAAATCTCTAGCTCGAAGATATTGTGGAACCCCAGCATAATGCAATACAAAGCACTGTCAGCTGAAAATCATGTTCCAGATTTAAAAAGTTTTGACATCATGCTATTAAATATGCAACTTACCATACCATACATTCACAACACTTTTCTGTCTGTCGAGTTTTCAGACCAGCTAAGAGTATATGCTCGAAATCCTGATTCCTAATCCAATACGGATTGCTGTATGGTACGTGCATGGTAAGAGAAGAATCCCATGAGACAAACCCTTTAATGAAAATGAAACCAGTAAAAAATTAAAACCAGTAAATCTAGCCACAATGAGCTGTGTGGGAAATGAGTTCAGCTTCTCATTGTTTTCCTCATTACATTACCTACCTTTCTTCTGTCTTGTAAAATGTTGTCAGATTTGAGTTTGTTAAAATAATCACATAAAAATGCACAAAATCACCACTGTTGGATGCAGTATAGCAGCACAACAAAATTGTGCTGTTTTTAAATTAATTGCCATTCCTTAAGAAAATTATTTTAGTGAATAATGCCTAATCTGGGTACTAAAACAATGCAAACAGTGCTAATAATTAGTGATATGAGCAAAATTTGGTCATAGTGAATTCTCCTATTAATATTTATAGTTGTCCTTACAACACAAATAAGTAAACCTGGACAAGACAAGTTGTTTATTCCACTGGCTAGTTCACTGAGCCTCACAAAGCTTCTGGAAACCTTATTTTCACCCCAGGCTGTAAAAGGACTGCCATGAAGTGACAGCTTGCCTCCCTATCAACTTCGTAGGAATGTGTTTGCTTCTCTTTTTCTTTGTCTTTTTCTTAGTCCCCCTTCTCTCTTTCACTCTCTCTGTCATTCTGTTCGCATCCTGTCTTTTAGACTTGGTTCACTCTGTCCTCCAGTGCTGGAGTATATAGTGAAGAGAGGAAGAACAGAATCTGAAATTGCATCCAGCTTGAGGTAAATACAATGAGACAGAGCAGCTTCTTCTTTCACATCACTGGCTGCTTACAAAACAGTTGGAATTATCAATCCTGACAGAATGTGTGTTTCCTAATTCCATTTTTCACTCCTTTTCCTCTTTCTGGGCCATATGGCAATGCACATTTGAATACACTACTGAGCAACAGAATATATGATGTCTTGAAATTTGACACATAAGTATGTGAAGAACGTGGTGAGGATGATGCTGATGTCTCTATTAAATTGATTATTATCTTCTCAAAAAGAGCTATATATATATATATATATATATATATATATATATATATATATATAGCTCTCAATTATAATGTTGAATGGCTGTAATTACTTACCCAAATTGAGAAGATAATAATCAATTTAATAGAGACATCAGCATCATCCTCACCACGTTCTTCACATACTTATGTGTCAAATTTCAAGACATCATATATTCTGTTGCTCAGTAGTGTATTCAAATGTGCATTGCCATATATATATAGCTCTCAATTATAATGTCTGTAATGGCTGTAATATATATATATATATATATATATATATATATATATATATATATATATATATATATATATATATATATATATTGATGTATGGTGACCTTGGGTGATCTGAAAGGCACCTAAAATAAAGTGTATTTTATATATATATAAAATACACTTTATTTTAGGTGCCTTTCAGATCACCCAAGGTCACCATCCATCAATATATATACACATCAAATATATATATATATATATATATATATATATATATTACACACATCATATATAATGCTTTAATATTTTCATATAATTGCAATGGGTAATTAAACTGAAATTAAATAATATCTTCAATAATTTGTGCAGTTGATAACCACTTCACTGCATAAATTGTATATGGAATATACACTCACCTAAAGGATTATTAGAAATATTTGTTCAATTTCCTATTAATGCAATTATCTAATCAACCAATCACATGGCAGTTGCTTCAATGCATTTAGGGGTGTGATCCTGGGCAAGACAAACTCCTTTACTCCAAACTTGATGTCAGAATGGGAAGTTGGTGGTTGTTGGTGCCAGACGGGCCGGTCTGAGTATTTCACAATCTGCTCAGTTACTGGGATTTTCACACACAACCATTTCTAGGGTTTACAAAGAATGGTGTGAAAAGGGAAAAACATCCAGTATGCGGCAGTCCTGTGGGCGAAAATGCCTTGTTGATGCTCGAGGTCAGAGGAGAATGGGCCGACTGATTCAAGCTGATAGATGAGCAACTTTGACTGAAATAACCACTCGTTATAACCGAGGTATGCAGCAAAACATTTGTGAAGCCACAACATGCACAACCTTGAGGCGGATGGGCTACAACAGTAGAAGATCCCACCGGGTACCACTCATCTCCGCTACAAATAGGAAAAAGATGCTACAATTTGCACAAGCTCACCAAAATTGGACAGTTGAAGACTGGTCGTGCCTGGTCTGAAATCTCTATGTGGGAAAATATATGTTATATGGGTTATCTCGATGCTTTTTTGCAACCCCCGAGGTCGTCGACAACTCCACTGTATATATGAAACTAGACCCGTCTCCAAATTCATCCCTTATACCCTCATTTACTATTCCCTAGTTCACGTGGGACAGTGATTGACACCTAGTGCTCAAATTTAGACACTGAAGGAATGGCTGCTGCTTTTGCAAAGTTTGTACTTGCTTATATTATTTATTTAATTATTTGAAGCTAAGCAAACTGGTAGCTCCAAAAGTAGCATGAAAAGTTTTATTTTGGACTCAAGACTGTCATTTTCTTGAACTTGCACTGCATGGAAACAACGTATGATAGATAATGTTCACTAAGGTTTCAGACACCACTACAAATGGCTGTTAGTTCATATAGTTCCCGATTTAAGGGTAGGGGGCTGAATCACACATCCTTGGTCAAGTAAGGATGACAGTAAATAAACAACTGAGAATACAAAAACTAAACTAAAACCAAACATACATGCATGATTTAGGAACATGGTATATTTCAATGGTTTTTATTTATAAATATTTGACCAGTGAGAAACGAGAGAGCAGAACAAACCAAACAAAAGTGTGTTGCTTTGTAAAATGTGTTCTCTCCCAGGAGAACCCAGTAATTTTCTTGCAGTCTTAGCAAAAAGCATTACAGTTGGACAACAACAATAAAGAGGAAAATGTTTACACTTAAAGGGACAGTTTAACAAAAAAGAACATTGTCATCTTTGACCCACGTTCATGTCATTACAAACCTACATGCCATTCAGAATCTCCAAGCCTCTTTTGCCACATAATAAAAGTCCCTGGACAAAAGTAGCTTGGACTGCTAAATATTTTGTCCACCAAAAAATAGTCTGTCCTATCATCTGTTCACTTCATGGTTCCCAACCTGCTCTCCCAGTATGTTCTACTTCCACCTTTCTCGTCATCAGTCACCTCATTAGTCTCGTCAGCTGTGTCCCATCTACTAATCCTCTCCTGTCTATATCTTCCCTGTGTTTCCTCCAGTCTTTGTCTGTTCTCATTTATCGTTCATGGTATGTTGTGTGTGTTTATACAGTACCCTAGTTTTGAAATGTGAAATTAAGCTATGTCCCTTGTACCTTCTTCGTCGTGAGTAACAATAGGTTAATGCTAGAAATTTTGATCTGAACTAGTAACTTTTAAATTTTCCCTGCAAGTTTGCCGTTATTTAGAAACGTATTGGATTAAAACCATGGAATAGACTTAAAGCCCCTTTCACGCTGAGTGTAATGCACTAAAGCAATGCGAATCGTCTACGAACAGACCTTTGATACTGAAAGTGAAACTATTGAAGCGCTAATTCACGCCTATACAATCGGTAGTGCTGACCGATAATACCTTTTTCCTCATTCATACATCTCATAGGTTTTCCCATTTTACTTTAACCTTGTCTGCTGCACAACAAACAACAGTAAATTAAGATAAAGTTTGGTACTACACAGAAACCATCGTGCGGTTTTTGTGTAATGACTTCTGACTAAAGTGGATTTTAATTTAAACATTGGCAAACACGCATTATTTGCAGTGATTTATTATAAACTGACCACTACACCTGCTTAGCATGTCGCATGTAATCATTTCTCATTCTTTATTGATATAAAAACACCCAGAGCCTCATGACAAATGCATGTCATCAAAATCATATATTTATTTGGCTTCATGTTTCATCTGCAGAAACACTTCTCTCAGTGGTTTATGTGCGGAACTCACAGAATGAGAAAATGAACACAACACTGTGTTGACAGACGCTAATGAGAACCAACATCAAATCTTCATTGTTTACACACCTAGCTGCCACTCTCACACTTTTGTGCAACATAAGTTAAGCTGTTGGAGGGTGAAAAATAACACACTGGTCAAAAAATAAATACATTCTTGCTTTATTGCGTTGCGATTGATGACTCCCTGTGTGAATCACTCCATAGGATTCAAGAGCATCATCGTGACATACATTTGCGGATCTTCATTATGTGAAAAGCCCTTTGAACACAATTTACTGACACTGACTTATAGTGAATTATAAATACAATAAAACATGTTCTTTTAAAAAATGTGTACACTGTCCTACTCTCTTAGCCGATTTGATCTCCACTTCTATTGGTGCTTATTGCTGATCCATCTTTATAATGATCGATTTGCACTTGTAAAGTCATGTTATCACTTCAACAAACTGCATTTTATAATTGAGTCATGCCACAGCAGGTTATACAATTATACACAACCTGACCTTTTGATTGCTCCTAATTCATATTGACTTCTACGCTGCATCATGATGGGAGTTTAAATGGCAATGGGATTAAAGATTTTTGAAACTTCAATACCAGAATGTTCATATGAAGAGCTGAGAGGATGTGGTGTGAAGACAGCTGACACCTTCATAATATGAGCTGGGACTTCGATAATAATGTCTTTAGGAGTCTCTCACACACAGTGTAATCCTCCTTTGATAGGATGGAGGGAGGCTAGCTTGCTCATTGATCAAAACTCCCTCCTGGTCTGTTTGGCCTGAGAATTAGACAACACAGGAACAAGAGATAGAGAACTAACGAAATAAGATGATGAAGATTTGATTCTCGCTTCTTCGTGTCTCCTTGCATCATTTTTGCTATGTATCTCTTTAGTTCAATCTCTCTCTGTTTCCGAGAGATTCTTGGTGTCCCTTTTTTCCTGTCTGAATACCTCATGAGCCGCTCTCACGTTGAAAGCCTCTTCGGTTGCAGATTCTTAGAAATCATAAGCCATTGCGTGTAGATTAAAAAGATGCTCCTGTCTCTCTTTAGCAATCAAATGATGTCAGCAGTCGATTGGAGCAAGACGACGTGAATGAGTAATAGTAACACTTACCTCTTGAATTCTGATCAGTGTAGGAAGGATTAGTAGAGCACAGTGGCATGTGGAGGACCTATGAAATGGCCAGCATTCATTCATTAAATCAATTATTTTATTCAAAATGTGATTTTAATTATGTTTATGAATTCAATTATTCATGTTTTATTTTTATTTGAATATAAATTCAGTTCAATTTTGATGTTTGACACTTTTTCCCCTTAGAGCAGGGGTGTCAAACTCAATTTCACAGGGGGCCAAAATCCAAAAACACTTTAGGTCGTGGGCCGAACAGGATAAACATTTATTGAACACACTAAAACTAAACTTTTAAAACTTACCTTTTTTGAACATAAATGTGAATAAAAACAGACAGGAATATTATTGAACTTATATATAAAAATATATTTAAAAAAACATTTATATATATATATATATATATATATATATATATATATATATATATATATATATATATATATATATATATATATATATATATATATATATACCCTGTCTAAATTACACAAGTTGGAAATAAAGTAAACGTTAAAAGAACAAACATTCAAATATCTTCACTCTTATGTCATTTTATATAAAACTAACATTTTAAATATCCTAAAAGATTTTGCTCTCCATAAAAATATATCCTTTCAAAATTATACAAATTCAAAATATGAACATACTGCATTTCAAAACCTGGAAATACAAGTAAAATGTTTGCTTTTCAGCAATAAATCAAATCATTCAGTTTTCTTTGCTCTTATGTCATTTGTCTCAAAGTGCCTTCTTATTAAATTATTTAAATACCGCCACATCTCCG
Organism: Rhodeus uyekii; assembly: GCA_037043235.1. Taxonomy (NCBI): domain Eukaryota; kingdom Metazoa; phylum Chordata; class Actinopteri; order Cypriniformes; family Acheilognathidae; genus Rhodeus; species Rhodeus uyekii. Next base: position 4,843,190 of record JAWRVZ010000002.1, on the reverse strand, counting down.
CAAATGAGAGACACGGGTATACCAGCAGTATGTCAGTAAACATATACCGTATTTTCCCGCATATAACCCGTGGGTTATAGCAGATTTTACAAACTATAATCACAAATATTTTACACGTAATAATATTTCAATATATTTTCTTTCTGGCGCTTGTAATATCACTCTGACTGCTGGCGCTGATAGGCTGTCTGACCTGTCAATCATGCAAGAAGACGTGATTGGCTGTGCTGCCATGAGGGCAGGCTCTTCTTATCCGATGATTTTCGTGCTCAAGCACTGTGTACCGAGCCTGAACAGTTATGGATAATTGACGTCATGCAAGCAACATTCAAAATGTGATCTTACACAAAACAGTTAACCAATCTATGGTTGCAGGTTATGCCAACGATTTTTTTACACAAAACTCTCGGGGGCTATATGAGGGTGCGGATTATCGTCTGCGGGGAGATACGGTACTCAGCCTCCCATCGGTTTTTAAAGGCTCTGTTTTCAGATTCAACTTTTCTCCTCTGCATTGTGAGGGCTAGCTTCGCAATAACTTGCAGCATCATAAGCTAGACTTGATTAACACGTGAAGTGTTCGACAAGGCAGCTGAAGCGCTGCATTATGGGATATTATAAGTTTATTGTGTTACCAGCGCTTCATATCGCTGGGCCATTGATGATAATATATTAAATGATCACGCGGGCCAGACATAATTACACGGCGGGCCGGATGTGGCCCGCGGGCCTTGAGTTTGACACCTATGCCTTAGAGCATATGGCATTTACCTTGCACTATCCACAAGACAAAACCTTCTCAAAACCTTTTTCCTTTTCAAATACAACAATAATGCAACAAAAGTGTGGCAGCTAGCTGTTGTTTTCATATTATTAGTCAAATATAGCTGTATGACAATTGACTAATTTGTTTAGGATTGCATTATTCAATATTTATATTAGAAACATCATTGTTAATTTATCACAACACTGTTACAAATTGTCACGATAACTTGGAAGGAAACTGACGATGAACAGAAATACCTTTTAATGGTAGAACTCAGAAGCATGTAACACCAACAATAAACAACAAAGGAATGAATGAAAACAGGCACATTATATACACACAGGAAATGAGGAAGCTAAACAGGGACACCTGAACATAATCAAACCAAATTAAACACCATGACAACAAATGAATTCAAACCCAGACAAGACAAGTTCACAGAGCAAGAGATAAGCGTAAAACAAATGTTGCTATGTACTTAATTGTTACAATAAAACAGTGGAATCCGGTTATGTCGACGGCCTCGGGGGTTGCAAAAAGCATCGAGATAACCGTTTAGTGAGATAACCAACAGCCAATATGGCGATTTATTAGATGAAGCGATCAGCATGCTATAAAAGTACACACACACTGTATATGTTTGCTAACAACAAAAGGCATATGTGCACCAACTAACAGCAGAGATTTACCAGTATACAATAAAAAACACCTTCCATTCTCGATACAAACCTTTGATTATATTCTCCAACATTGCAAACACAATTTCGCTCACAGCATAAACAATCATAAAATATTTGTGAGGTCATCACGCTGTACTAGATTGCATACTTTCTTGCGTTCTGCCTGTCTAATGTGCTTTCTCAACAAATTCGGCTTCGTCCCGTCTTTTAACAACCGGGTTCTTCAATCCGTAGCAGCACTGAGCAGAGCGAGCGTCACAACAAAAGCAGGTGTGTGTGAGTGTGTTTATCTAAGCCTATGAGGTATGAGGCTTAGATAAACACACACAATTTTGTTACTGAACAATGAGTATGAGGCTTAGATAAACACACACCTGCTTTTGTTCTGGTGCGCGCTCTGCTCAGCGCGTAAGAACGATATGTGCTTTCACAGTGTTGCGCGGCGCTGTGAGAGAAGAGTCACTGAAAGAGCGACGTACAGCACAAACTCAGCGCATGCGCAGTGAATTAGGTACGCTCAGTCACGAGATAACCATGTGAAGTGGCAAATTTGTCCCTCTTTTGTGCTCCAGATATTAGGGTTCGATGACATAAAAGAATCGACATTACCGAAAAGAAAATGCTATGACAAATAGGGAGTTTGGCGGTTCCACTTCAAAAACGTTGACATAATACGATTGGCGAGTTAACCGAGAGTCGAGATAAGTAAACTCTATTGTTTTGGTACATGCAGTTATCCAGAACCTAACCATTAGCTCTACTGTTGAGCACAACGGTAGCGATCAACAGTTCAAAATATCAGAAACTCTTTCAAATGTTACATATAACTGATCATTAAACATTAACAGATGTTTCCCTTTACTCAAAAACACATACAATAATTCTTAATTTCAGTATTTAATCTCCATTTCCAGCCATTTGCAAAGCATGCCGGGAACTGACTATGGTAATAAAATTGCATAAAAAAATGATTGATGAACTAATTATCTTAGTGTAAGAGGGTAGGCTTTCTTTCCTTAATTAATTACTCAATTCAAACCTCAAAACTGCGCAAGGTTCCTTTAAAAACTTCCCTTACTACTAAAAACTATCCCTTATTTATATTGGTGAAATGTGCTTCATTATTTTCTATATAACGCCGAACCACAAATTACTTAATAAAACATATAGAATATTTTAAATTATCACCTTAATGGTTTTAATGAAAATTACCAGACCCATGATTAATTTATTTTACAGTGAAGCAAATTTGTCAGCACTTACCAATCCCTTCACTATTCATGCAGCATATGATGAGCCAACAACAGCATGCTGCATTGCTTTTTAAAAATTATTATTTGTATAAATCCAGTGGTTGTTTTGCATAAGGCAACAGCAGGTGCAAATGTTTCAAGTAAATGCATTGCAAAGGTCACACTTTTGCCTGGAATGACTCTACTAATATTTGCTTCATCGATGTAGCACTCAAACTCAAAAGACAAAGTCTACGTGAAAGGCATGTTTCATTGAAAACCACTCTTTTGACTCACTGCAGGAGGGATGAGTCTGAAAATATTCTAAAAGGGTAAAAATCTATTTTCAGAATAAAGAACTTTAGTCAATCAATGCGGAATGATGTTACTACAAAAGTGCTCAATGGATTCAAAGAGTGAAATGTTTTTGTCAAGAAAACGGTTCACAAAGATCATAAGATATGCACTTTGCACTTGTTGTATGGAATAATTAGCTATAGGTTGCTTGTATCAGATGGCCCATGGCTCTGGTATCATTGGGGACTACTTTAGTCTGAATTATATAAAGTGAGGTGTGAAATTAAAATCTTGCAATGGCAAACCCCTCTCTTTGACTTCGCGTATCCCCTTTCCCTAACATTCTCTTCCATTTCCCTCCCCCGTTTCTCCTCATACGCAGCCCTGCATAAACTGATTATTGCAAAACTCAATAGCTTTGTTGGCTACAATTATCTTTTCATTACAGAAGTGTTGTTTTATTCACCGTGAGCTCCACATACAGACAGCAGGATGAGCTCATAAAAATTCATCAGCTTGTTAACTTGCAGAGCACATGCAGAGGTTTTTAAAAACGTTATTATTCTAGTCAGGCTTCCAAACGGAGAAGAAGAAAAAAACAGACCAGGTTGCTAATACCTGGTTGAGAGACTTCAAGTCTCTGGGTGAGAGATGTTGTAGACTCTTAAACAGACACGAGGAGTGGGATAGCGCCGGATCTCTTTCGTGTCAGGGGGTTAAGTGTCTTGTGTGCTAATGCAGCTTATGAATTGCAAAAGTGTAAAGAGTCACGTCCAAGGGCAAAGATGGGTTAGGGGTTTTCGTTTGATCTGTGGCAGAAGAACATGCTGGAGAAGCATGTAAATCTGTTGGGTTTTGAGCTTTTGTACATTAAGACGAGGAAATCACAGGTCTTTATGGCACGGGAGGGATACGTCTTACCCCAAATTATTTAATGATCATCAGATGGGTCAAAAATGTAAAAGCAAGCAAAAAAATGTATAATTGAAAACCATGTGATGCAAAAAAAAAAAAAGCATTCAAAAATGATTTGCCTAAAATTGGCCATACATTTTTTTTATGAATTTGAAGGAGTGCTAGCATGGAAAAACATTCCTTTCGAGTATTAAGGATTTTTCCCAAGAAGTTCTAGAAGCTACCTAGATACTAGATGGATAGAATGTGGAATTCCAGTGCTTTAAGTTTGCTTAGATCTTTTGTAAATTGTCTGTTATTTTTTTAAATAACAACAGATTATACTATTTTGAATATTAGGTTTTTCATCACTGTGTTTTATGGATAAAATGTGGATAATGTGGAACAAAGTAAACTTTGAAAGGAGGTACTGCATTTATTTATTTGTTTGTCGGTTGCTATAAACAATTAATTTGTTCACATCTTTATTTAAAATAATGTAAATGCACTTTTTCACATTTACATATTCTCTAATAATTAAACTCAACTTTGGCACAGTTTTTCCTAATGTAGAGTTTGTTGTGATTTTCAGAAATCTTTTATACAACAATTCAGTAAATAAGATGTTAATATTGAGTAACTTAGACTTTTATACAACATTGCCAGTTACTTTGTCTGTTTTTGTTCTACCAGTGCAGAAAGCCACTGTAGAACCACTGTGCGTCTTTAAGCACACACGCATAATAATGGAATCTGACTAAATCTCCCATGTTGGTTAAACTGTCTTGTAGGTACTACATTCGGTTTGAATCGACTGTTAAAAGTTATGAGAAATATGAATGAAATTCAGACATAGTACATCCGCCATGTTGTCAATGTCACATGACCAAACAGTGTCAGATGTGTCGCTTTATTGCCATTCACAACAGCTGCACAATTTGCTAACTCACTTCAACAGTCACTAATCACTACCAACTAGCACAATGATGTAACCTACAGACACTGAAAACCACTGAAAAATCCCAAAGCACCAATACACAGAGTGCAATTCTGAGTAAAAGGGCCCAGTACTTTTGAAATATTAGGTTAGATTAGAATAGAATTACAGATTTGAGAAAAAGAATAAACTGAATATTAGATCTGATAAGTTTTTTTTTTCTTAAACTCATTTCTCCTAGTGGACAACTAATGAAGTGGAATGATTTGCCCCACTCTCCCCTGAGACTTCTGTGAAACGTCCTCCTGAAAACTATTTTCACCAATTGATCGCACAATGAGCAATAAGGAAGATAATTAGTGTAAACACACACCTCTGTGGAATTAAATGAACATCTCTTGCTGCTGCAGGAAATCTAATCTTCATCTATTGAACCAAGGCCACCACTAATTGCACCAAACCTCAGCTCTCACAGGGACAGCACGAATCCTTAGCTATTAAAACGTGATATTCCTGACACTACAGTAACAACCAAGCCAAAATAAAAGGTTATTTTAAAGTTATGAACAAACATTCTTCCAGTAACGTTAATAGAAAGTTATTTTAAAGTTACCGGGTAATTAATAAAGTTTACAAAAAGTTAACACAAAAATGTTTTGGATGCATTTTTCATGAAAAAAAGTCTGGATTTTTTTTTTTTTTTGGGGGGGTGGGCATTCATTTAATATTGCTATTTGTTTCAGAATGATCAGGGAACATTCAAAAGTAACATCCCCATAATGTTCTACTGTACTCAGGTACAGTAAATGGTATACGTGTTTGGCACGCTGTTCAAGCAGAAGGCTCAGAGCTCGGTGTTTAACCCCAACCCAGAGCACTCCCCACAAAAGTTGCAACAAAAGTGGGACAGCTACTGGTAAGATGTTGATGACCACCCCAAAAATTTGAAAAGTGTAAAGCTGACGTGCACCGATCAAGAAGGGTTTTTAGTTTCAGGTTCTCTTCGGAAATTGTCCCTCAATTTCCGTGGGAGCATGGAGAAACATCACTACCGCAGCAGTGGATACTCCCCTGAGCTACTCGGGGAGCAAGGAGCCACATCACTGCTGTGGCATTGGAAACTAATTTTGAAAAGGCAAGACCAAGGGATGAATATTTGGCGACAGGACGGTGTGATTGCCAGACTGAACATGCCATGACGCCAAGCCCACCTAAGGACTTGGCCATGTAGCCAGTGTTGAAGCGGCCCCGAGCTGCGCTATATCGGCTGCAGATGCCATATGCCCCAGGATCTTCTGGCTTCTTGCTGGCTGAACACCTTCAGACAGTTCAACACCCACTGTGGATGTTCGTTGGTGGGACGTACTGTCATGGTGACTGAGTCCAACTCCAGATTGAGAAGAGATGCTCTGTACAGGGGAGCGCTTGCTCTTTTCCCAGTTGACCTGAAGCCCCAGATGGTTGAGGTGTCAGAGCACCAAGCTTGCACAACCAATCCCGAGACTGGGCAAAAATGAGTCAAGATAGTTCCCCTGAGAGGGGAAAGGGCAGCCTCTGCGACTTCGGTAAAGATGTGGTCAGATAGGGACAAACCAAAGGGGAGGACTTTGTACTGGTATGGTCGACCCTCGAATGCAAAGCGAAGAAATGGTTTGTGTCAAGAATCAAGACATGAATGTATGCATCATTCAGGTTTATCGCTGCAAACCAATCCTGGGAGTCAGTGCAGGGTCTGGTTCAAGACACAAAAATCCAAGTTTGGTTGTAACCCCCCACCTTTCTTGGGTACGATGATGTAAGGATTGTAAAATCCTGTCTACATCTCGGCTGAATGGAAAGGCTCGATTGCGTCCTTTGCCAGGACAGACCTGTCCAACGTCTGTCCGACGTAACCTCGAACGTGACTGACTGATTATTATCAGACTGATTTATTATTGACTGACTGACTTCAATTATAAATACAGGTGTTTTATTCATATAAAAAACACATTGTATAGGTAACTATAAAGTTCACTCTATTCTTCTCCCACTTCGCCAGCCACTCAGTGTTACTTGTATTTTGGGAGATGTGAATGAATTGACTTGTTGTAAACCCAACAGAGCTGATTCTCTGAATTGCGGCGCAAATTAATATGGCAGTGCTCATCTATGGCGGTGCCCCGCTAACATTACTATTATTAAGGTTTATAAACAACAAAACACATTCCCTTCCACATATGTGAGAATTTGAATATTACGTAGTTGTTGACACGGCCAACAAATTTGTGAATAATTTGAATAAAAAGGAAAGACTAAATAAAAGCTCTGTCATACAGCGCTTTTGAGTAATTAATACTTGCATTGGTATTTTTTGACTGCTGAGCCACGGATGTGTGTCCAGAGAGTTTTTTTCTTTTTTTCTTTGTTGCTGGTGATGTGTCTTGATGATTCCTTCCTTTATTTGGTTTGTGGGAAGTTCAAACAGAGTTAACTCTGAAGGTAAGGTTTGCCGGAGAGAGGAAAGATGAGAAGAATGCCTGTATGGCAGGCTAGGTTGAAGGAGCAGGAAGCATGGAGCTGAAAGGGATGAGAGGAGCAGAATCCCCAAAGGAACTCTGTGCAGGACCAGAAGCGAGCATTGGCGGGGGGGGGGGGCGTATCTTGTTTATTGTCTGTATCTTGTTTATTGTCTGTTGGGTAAATACACTAGGGGCAATTAAATAGTCTCAGTGGCACTTGCTCTGCATCTTCATTTAGTGTTGAATATCAAAAGGATACTCTGGGGTTCATCTCATTTGATCCAGCGGAATATGCAACAAAATGAACATTTACTTCCACGTTGTTTGCAGGTTCCGGTTCTTATTTTTGCTTCATAATGATTTCCCTTTTGAGAGGCAGTTGTTTAATCTGTTACCCCACTTCCATTCTAAATCAGTTAATGTGACACCACCTATAGAGGAGGGTGAGATTTCCAAAACAACAATCACTGGGTGTGACATCCCCTGCCGTTATCCAGTCATCTGGTGAAATGTGCATTAGATTAATGCAATCTAATGTGATCAGAGCTTAGGTGTCCCTGATCACCTTAATTCACCACATGTTTATGTAATGAATCAATGTTTTAATTTCTATATAGATATAAGTGCTATATGTCTAAAATATGAGATTAAGATTCATAATATAGCAGTTATAATGCCCTTGTGAACTTTGTAGAATTCTTAACATCCGTAAACAACAGAATAAATGGACTGCTGATTTTACAAATACCAATAAGGAAAAGGTCTGTAGAAAACAAGTAATTTATGTAATTTTTGCAATGTAATTTATCAGATTTATTTCCTTTAACCCTAAAATACAATGCATTGTGTGTGTGTGTGTGTGTGTATATATATATATATATATATACAAACACACATAATATTAAAACACCTGTGAAAAATCAATACAAAACATTTATTTGCAAATTTTCATATTGATTCCTTAACACAGTGCTTTGATCCTTATTTTAACAGACTTTTCTTATTACACAGTTAAAAAGCTTTCTTTTTGCAATACATGAGACACAGAAATTAAGTTAAAGTAAGATAAGTTAAGTTTAAGTTAAACTGTTGATATTTTCAATCATTTTATCTGTTATGCATCCTATTAAAACACCTGGGAACTACAAATAAAATAAAATACATTGATCTTTATGGCATCTTGAAATGTATATTTTTCTATATTCATTATGTTATACAATTAACTTTATAATCTTATCTTTACCTCAATTCAGTGTTCTGAGATTAAATTACTTAAGAACAAACTCTTAATATAATTAATAGGCTGAATCAATAAAGATAAGAGTTTGGTAGTTAGCTTAATGGGAACTATGGGGCTCAGCCTTTAACACCATAGTTCCCATTAAGCTAACAACCAAACTCCTGGATCTCAGCCTGAACTCTTCTCTCTGCCACTGGATTGAAGATTTCCTCACTGGCAGACCTCAGGTGGTGAGAGTAGGCCAGTTCACCTCCACCTCCATCACCCTGAGAGTGGGAGCTGCACAGGGCTGTGTCCTTAGTCCCCTGCTCTACTCTCTCTACACACATGACTGTTTGTCCACACACAGCTCCACCTCTATCATCAAGTTTGCAGATGACTGTACCGCCTGCACCAGCTGAGCAAATTCAGGGTTTCACCAGCTATCCTGAAAACTTTCTATTTAGGGGCGATAGAAAGTGTACTGACTCAGTGCATTACATCGTGGTACAGTAACAGCACCAGTCACGATTGCAAAGCCCTGCAAAGAGTGGTGCATTTGTCCGAGCGCATCTCAGGGTCAGCTCTACCGTTTTTGCAGGACATCTACATCAAACGCTGCAGAGGTAGAGCTACAAAAATCATCAAAGACATTAACCACCCTGCTAACCCTCACTTCCCCCGGCTGCCATCTGGGAAACGCTTTCCGAAGCCTGATGGCCAAAACTGAGAGACTCAGGAGGAGTTTCTTCCCCCAGGCCATCAGACTCCTGAACGCTGTCACTCAGCAACACATGACTTCACTTGACTTCAGTACAAACATCACATACTGATATTGCACTGCACTTTATGGTCTCGTTGTTACCATGTAATGTTACTATGTATAACATACTATTTATGTTATAATCCTGTTTGCACATTATACTGCTGTACTTCTGTTAACCACATATTTATTATTTTTACTTGATTTATTCATAATTCTACATATGTATATATATAGCACCTTTATTCTATTGCTATTTGATAATTTCTTGTGTTTTTTGGTAACTGTTTTTTGCAATGTCCATGGAGCGGACCTGTTTACATTTCACTGCCGGTTGTATATTCTGTATATAACTGTGTATGTGACAAATAAAACTCTTGAATCTTGAATCTCTAAACCTAAATGCTCCTTTCAATGTGATTCCAGCATCGAGATGCTTCTCTCAATTCGGCTATAGATTCAAGAGCATTTTTCTTGATTTACTTTGTTATTTTTTTAGTGACAATACAATTATTATGTGTCTGACTGTACAATACATCTTGCAATGAAAGTTCTCCTGTTTATGACTTGTTCAGGTGTTGTTTGACAAGAGTTGGAGCTGAACTCAGATAGTTGCCCTCCAGGAACAGATATACCCTGAAATGTCCCTGGCATACAGTGTGTCAACAAATTATTTAGCAACTAAATTCCTTTGTGACTTATACTGTATATAGAACAATCTATACTTTGTGTCTGCTCAAAAAGGCTCCTCCTTTTTAAAGTACCTGGACAAACCTTACATGAAGTTAAACGTAATAGCCTCATGGTAACAATGTGTAATTTTTAAAGCGCACACATTAATTATTCATATGTAGTATGGTATAACTTACTATTCAACCCCCTGCCCATTTCCTTTGTTATAATGTTCCTCTGATGCAATGATTTGTATTGTGCTGTCAAATATTATTTACATAGAGTATAAGCTATTAAAAATGCTGTTTGATGATTTAGTTCTTCATAACACCACAGTAAAACGTAATTGCAGAGAAGTTCAAAGCAACATTATGCAATATCTCTTTACATAACTTTAATTTACTGCAGTGTTTGTGTGTGTGTGCATGTGTGTGTGTGTATATATATATATATATATATATATATATAGCTTTAAGTGGTGAAAATAAGTAACTATAACAGTGACTGCATAATTTATTCATACTGCAAGAATCCTGCATTGTTTGGTGGATTATTGTCTCCCCTCTGATTCGAGGATTCCGCATTGCATCACTTCTTATTTGCATACAGATGAATTATCAACAAAATCCGAAGCTCTCATTGAAAATTAACGTAATCCGATTGCTGTATCAGTCACTAAAATGTCATACATCTACTTCATGCTAACACTATTCCAACATGGATGATTAATGGCATTGAAGTGGAACTAAACATGGTTTGTATGCACAGTCCTGCACAGTATTTTCCAAGAATATCCTGTTACATTTCTTGAATGTGATCTGCTCATTTGTACTGCTATATAGAAACTTTTTTGCATAGTCTTGATGAACTAATTGTCCTGTGCAATTCCTCTTATGCTTTTGTTTATGTATAAGCGTAATCATCTCTTGAAAAACCCACAAAGGTTTTCTTGTGTATATTGTTTCTTACAAGCAAGAGCTTGATTGAAATTGAATGTGTTACTATTGTGAACCTTGACTTTAGAAGTGTTTCAGAATAACGGCTGGAATAGGGCATTTCTAAAGCAGCTCAGAGTCGGCTGCTGGTCTGCAGAATGGAGACCCTGGAGAGCAGAGACACTTCTTGCTCGCATCAGCACCTCTAATTTCCCTCTCTCCACATTAACCAGTTCTCAGACTGACACCTTATCCCCTCATACATGTCCCTTGATGAGACTTGAGAAGCGAGGAGGACCTTGATAGAGCTGAGTTCCTTTCATATCAATGGGCTTGCTGAGATCTGGAATTGCCTCTGGTGTGGTGTGTGTGTGTGTCTTGGCAACTTTTCACATTTTTATCACTTCAATCAACCATAACTTCAGAAATCTCCAGTGAATAATCTCCTTTGGGGGATAATATATGAAGTGAGTAAGAAGGAAAATGGTGGAAATTGATATGGAATAGGAGGGGGAAAGAGTGTAAACACAAACACACACACACACGAGGAGACCCTCTGGGTCACACTGTTAGTAGACCTGATATGTTTTCACTGCTGCTGTGTCAGATATTATAAATGTTAAGTAGGCTTGTGGCATATAAAATTGTACTTGTTTTAAGAGAAAATATAGCATTTTTATACACTGACTTTATCATTGCAAAAGCTAGTTCAGTATTTAACAGTACATGTTTATCAACCAATATTTGATATAATTTAGTATGTGGATGCCCTGGAGTTGCATCCACACACTTGGTGAAATATAACTCAATGTCCAGCTATTTCAACTTGGATAGTATATACTCTAATGTATCTATCCATGTCCCCATGTTGTAACCATTTTTAGTTATGTCTGGTAGTTAGTTTTGGATGTTTAAATACGTACAATCTTGTGTAAAAGAGACACTACTTTGCCTATGTCTTTTGGCCCCGCCATATGTTTACATTTACATTTGTTCATTTAGCAGACATTTTTATCCAAAGCGACTTACAACTTGAGGAATACAGAAAGCGATTCACATGCAAACGTTCAGTGAAAAGAGTGCTCACAATACAAAGTTTCGAACATTGCTTGAAGTAATATAAGACAGGAGAATAGAGTAAAAGGAAGGTGAAAACATTGAAGGAGGTTTTTTTGGTTACAAGGAATGGTAAACGAAAATGTTCTTGAGAGTGATTTTTTGCCTCTCTGTGATGGTACCACGAGTCATCATTCATTGATCGATCTAAGGTTTCTGGTAGGTGTGTAGATTTGTAGTAGTGAGGGGAAGTATAAGGATGTTGAGCCTGTGTTAGTTCTGTAGGCAAGTGTCAGTGCTTTGAATTTGATGCGAGCTGCAAGTGGGAGGCAGAGCAGAGAGATTAAGAGAGGTGTGACGTGGGCCCTTTTGGGTTCATTGAAGACCAGATAAGCTGCGGCGTTCTGGATCAGTTGCAGGGGTTTGATTGAACTTGAAGGAAGATCGGCCAGAAGAGCTTGGAAATGAACATGTCCTGTACAAGAAGTTGTGTTGCTTGCTCAGTTAGGATCGGCCTGGTCCTCCTGATGTTGTGAAGTGCAAACCTGCTAGACAGCTTGTCATTTCCGCAGCTAACGTCGGATAATCTGGTTGAAATGAGAGCTTCTGTGTCAGAGAAGTCAGAGCTTCTGTGTCACCAAATGTTTCTTTCTGTAAATTTTAAATGATGATGTATATTATGTTATGCTAAGATGCATCATATTATTTCAATCACCTGTTGTGCCAAAGTCTGTCCAAATCCGGCACGTCATACAATATGCAAACTAAGTTGGGAACGGATCCAAAGGGAACTTCCTCACTCCCCATTTCCAATTCCGTGATTGGCTCTCCAGCCAAGAATGGCCGCATCCCTGTGTGTGCTATAAAAATCCCTGTCACTCGGATGATCAATCTCTTCGGCTCTACTCCCCTCTTCATGACAACCTCACTTTCAGAGCAACCTCATTTGAACTTACCGTTGACTCTAAAAAAGGATTCCTCAAGGAATGTCTTCCGCAACAGAGAAAACCAAGGAACGTTTTGAACGCAGAAAGACAAATTAGCCGAATTTACCACATGCAAGTACCCATTGTCATTCTTGGGATGCATTTTTAAGATTGTGCCTAAGTCAGGCATTGTTAGATTCATTGCTGGCTCTCAGAAAGGTTAACCGTATGTAAGTTGCCATTCTGTTACAGTCTGTTACTCTCTCTCTCTCTCTCTCTCTCTCCATTAATCTGTATATGTATTCTGTGTTTTAGAGTTAGTCGTTGGTATTCATAGTTTTGTGTATTAAAATCCATGTATCCACACTTGATTGTCTCTGTAATGGTCATGAATAAATAACTTTAACGTTTGATTTTGGTACATGCTTTGGTACTTTTAATATGATAAAATGGAAAGATTCTTCTTTGTGGCCTTAAGAATAATACATAAAACTAAGATAAATTCTGCAAACTAAATAAACCCATATATATTCATAATGTCTTATAATCCGTTATAGTTAATTATCCATATACAAATTTCCATTTATGCGTATAAATTCCACCCCATTCGAGTTCCGATTCGATACACAATTAAAATAGCTTTAAGTGATAAAAATAGCACAATATAGTGCAGGCAGAAAACTACTGCATATATTATGAAAATGTGAAAAATAACAGTGCCTGCATAATATATTCACACGGCAAGAATCCTGTATACAGTAGTACCTGAAGATACGAAAGGCTCAACTTACGAAAAATCCAAGTTAAGAAAGCAAAGACGAAAAATTTTACTGCTCTACATACGAAAAGTTTTCAAGATACAAAAGGTTTCTGAAAGTCCGAGATTCGCCCCATAACAATTTTGAAACTCGCGCCGCACGCCGCCATCTTAGTTATAGTAGACTTGCCACCATCCTCCTGCTCTCCCTTTGGTTCCTGATGCTAGCCAAGCCATGAGATCATTCTCTCTAATTGGACAGCATCCCTCCCATCATGCATCTTCTACACGTACGTACTGGCGTGCTTTAGCTCAGCCACTCCGCACCCAGAACTTTACCGTACGCAATCGGCATTCGTTCGCTCCAACGATTTTGTTTAGTAACGTAAATTCGTTAGTGATCCTCCTCCTCCTCTGCCGCCACTTTCGGAGATAGCCTAAGGTAAGCTTTGACATTTTACGTTATTTCATTGTTTATAGGTCAATTTAGCTTTATGATGAATGGGGTGTTTTTGGAGGGCTTGGAACGGATTAGCCATTTTACATGTAAAATGTGTTCCAAGATACGAAAAACTCATTATACGAAGGCCGCCTCGGAACGGATTAATTTCGTATCTCGAGGTACCACTGTAATTTGGTGGATAACTCTGATTGGAGGTTGAGACATTGTATCGCTTCTTATTTGCATACAGATCTTTTTTGCAACAAAATCAGCAGCATAAAAATAAAATATAATTTTGAAGAATGTTGATTAACAAGACAGTTTACAATGACTTCCATAGTGATAAAAACTTTGCAAACTATTCCCACTGTTTTGACAAGCATGTGTTGGAGAAGACTCTGTGCTGGCTATCCCATCATGCTTCACTGCGTGTGAGGATTAGTGAACCACAGCTGTGCCGGGCATTGCTGGCATCACATTCAAGGAAAGAGATGAATTACAAAAGTGTCCTTCCAAATTCTAAGAACGAAGTGGAAGTAAAAAAAAACAAGAGAAGGATAAGAGAGAGGAAACACGGGAAAGGATTGGAAAGAAGAGAGAAATAGGGGAGAATACAATGAGAATCAACTGAACATGGCTAGTTGTTATGGTATTTCAATTTGAGTGTCCAGATATGTATAAGTTTTAACCTTTTTCCTTTTAGATTTCATTTTAGGTAATTCATCTGAAGAAGAGTAGTGTACATCGATATGGGTGTGTTCAATGAATTGTTATTTTTTATACTGACATTGCATGTCTACAGAATGTACTTTATTGATGGTTAAGATGTTTTGCATCCAGTTCAGTGCATATTATTAAATTATGCGACTTCAGATTAATGATAATTTGATAACAAACACTGATAGATTTTTTTTGTTGCTGTATTTTGCCAAATCTCTGTAAAAATGTGACTATGTAAGTTTATGTAAACTTTGACTAAAGTGAATGAAGAAAAGTAAAAAATGGTGGCAGATGTTCAATTCTTCTAGCCACAGCCAGGCCTAATTACTGCCACACCAGTTTTCAATCAAGAAATCACTTAAATAGGATCTGCCTGACAAAGTGAAGTAGACCAAAAGATCTTCAAAAGCTAGATACCTTTGATCAATGAATGAGTGACGACTTGTAATACCATCACAGAGAGGCAAAAAATAACGCTCAAGAACATTTTCGTTCAGTGTTTCTTGCTGGTGGAACGATCTCCCTGCCCTCTTCCGGAATGTACAATGTATGACTTAGAATGCGAGGAATACATGATCACTCTCTTAAATTTGTGAACGAAGAATGCTTAGGCTGTTTTTGTAGACACAGTCTCCTTGGTCTAAGTAAGCAAATGTTCAGGATAGAAACTATATCTCAATTCAGTTTTTACATTTCACTGTATCTTCCACTAGTCTCATCATCATATTCCTGTGCTCTTGGATACATGTCAGGAAATGTATCATCATAATTAAACATTTAAAGCATTTGATACGAAACCGTGTGTTATGAATATGAGCTCTGCGCTCCCCTCCATGGCCACCAGAAGGAGCTCACTCACTTATACTGACACTTCACTACACACTACATTTCCCAGCAACCATCACACTGGACTGATTACACACACACAGCTGGACTCCATTACCATTGTTTGTCACATCACCTGTCATCAATCACATGAACTATAAAAGACTCCTTCACCCACAGCTCTAGGTGAAGTCTTGATTTGCTATTATTCTGAGCGTTTATTCCTGTCCTGATTGTCTGTTCTGATTCTGCCTGTTTGCCCGTTTTTGATCCTGTTCTGCCTGCCCTGTGCCTGGATTAACGTTTATGATTGATAGCTGCCTGTTTTTACCACCGCCTGTACCACGATTCTGATCCTGTCTGCCTGCCTTTGTGAACCCTGCCTGTTTTGCGACTTCTCTTAATAAAGACACTAGCGATTGGATCCCTGCCTTGGAGTCCCCTCTGTTACACCGTGCTTTTTGACTCTTCTCTCCACTAATGCTTAAACACATCGAATTACTCATGGCAGGCATAATAACTAGAAGTCCTACCAATATCACTGATAACACCATCCTCTCCACAAGTCACTGAACCATTAGAACCATGTGTTGTTAGCTTTAGGTGGCTCTTTTACGGCCATCCTCATGTGCTCAGTTATATTGGTCATGTTGTCTCACTATAATCTGGAATGTAAAAACAGCATGATGTACACAATATTTTTCATACCCCTCCTTTCTCAGCTGCCAGCATATCTAACACCAATCTATTCTGTATTACACCATCTCTAATTTGTTCGATTTCATCATTAACCAGTACCAAAGCCATTTCAGTGTTGTTTGCTACTGCTAACCCAGTCCTTGCAAACCCATTGATCTTATTCAGTGCTGCAGAAGTTCCTCCCCCAAGGAAGATTGACCATTCCACGTTGGCTCTCTCTCTGCGAACTTCACCGCTGTGTGCGTTGTCAGTAGCACCTGAAACAGACCCAGCCACCTTTTCGCCTTCCAGCACCCAAAAATCTCCTAGTTTGATATCATGGAGTAGTATCTCTAAGATGCTTTCTCCTGCACAAAAATGTTAGCAAGCAGAAAAGACATCCATTTACGGTAGCTCAACATGTCACGTTTTAGGAACATTGCCAATGTAGTGCTAGTTTGTGTCTTTATCTGACCCAAACAAACAATTCAAAATTAATAAAATAATTAATTAAATAATTAATTAAAAAATACATGTATTTTTGAGGTAAAAAGACAACTTGCTATCTCCTAATAAAGGCCTACAAAATATAATTGGAGCCTTATTGGTTTGATTCTATCCAGGCCTGTAATTTTGCTTAATCTGGGAGTTGAGCTGCTTTCAGGGTCGAGGAAAGAGGATTTTACAAGGGAACATCCATCGAAATGAAAGCACCGCTTGTGTTGATTACAGAATTAAAAGATGCCGTGGGATTTGCTTGTCAGTTCTGCTATAAAATATTACATAATTACAGGCGAACAAAGGACAGTCTCATTTCATATTTAATTTTGATGTGTTTCCTGGTCTATTCAGGGATATTTATTTATTTTCTGCCTAAAGCTGAGCCATTCATTTAATGTATCTCCTAAAAATATGTCCAATTACATTTAGGAATTTTTAGAATTTCACCAGTGCCATGGCAGAGAGAACAGATCAATTTTAGGTACATGATGAGACGAATGTAATACTCACATGTCATAGAGAGCTTGTCAGTAATCCTGTCAGGGCAGGCAAAGAGGTGGAACAGGAGATAATGCTTTTTCTCTTTCTCATTTCCCTGGTTATTTATACTGAAACATTTATATGCAGCTGTCTGGAAATGGACAATGTGTGCCACATTGGCACCATGATATCTTGTCAAACCTAAAACCCCTAAAATATTTTTCCTTTGGTGTGTTACTCAAACGCATACATGTTAAATGAATGCAAAAATTCTTACATTGCATAACCCCTTTTTTACACATAACAGTAAAAGTGCAATTAAATTTACTATGAGGATTAAAATTACTTATATTTTCATTTAGATTAATTTGACAAAAACTTAAGTGCAAGTGCAAGTTCTGGTTCAAATCTAATCCTCACTAAATCTGCACAGATTCATCATTACCATATGCAAAAAGGAAGTGCTAGCTGGAAAATGTCTCGGTTTTGACTGTAACCTTGGTTTCCTGGATCGATTGCTGTGGGAATGTTCTGTGCGATTGCACCATGAAGCACATGTGAAATCAAGCCGTCAAAGGCGGGTGATATTATGAACCAGGAAACTGTAAAGGCATGCCAAACAAAGCAGCAGCAGCATCTAAATGGCGGAAGTAAGTAGCTGACAGGCATGCAGGAGTTATGGCAGGGCGACGCATCATCCCATTCCCTTTTCAGAGAACCAATGTGTTTTACAGTCATAACACTGCCATAATAGCAAGTGACTGTCTAGAGTGAAATCATATTAGGATGATTGTTACGTCTGTGACTACTCTTGGATGTGGTTGTTGTTTCTTTCACTCTTTGTTGTTTGCTGTCTCTCCTCCTATCCTGCTTCTCATAGGTTTCCGCCCAAATTGGACGTGATGTCAGAGCGCGCTGGTTGGTTTCGGCGGAGCGGCGCCCGTTTAAAATAGAAGCGGAAACGTGTCATCGGGAGAGGGAGAGAGTCATAGACTGATCTGTGGTTTTAGTCATGTGCAGAGTGTAAACGCAATTGTGAAATTGTGTTAGTGAAACTATTGTTGAGTTGAGCCATTGGTGTGTTCTTTATTTCATTTAAGTTACTCCCTCTCTTTGTATTATTCATTTTTTGTTACTTTAGTGGCGTGTGTGCCACTGCGGTATTTATTATTCGTTATTTATTATTAACGCTGTAGGGGCTAGGTGCTTTTTTTATTTCAAAATACCTTTTCTCCTGTTTATATTTAGTTAGGGAGATAGGAAAGGCGTTGTACTTTTTTTTTGTCCTATTTTTCTTTCGACAGGGAATTTAGTTTCTCCTGGGATTATTTAGATAATTTTTTTGTTTGTTATTTTGGCCTGGCCTAGCCCTGAAGTTATTCCTGTGTTTTGAGATTTTGCTTTGTGACTTTGTGGCAACGCTCATTCTTTTGACCTCACAAAAAAAATAAAATTAGGAACCCGAGAGTTCCTTTCAAAAGGTACTATGTTTTGATATCTTTCTTTTTTTATGTTCACCCCTGTACCCCTAGACTACAAAAGGGGTCGTAACAATGATAACAACTTTACCCTGGTGTGGAGTCCAAGTCTGGGTCATAGAACCCAATGAATGTGTGTGGTGAGGACCAGCCTACAGCATCGCAAACATCTTGAAGGGAGACTCCTGACATGAGTTAGAAGCACCCCTAGTTTAGTGGGCTTGAATTGCCAAAGGGGTAGGCAACCTGGCCGACTCATAAGCGAGCAAAATAAACTATCCACTTGCTCATTTTTTGCTTAGATGCTAAAGCATACACATAACTGTTCAGAATTATGCCACAGGGTAGGTCTGTGGACATTAGCATCTAATGCCTTCACTAGACAAAGCAGAATATTATTTTCCTGGTCTCACTCTCTGAAAGGAGGAGTACATAAGGCCTGCAGGACAATGGATCTAGCCACATTAATGGATGTACCTTGTGAATGTAACGTGATCTTGGGTGGAGGAAGCCTTCACCATGTCAGGTGCAAATTCTAATCGCAAAGGAGAAACCGACAGGGCTTACAGATCTCCAATTATTTTAAGAAACGTATAACAACACTAGGCGCCCACCGATGTTTTATCTGACTGGACGAGCACGTGATGAACACTGAGTTCTGGGAGAAAAGCCCTGAGAGCAAGAAGACAGCCATCTTGTCTAGATAGTTAATGTGCCAGGAAAAATGGTGTCCCCTCCACCGGCCTTGAGCTGATCTCTCCCCATTCCATGAAGGAAGCATTCATTCTCAGCACAGGACCTTGGGAAAGGAACCAGGGCTTCTTCCTAATGGCCAAGGCACGTAAGCATCGCCATGACCATGATCATCTAAAAATAATTGACTCTGGTCCTGAGCCACTACTCATGCACACCAGACCAAAATGTATAGACACTGCTGCGATCAAATCCAACCGTTACTGGAATTGTTTCTCAGTGAGTAACTGGCGTAGCTTTGCTAGATTTACGGCCGATTTGATTGATTCGGTGCACAGACATTTTTCTCCTACATATGCTGAATTAATCCTATTGGCCATAAAACTAGCAAAGCTAGGTCATTTACTCACTGTGAAACAGTTCCAGTAAACGAATAACATACCACGCCTAGAAAAGTGGTCCTCAGTACTGGTCAAAGTACTCTCTTCTTTTGCATTCAATCCTAACATTTTCAAACATGAGCGAGATCTTGATAGCGAACCGCTAACTGTTGTGCTTGAGATAAATATTGTCTTTGTAGTTCAGGACGCGCACATCTTGAAGATACAATACTGCTGGTGCTGCATCCATCCATTTGGTATGTATCAGGAAGAACCCGATATAGGTACACCTCACCCCCAAAGGCAAATCTCAGGAACTTCCTGTGTTATGAAAGGATGGATATATATGTGTCCTGGAGATTTGCCCTGAACAAACCACTCTTTTATTTGAGTGACCACTTTTATGACCTGAAATGGTGAACCAGCATGGACCAGCCGAAACTGATTGCTCTGGATCCTTCTTAGAGCTGGCGAGCATCCTCAAAGAGCTTCAGGTAGGAGTGGAGAATGCGTAATGGAAGCTATTCACAATGTAAACAGCCAACACCCTCGAGTGCTGACTGTGCATGCTTCACTTCCAAAAAAACAACACAAGACCATGTGTATCCCCACCTATAATGTAGCATGGGCAGGGATCAACACACAGTATAAAATGCTGCTTGCTGGCCATACTACTTATCTTTCTCACATAGTAGACAGACAACACCAAATGAGACAAATGTTTCACATTTAGTTCTTAATGAAGACACAGAAGCTGCTGCTGCTTAATTTAGCATTCCTTGACAGTATCCTGGTTCCTGATGTCATACACCTCTGATGTCCCTTCACACTATTGTCTTTATTTTACACATGCTTCATGATGCAATCACGCAGGGTATTCATACAGCATCATTCAACGCAGTGCGAATTCCCTTGAAAGGAAACTCAACTTGATCTTAATGCATTATTAAGTTTAATTCAGTTTATTCATCTCTGGTCTTGGACATTGAATAGTATTGAATAGCCATGCATTTGACCATCAGCATCTTTTGACATGTATCAAGACAGAGAGCAATAATTTGATCTGGCTTGCCACATTTAATGCTATTATATGTTTTTCTCATTTTCTTCCCATAGGTAATCTAAAGTAATGCTTTTTTTCTGCTTATTTGCTTCAAACAATTGAATAATGAATGATGTGTACAAAACAGTTTGGTTCAAATAGAATTCTCTTATTTGGCTTTTAAAAAATTTAATAAAAATGCTATACTGAGCATACAGCCAAGTTTTCACCGAGATCTTTTTGGACAGCTGAATTTGGTTGCCTTAAGTTCAGCCTGTCAAAATCCAGAGATCTTTATTTATGACAATAACACATTTTTTCATGTCCGGCCACACACAAATGTCTAAAGACACAAATGTCAGAGATGTCAAAGCATCTAAAAGATGTTGGGAAAAGGTCATGAGTTCCATTCTCTAGGAAGCAGAACACAATCAAACATGTAAGATTACATTTTGATGAAATTGATGTTCAACTGATGAAGACTATGTCAGCTTATTACAGGGAATTCACAGCATTTGTTTATGTCTACTTTAGTCGATAACTTGATGGCTTTTTTTTGGCCAGAAGTTATTCTAAAATTGTCAAAAATGCAATTCATAAATAAAATTCTAAAGGATTTATGATTATCATGTTTTCAATGTTTCATGTTAGAGCTGTCTTTTAAAATACAGGACAGGACAGTTTATTTAAAATATTAAGAAATATTAAAGAAAAATATAATTAGAGAATATAAATTGGAAGTTTTTGAAAATAAATATGTTTTACTTAATGGTTAAACTGTATTTACAAAGGGTACAAAAAAGTTCCACAAAAAATTAATGAAAGTTATCTTTTTACTACATATTCAACTATTTCTCCTTTTCAACATCACAGACATTCTAAATTGTCATTGAGCCTCTGGTAACAATATGTGCCATGCCGAAGACTGCTCACACCCTGCCAGGCTGTGCTAAGACAAGTCTGGCCAGTGTGTATGTATTTGTTTGTGTGTATCCTTTAGACCTAAACATGTTTCTGTTACCCCACTGTGCTGCTAATATCACAACTGATACTAAGCATCCCGGACTCGGCATGAGGTGGAGAAAATGTCTATACCATGCAGAGAGAAAGCCTGCTTGAGCTCCATATTCTCCATCCGCTGGAACTCAGATGGACCCTTGATGACAGACATTAGATATGTTGGGTTCAGTACAGATATGCATTGAAGAAACATAGAAGGAATTCATATTCAAGATCTGGACCTCTGGAATGCCAAATAGGCTCGCCTCTGACTGATTCAGCATTTAAAAGAAACCGAGTTGATAGACTTTGTGGTTTGTTTTAAATTAGTTATTTTCTTTCCAAAGAAAATTAACCACAAAAATGCAGTTAACAGATCACTTAATATGTTTAAAAGCAAATGACAGCAGTATTGACGAAAAGGCCATTTCACCAAGTCTAGTAAATGGTTTCCAAGCATAATTTAGCTTGTTACCCTGACTGATGTCAACAGCATTTTTGCTCAATTTAGAAACTAACAAGTCTGAACAGAGTCACCATTCAAATGTGACTCTATGTGTTTGTTCATTAGATAATATTTCACAAGCAAAAACCTAAAAACGTATTGCATTACTATTAAATCACTTAACAATAGATTGCCAGATGGGAGTAAATGTCGGAATTAAGGGACATTTATTTTATTTTTTTGTGAAAAAGAGTAGAGCTATGGCACATGGAGCTGTATCCCAACATGCAGTGACTATGTCTTTTTCATTTTTCCCTACACTATAGGCCTATTTTTTGTTATAACATTAATGGAATCAATGAGTGAATTAATTTCAGGAGAAATTCATTGAATATTTCAAACGTAATCTCATCGAATTAAGATAAACGTGTATTTGAATTATACTGTATTTTTGGGTGAACTATCTTTTTAAATTAACCAATGATGTTTTTGTGACTTCCAGAAGGATGAAAACCAGGATGGAACTGATTCTTGCCATTTCTGTGAGCCATATGTATGCATCAGATGGTCAGTGAACAGGCTGTGGGTGGATTTTGGGTATGCTGCTTGAAGTTTTTGGAGAATGGTTTTCATCCAGCCTCAGATCTGTGTAATTGAACAAATGTCTCAGTGCTGAGTCTTATGATTCTCAAAGAGGTTCTAGTAATGGCACCGGGTATGCTTGGTCTGTCAATCACCCATAACTCATTCCTACAGCAACCTGGAGACATGATCCGCCTCTGCACCAAGACGATTTGTCATCACACCATCAGAAAGATTGGTGCCATAACGGAGGTGGTGAAAATCGTCCGACATAAGTTTTGATGACTCGTTATAAGTTTGTGTCACAAATCACAGAAAGTGTCCACACAGCTGTGTCATATTTTTTTGCCAAAGGACTTGTGCTCTCTCTCTCTCTCTCTCCGTCTATTTTTGGGTGGAAAAACCCTTGAGACAATATTCTGCAGAACATTGACTATAATAAAATATTCTCCCTCGCTCAGATGTTCAGTGTAAGCAAAAAAGTCATGACTTGGGTCTCTGTTGCCAATATTTCACACTTTGAGGAACTTTCCCCGCTCTCATATTTCTATAAGATGTTTGATGGTCTTGTGGGGATTGACCTGTGCAGTGAACAGGGATAGAGACTTATTCATGTTGTCATTGCAGACAAATGGAGGTCACTTGTGGCACATTCATTCTCTCTTTGGTTGTGTGCACATGTGACAGAGCACCTCAAAGTATGTGACACACAATGCATTGACACAGAAATCCTCTCACTTGCAGATAACTGTAACTGCAGAGAACCATAGTGGTTTAGTGGTTTGTCTTTGCCATTTTGTTATTTCTGTAGTAATAACAGGGTACAGAATGGAACCAGAACCTCTTTTATTTTTCCAGAAATGGGCAGTGAAATAAGGAGGCTGCTTAAACTTGAGAAAATTTACTGTAGATTGTCAACTTTAGGGTGACATACAGAATGTTATATGATCTTAATTTAGCCAAAATTAAGCTGTAATTCCAGTCTTCTGTATAACATGATCCTTCATAAATCATTCTATCACTGATTTGATTCTCAGAAAAGGTTTATTCTTTGTCTCAATTTTGAAAATGGTTGTGGTGATTTTTTTTTTATTTTTTTTTGTGGAAGAGACTTACCGCTACAAAATAATCTAAGCAAGCTAAATCAAGCTTTATGCTTCACACTTTTATGATTCAAATCTTCAATACTCAGATAATTGTCAAATTCGTCTAATGAACACCATCATTAAAAATTGATTTAAAAGGAATCTGCCATCCATTCCTTTTCATCTTCTTGGTACATTTCACATTCATGGAAATTCAAGGGGGACAGTTCTGTATTAAAGTCATATATACCCTTTAGACAACTGCTGTGATTTCCATCTATTTCTTTCTTGTTACGATGAAATGTTATTCAGTTAGAGTGTCTGCTGGTGTACTGTAGCATAGTCTCTGCCTCTCTCGGCCACAGCAGGGATGTAGCTGGGTAGAAGCAGACTGTTTTTTATTTTGAGTCTGCCGGTTTTAGGGAGAAGGCACAGATAAAGGGGAAGATAATTTAAAGCTCAGAAGAATTTCCTAGAAGTCTGAAATTGGGGCAGGATGACTTTTTTGTGTTTTAGATAGGGCTTTCTGTATTTGTAATATTAGCCCATCAATGTAGGCTGGGGTTTTATGGTATATTGTAAGGACCATGGTACAAAAGATTTTACATGGCAATGTTCAGCAGCGCATTTCTGCAGTTCAGGCAGTGGGTTGTGAAGCATAAACATTGACGTACCGATGCATGAAATGTATAAAAAATGTTTTAACTGATTTGCCTGAATTGATATTAAGAATGTTTTGAGTCAGTAATATTGTTCAAAACCAAGAAGTCATTTGAGTACTTGTAAGGAAAAAGTAACTATTCCTTAAACATTAGCCAATTTTTGTAGAAACAAAAGCATAAAAAGCATATCAACTGTGAATGTATTATATATTTTTTTTAGAATAGTTTTATTATTAATAATTTTATCATTATTTTATTACAATTTTGATAAGTTTGATTTTATATAGCATTTCCTATTTTTTCAATGCAGTTTAGAGAAACATGGTTAAATCAATCTAAAATGAATTGTCAAACTCAACACAACTGTTAACCTTAGTCCTGTTTGTTGTGTCAATGTTTCACTTCCTTTGTGTAAGGTTAGTTGTTACTTCATGTTGGGTGTGTCATGTTTCACTTCTGGATCCCTTTTGTGTATATTCCTGTGCCCTTCCTGTACCTGTCTTGTCAATCACTTTCATCGTTAGTCTTCCCAGGTGTTTGTCATTCCCTTTTGTATAAAACCCTCTTGTGTTTCCCTTGTCTTTGTCAGCTGTTGAAGTATGTGGATGTCTCCTGATCCCTGTTGCTAAAGTTTTGCTGTTTTGTTTTGTTATTGATAGTGTTTTGGTTTTCTTTTATATTAAAAGTCTGTTTGAGTTAATACTGCTGCTTCCTTGTTCCTCCTCGAGCCACATCGCACACAGCAACCCGCACTCATTATGGCAACAACATTTTGTATTTATTGATAACCCTAGTTCAATTTGTAGTTGCTGGGACTATTTGTTGCCAACTGTTGGTACTAACGAAACGGAGGCTGGTAGACTAAAGTAAAAATTATAGATGCAACCTCAATATAAGGTACACATGATACATTTGACACTTGATCCATCACATCACAGTATTTTCAGTATAGTCTCAGTTCCATATTAAGCAAGACAGTCCAAGCAGATGGTAAATCTGCATCATTTAAAGCTCCAGTTTGTGTTGTTATGCAATGCAAAAGCGATTTTATGCTGAAATTATGGGCACATGATCCACTTTGCATGGATTGTTGTTTTCTTTAGATGCTTTCTGAACATCTGGCCTCCATGGTGGAAGGATGCAAATAAGTATCTGCAGTACACAGCAGGTCAGACTCACCAAAGCATTCAGTGCTTTGAAACATGCCTCCATGTGTCTAAGGTAGAGAATCTCGCATGCACAAAGAATTGATTACTGTCTTTTGTTAATAATGTAGTAGTTTGAGAATCTGCTTTTGTTCTCAGAAGTATTCACAGATCCAGAGAAAGGGCTTTATCAGCTCTTTATGTTACACTTAAGTATATTTCCATGTGCATTACAAAGCCAAGTATAATACATTTACAAACAGACAATTGAAGGAAGCAACACTCAACAAGCAAATCTCTTTTGCTCTGAGCCATTTGCAAAAGATAAACTATGCTCAGTTACAATCAAGATACCATCATTACCTCTGGCTCCTCTATGTCTTGCCCCAGCATATAAAAGAATATATCAGCAAAATGATTTACTCTGGAACAAGGCAATCACAATATAAAAAAGGAACAAATTGCTTCTCTCGTCAATCCAAACAGACAAGCACCTCTCAATGCAGGATTAACTGCAGAGACTCATCAGTAATTCCCTACAGCATGCCTGTATACAGCTGGGATGCCATGCACTCAGGTATGAGTTCTGAGTCTATAACCTTCAGCATGAGTTACCGTCTACAAAATGACATTTGCAAAATGCCTGGGGTGCACAATATTTTTTTAAAATAGACTAATTGTACTTCATACCGTTCGGATGTTTGGGGCATGATTTAAAAAAAAAAACTTTTATTCTACAATAATGTAGTAAAATGAACTGAAGTGATAGAAATGACATTTACAATGGAAAAATAACTCTTTAAAAAAAGTATTTTGTTTTGAACTTTCTATTTCTCAAAGAATCCTGTAAACAATTAATTTTCACACAAAAAAAAAAAATAAGCCATTGACTTCCATTTTTATCCTACCATGGAATTCAATGCCTACTGTCAACTGTAGGGTTACCAACATTCTTCAAACTATTTTCTTTTACTTTTTATTTAGTTCAACAGAAGAAAGAAATGCATACAGGTTTGCAACCAACAAGTAAATTATTGAAGAATTTTCATTTTTGGATGAACTAACCCTTTTAACAAAGAAATAACAGGTGAATAACAGGTGAAGAAAGGCTAGGTTTTGTGGCCTCTTATCACAAAATGAGGCAGAATTTTTTTTTTATAGCATTCTGCACTGTGATGAACACTCGATGAGCATTGCATTATAAATATACATTATTTTTATGAAAGTACCGGAGAAGGCTTAAGGAACACATATATTATAGCAGTTGTGTGTTTTTATCTGTCAAAATGTCAATGGCTGCATCCTTGTTTCCTTCCCTTGCTTCCTTTCCTAGTGTCTCATCTCCCCCCTGTTAGGATGTGAGGGGAGGACACACTTGTATATCCTCGCTCATGACTCCTCAGGAAGCTTCCTCACTCCTCATTCCATGTTGTGCAATTATAGAATTGAGATGTCCTTCAAGGTGGCTGAGTTCGATTGGTTTCAAGGACACATGCTTGAGGACATAGGCTAGGAAACAAAGAAGCATCCATTTGAGTATTTAAGTATGGCTGCATCCCAGTTCAGAGGCTGTATCCTTTCTTTTAAAAAATTCTGTCATCGTCTGTGCACAATGAATTCAGGATGTAATGGATCAATCTGTTCTATCTTTCATTGCACTGGAAACTAAGGACGCATTTAGAGTCCACATTTGAAGGAGCCTTCAAACTGCAACAACCATTGTCGCACCACATGACAGAATCTGCCTTTACGTTTACGTTTACATTTACATTTATTCATTTAGAAGACGCTTTTATCCAAAGCGACTTATAATTTAAAGAAAACTGAAAGCAATTCAACATGAAGCAACAAAAGTCCATAAGAGTGCTCACAATAGAAAGTTTCAAACATTACACATACTGGTAGTACAAATCTGGAGAATAGGATTGTTTTATTTTTAGATATAGTGTGTGCTATGTTATTTGTTTTTAGCAGTCTTTTGAATACTGCGAAGGATTCTGCATTGCGGATGAAGCCAGAGAGGTCGTTCCACCAGCAAGGAACGGTGAACGAAAATGCTCTTGAGAGTGATTTTTTGCCTCTCTGTGAAAGTACCACAACTCGTCACTCGTTGATCGGAGGTTTCTGGTAGGTGTGTAGATTTGAAGTAGCGTCTGGAAGTAGGAGGGTGCTGATCCTGTGTTAGTTCTGTAAGTAAGTGTCAGTGCTTTGAATTTGATGCTGCAAGTGGGAGCCAGTGCAGAGAGATGAAGAGTGGAGTGACGTGGGCCCTTTTGAGTTTGTTGAAGACCACACGAGCTGCGGCGTTGTGGATCCTTTGCAGGGATTTGATTGCTCTGGAAGGGCATTGGAACAATCCTGTCTGGAAATGACCATGGCCTGTACCAGAAGTGTCGCTAGCTCCGTTAGGAACCTGCATGATCTAGTCATCTAGTCATCTAGTCAGAGTCCAGCATCCACCTGGATATTTTAGAATTCACTGCATGTTGATGCTACTGCAATGCAAAATTCTGCCTTTCGTTCCACAAAAAACATAGTTTGCATAGTTTAATGAGACGGATAGGAATGATAGTCCAATCTCCTGGGTTTAATATGGAGATCGGAGTTTGCCGTTCATCAAAATTCGACCACTTATTCTCTGTCTCAGAGAACATAGAGTAAGTTAATTCATAGACCAATTACACAAGCCCTCAGAGGAAACTAAGAAACAGATGCCGAGGGATGTAAAATGCGGCAAAAAGGTTGTTTCTTCAACTTTTGGCACTTTCGGCCTTATGGTCTTTTTTTAAGACACTCTCATTAGTTTAGGTTATTTAATTTATCCACTAACAACCAACTAACATACAAACTAACTTTAACATCCACAACTGCTAACAAATGGATATACATGATATACAATGATTACGTAACATTTTTCATATTTTCAAATGAATGTCTACGTAATAACAAGAGAAAAATATTTCCAAAGTATAGCAATAAGAAATCTGAATAAAAATAAACCATGCAAATAAATGTGCCTGCAGTTGTTGAAACAGAAATTTGGAAAAACTGCTCATCTTGCACATTGTACTGTCCACATGCTACATCTATCCAGATCATTGGTATTTAAACGTGTCAACACTCAATCTCTCACACCTGCTTTCTAGCAAAACAGCTCAAACAATAGCACACATCAAATAATTGTTCTAATATTACACAAATGATTCTTGTAATCACTGAATGTAATTTCCTTCTATAACTGCTGCTTGTCTACAGATAAACCATCTGTCTGAGCATAAGCAGAGGAGTGTGTAACAGACAGACACAAAGGATTTAGATCTGTCTCTGAGTAAGAACAATTATGTAGCTGAATGCCTCTGTCCTTCTCAACACAAACCCTAAAAGGGCTGCACTGAAATGTGGATCAGATAAGATATTTTCAGTCTTAAGTGCACACAGCGTGAAGAATGTATCTGTCTGTCTAACATTCTGTCTGTCAGTCATTCTGTCTGTCAGAACATTAATTCTATCTATCTATCTATCTATCTATCTATCTATCTATCTATCTATCTATCTATCTATCTATCTATCTATCTATCTATCTATCTATCTATCTATCTATCTATCTATCTATCTATCTATCTATCTATCAGCAGGAGTTTCCCTTGCTGATATTTTGGCAGGCTGGTCCTCCACGCATACTTTCTTGAGGTTCTGCCTTCATCACTGAGGTGGCGTTAGTATATCGTTCCATAAACGTTCATTGAAAGGGAACGTCTCAGGTGACCATAGTTTCCGAAGAAGGAACAAGATGCTGTGTCTTCTGCCTCAGCTTCTTGCGGCTTCCAAAATGTAATCATTTTGAGGAATGCATTTGCTTTCTGTACAAATAAACAGCATCATTCTACCTATTTAATTAACAGACATGATCAAAACTGTTTAATAAAGTGTACTTAAATGCTATTTCTGTGAGACATTTAGTTTGGGCTGGTTAAAGTTGGTTTTCATGATGAATTTCAGATGTAGCACATCATTGAACTTCACGAGCAATGTCATCCCTCTACTGCAAAGCTATTACAAGGACAAAATGAAAGCAATTTGCAGAGGATCTATTACTGTCAGTCAGTTGAACTGAAATACAGTACAGTAAATGTATAGACATTTATATAGGATGCAAGATAATGAACCTTGCCCTTGGAGAGTTGCGCGCAATATTTTATGAACACAAACACACATGCACATGCTGGTAATAATTAGATTTTTCTCCTCACAGTCACAGTGAAGAGTTTGATGAGGAAATGACCATGCACTTGATAAAGTTTTGCTGTGGAGTAGGCCAGCTCCTTCACTTTCACATTGAAGGTGTGATTTACTTACCATGCGCAGCGTGTTGTTAATGGCTGCAAGGGACATAGTCAAATGTCATTATGTCTCCTTCCTTCTTTCTCTCTCTCTCTCTCTTTCATTTTCCACCTCCAGAAAAGTTTCTTAATCATCTAATAAGCATTCATGTACTTTCTCAACTACTTCATAACTGGCTTTTCTCTTTTTTTTCTTGCTCATGGTATTTTCAATCAGAGGTCTGCGCAGGACTTTTTTTCCCCTGTCCTGCTCCCGCTAGGTTCTATTCCTCAGCTGCCCGCTCTCACTTAAAATTCATTCTGCGTTCATCCACTATCCGCTAAGAATGATTTTCTTCCTGACCCGACCAATCCTACTAAATTTAGATTTTGCTTCCAGAATCTCACATTTAAATTTCCCCTATAGACAGTGAATGGGGATGACAAATAGAAAAAGTTGGCAACACAACTATTTTTGCTGTTTTTTGTCTCATCATGGTACTGTCAAACTACCACAGAGAAAAACAGGCTAAATTCAAAAACTCAACATCTGTCACTCAAAACTTTAAGACAAAAATGCAAATAAATGAAAACGATTTACTAGCTTACCAACTGTACAATTATTATTATTTTTTATTAAACATCCATGCAAGAATGTTGCTCAATGACTATGGTTTCAATATACCGAGCATCTCCCTTCCAAAATTCTCCCCACCAAACTCCAATCATAAAGGCTGAATGTTCTCTCTGGAGTTGCACTCATGGCTAGGATGCAAAGAACATATCTTTCCAGGTTGCTCAAGGCAGGGAACTGGGAACTGTGTGAACGCCACCACTGCAAAAAGGTTTGTTCACTCAATTGAAGCAAGAATGCACTGTTGTCAAAGGATGTTGGGAGCAGCCGGGCTACTTTCGGGCCTCCCACTCCTGTCCAAAGTACACAGCTACCATCTTTGTCTCTGAAATTTACTCCCGTGCCACAATAAATCTGAAGCTGCAATAATGCTAACCTCTGTTTTCAACGCTGACTGAATTTGTGTAAAATGAAGGCCTCTGGTATTTAGATACAAGTATGACTTCATATTACTATATTCATTGTTAAAATTAGCTCCATATTCTCATGGATTAATCAGCACCTTAAAAGAGGCTGTTTCTTAATGCTCTGGCATAAGAAACCTGAATTAAATAATTTTATTCTTAAGCTCAAAGTGTGCACAATAAAATGTAGACATTAAAACTGAACATTAATTTTATTAGTATTAACAGTTTAAACTTTCCTGTGGCTCAACGAGTAGAGCACTGGTGTTTGCAACACCATGATCATGGGTTTGATTCCCAGGAAAGCAAGAACTGAGTAGACTGTCAATGTGTGCATTGAATGCAATATGAGTTGCTTTGGATAAAAGCATCTGCCAAATACATAAATGTAAATGTAAGAGTTCCTTAAAATGTTTTCAAATATATTAAACACGCACACACTTTGGTTTTTCACTTTTTAGAGACTTTCGATTGAAACAATGATTCTTATACTGTACAAACCTACCCCTATCCTTACTGATATATTTTAACCCCCTAACAAGGTGTTGTATGCATTTTATATTTACTATATTTTTTGGCATAAGTGGTTATGTTTAGCTTTGGTGAAATGTATTTGTAAACATATTAAGGAACTCCTTAATATGGAGTTAACTCTCTTAATCCTAAAGAAATTAATGTCCAATAAAGGTTTGTTTAAAGCACTTAATGAATGACATTTCCCGATATTGCGTGACTTGATCTAAAGTGAGGAGACTTTACGGTTAGTAAGTTATATGCACTTTTAAAGACCCCCTCAACAATAAAAAACCTTGCAAATAGTTTATATGCCTAAACTTACAAAGTCAGTCGATTTCTTTCGGTGAGGTATTGATCAAAATGAGATCATTAAATCGTTATCCCTTGGTGCATGTAAGAGAGGGATGAAGGTTCAATAATTCACACCCTTAATCTATGCACACACACACACACACACACACACACACACACACACACACACACACACACAAACATATACACATAACACGTTGGGGGGGAAAAAATCCTTAGAATAACCTATTCCCCTTATTTTTGTAACTGCTCAATGGGATCTATTTACAGATTTTGCAGGACAAAGTAACAGTTGAAAAATATTTCACTTTCTGCCCTGTACTATGTCAACATATTGCTTCGGACAGCACACACTTATACAAAAAAAAAAAAAAAGAATCAATAGACTTCAGTCTTTTATCCCTCTCTAAGGAGACGGCTCTTACACTTAAAGCACTCTACCATATCCAATGCACTTGGATATAAAGCACTGGATAATCAACAAGCCATCAAATCGACACTTGTTAGTATGACACATATTGTCTACACTCTGCAGGACTCCAGTAGAAGAAGCACATACTAATACAAATTAATTATTAGAGTATAATTAGTGGCCTATGTCAAACAGACCAGCGAAACGTGGGGTTTATATATCCAGGCATGCTAATGGCTTAGAATGTTAATTGTTCTGCCAACGGAATAAATTACACGTTAACCTTGCTAAATCTCGATGTATGTCAGTGTCGGAGAGGCTTGGAGAAGCATTTTATGTAATTTGACAATGCCTGCTGACATCCAGAATCATTATGCAACATTTCGCTTATTAGAATCAAGATTTTACAGAAAGCAGCGTTTGAGGTGCTGATACACAGTCATTTGTGTAAAGACGTCAGCCACAAGTCATGGAATCAGTTATGCAAAGTGCTGCAAAAGTCACTGAGTTTACGGAAATAAACGAACGGTGGAAGACGTTTGTGTGAAAAACAGATGAGGCTGATGGTTTGAAGCTCCTCACGGTCTTAATCAGTTCGCTGACAGTCTGACACGGCATAATCAATTTTTTGCTGTCACAGCTCACACACACATGCACACACAAACAAACAGCTGATTTATAAGGAGAATCTTTATTCAGTGTGGTTTGGCGTACGGGCCCAGAAAAAGCATTTCTGGTTATTAGCACAAGTAGCATTAGTGTGTAATTAGAGGCCCAATGACATGTTTGGTGCTTTTTTTTATTGGGATCTTCGCCCATAAGCCAGGTTGGAAGTTCAGAGAGATTCAAGGAATAGATAACAAATGACAAGGTTTTAAGATGTGATTCATTGCATTACAAAATTTAAATGTCAAATTAAATTCCCAAAAGTTTTAATAGACTATAATAAAGTTTAAGGAGATATCATTGAGCTGTGAGGCACAGAATATTGTGGCCTATGATTCACCCATGGGACTTATGACTGTGAGACTATTTTTATAGAGTCCAGGACAAAAAAGTCTTATTTCTCGCTAAATTTCAGGTATTCTGAAACTCAGCCTCTGTAGACATAAATTTTGTATGAGATCATGAGGCCTCAGTGCATCCTCTGACAGCAGTAAAGCGTATTTTTACAGCTTCAGCAACAGCAAATGAGCACTTGTTTTCTTTCAGTCTGAAACATAAAGATGTCCACAACGTGTTCACACTTTCCGCTACTAAGAAAATAATTAATAATTAAATAATAAAAATAATTATATAACAAGGACACGTTCGCACGTTAGTTTGTTTCCCTTCCCTGCACCAATGTTCCATAGTCTCAAAATTAATTTACAAAATCTGATTCACAAATGCATAAACTAATTCATATTTACAAAATACAAATGCTAATGCACATCAAATTTACATTAAAAAAATGATCCAGCTCATAAATATGCAAGTATGTTTTTACATTTCTACGTGCACTAGACTAATTGATTGATGAATCTGCATTCACAAATTATTCTGTGTGTGTGTCTGTGTGTGCGCATGTGTTGGATTGCAGATGTGAACTTTAAGGATTTGAAAAAGCAGCAGTCAAGTTACTCAGAAAGATTCAGAACTATAAAAACATACTTGTGTTTTTATGAATTGTGCTTTGTATTTGTGAATCTTGCTTTGTGAATGGAAATTTGGTCATACATTTTCAAATTGTATTTTGTTCATATGAAATAGGTTGAGTCTATGAATTGCTTTTTCCACATCATCTGAATATCACAACATTGTGATGGTTGTCAAAAAAAATAGTTTCTGAGATGAGGGAGAAGATGGCAGTCTGTGAGAGACCATAAAGGGCATAAAACATAACGCACATATAAAGTATAAATTTGTTCTTCACTCGCTGAAATTGAATTAGGGAACTGAGTGAAAGACTTCACACTGCATGCTAAAGACATTAACGCCAATCCAGTTGAAAACCTAATGAACACTGCTCAATGGGTTGGTTTTAATGGATGATCTTGAGGCATTCTGATTCTGACATTCCGGATTTGAATATACAATAACTGTCTACTTTGATTATTATTTTTTTCATAAGTTTGGCAAGAAATTGAAATAAGTAATTTTACAACGAGATGAATATATATATATATATATATATATATATATATATATATATATATATATATATACACATACAGTCCTGCTCACCATTATTGGCACCCATGAAGTTTATGTACATATTGTGGAATATCTACTGAAGGAAATGTATCAAGTGAAACAACATATTACTAGCTTGTGTTTGATACAAAACAGCAAAATCTAAAGAACATTTAAAAAGATACACATTATAAGGAAACCATAGAAAAACCATAATGCTTGCCGTGTCAATGGTATTGGCACCCTTTGCTGCAAACCAGTATGGAAACCCAATTTGGCTTAACTGTTGCACATCACAAATGAGGATCACCTGTGATGAATTCCCTCCACCCATGTGACATGAATTAGCCAATGAATGATCATTTTGGTGTTTTAAAAACCACCTGTTATGTGTAACAATCATGTGTAACAATGGTAAAGACAAAAGAGCTGTCTGAGGACAACAGAAATGCTTTTATTTGCAAACACAAGACCTCCAATGGGTATAAGGCCATCTCCGAATAAACTCGATATCCCTGTTTCAACGGTGCGTAATGTTATTAAGAAGTTTTCCAGGCATGGAACTGTCAAGAATGTTCTTGGACGTGGGGGGAAGAGAAATATTGATGACAGAAGTCTTCGAAGGTTGGTGCAAATGGTGGAAAAAAACATCACGTCAAACATCTAAAGACCTGAAGACCAACCTGGAGCAATCTGGTGTGCAGAATGTTTACAGATGGTGCAATGAAGCCTTTAAGGAAAAGAACACCATCCCAACAGTCAAGCATGGTGGAGGATCCACAATGCTGTGGGGCTGCTTTGCTGCATCTGGTATGTGAGGCCTTGACCGTATCACAGGCATCATGAAATCAGAAGATTATCAAGAAATTCTAGAGCGAAGTCTAACCAACTAAGTCTTGCCCAGTGTAAAGAAACTTGGTTTGCGGCAAGATCATGGGTCCTCAAGCAAGATATAGACCCAACACACACCTCCAAAAGCACCCAGGAATGGTTGAAAGGGAAAAACTGACTGTTTTAAAATGGCCAGCAATGAGTCCTGATCTCAATCCAATTAAAATTCTTTGGGGGGAGCTGAAATCTGCCATTGGAGAAAGGAACCTTGCAAATGTTTAAGAGTTTGAGCATATTGCAATGGAAGTGTGGGAGAAAATACCACCCAAGAAGTGCAAGAAGCTTATAGATGGATATAAGAAACGTTTGGAGGTTGTCTTTGCTGCCAAAGGGTGTGCAACAAAATATTAAAGAGGGGTGCCAAAATTGGTGCACATGCTGGTTTTCTGTTTTTTCCTTTGGAGTTACAATATCTATGTTGAAATAACAATTGTCTTTGTTAAATTACTTTGGACCTCCAATTAAAAGATCCTGCTGATATAAATTTGGTACATTTCCATTTATTTCTGAAGACATTCACTTAGTTATGCAAAACATGAAGGGGTGCCAATAATGGTGAGCAGGACTGTGTGTGTGTATATATAAACTTAACAGGTGATTCTTATAAAATGTGGTTTGATCACAATTTTCTAAGTTGTTTAAAGAATAAGGAAATTATCAAAGTTTGATCAAATGTTTCGGAGGAACTCTTCGAATGGACGATTCAAGTTTATTGCCCTTCTCAGGTCTTTGTTTACTAAACCTACACAGCATGCCCATATTTCCGCTGCGTCTAATGGATTAGCGAACAGGTGTGTCTATGTGTGGGAAGGAGGGAAGCGTTCAGGTGCGTCAAGCCTGCCGTCAAAGTCAGCCAGCTGAGCCAAAAACGTCGATGTGATTTTGTGCTTTCAGAAGAAGATCAGGCACAGGAAAGTCATTTAGAGGTACTTTGCTGTCATCGAGAAGCTCTGTTGAGTAATATGGTAATAAACCAAATGATAATAATTTTATAACGTTGGCAATTTATCTGCCTGCAATATTTTTTCCTAAAAGCCTATCAATAGTTGCATATAGTATATCACTGTAGAACATCACAAAGTCCCAGTCAAGTGTGTTTCACATGATGTACTCACAAAATGAAATGCATTCAGCTTTCCACCTGATGAATAATACATTTTTATAATGGCTTGTTCAAATATGCAAATCAATATCATGTCATATGAGAAAAGCTTCTCTCTTGGCCATGAACATTGAGACATTTACATGTGACAGTAATTATCCAAAGCTCTTTCAGTTCCAACCTGTTCATTAAAAACGTTTTAATTAGCATGTGCTGATTTTAGGCACTTGTACATCAATAAGTTCTAATTATGTGTTCTGTATTAATGACCTGGAAAAAAATAAGCTGCTCTGTTGCAATTAAGAACGCATTGTGTATATAGTTCATTTTTTATAGAAATAGTTCCCGAAAGGAAAATGCTGTCATAATTTACTCACCATCATGTCATGTTATGCCCGTATGACTTTATTTTCCATGCACTCTATAATTTTTTGGTTTCACTTTATCTTGATGGTTCCTTTAACACATTCTGTTGAATATAACGTTACACCTACATGTCTACAAACTCTCATTAGAGTGTTAGAAAAGTAGTAGTAGACTCATTGGGTTAGGTTTAGAATAAGTTAAACTTGTGAATTTACTTATTAATAGAAGAGAGTGAGATTTTAAGAGATATTAACCAGACAGTCTACAAATACTTTAAAGAGAGTTAGTTGACATGTACTGTAGTTACAAAGTTACTTAGTCAGCAGAAGACCATCTAAATAAAAAATATTTTTTATCATTATGCTGCAATAACATTTTAATTCCTCATTTGTTTTTATTAAAGAGTGAAACTTTTCCATGCAATTACAAGACTGACACTTTTAAGCTTCAAAAATAAAATAAAATGTGTCATTTGTTATACATTATGTTCTTTTCAGTTTATCATTTATGCAGTTCAGTCCCAAAATTAATTAATTCACAAATCAAACAGATACAAACTGACACAAAAGCATGTGCTTTCTTTTTTTTGCATGATGATGAATTGTAATTTATGTAATTAATACACAAGTTTAAAAGTTTACTATAAACAAAAATAAAAGATGTCTTTGAGGGCTCATAATGGCACCTATGAGCTTTAGTCTCCATTGTAATTACATATAAAAGAGCAAGCATTTATGCACACTTCAAGCATTCCTTTTAATGGTCTTATTTTGTGTGTGTTTGCGGAGTTAAAAATGCATCTCCTTTTATAGCCGTTTCAGTGGGATTAAGAGTCTGAGCTTGTTTGTGTACAATTTCACCTCGAATCAACCCGAATTCATGTGTGTATGTGTGTGCACATCTGTGTGTGCATGTTTGAGGTACAGGATTGAAGTTGACAACCCTGATGTGCTGGACAGCACCCTGATCATCTACATCTGACTTCCTGTCAGCAGAGCTAAAGATGACTCCATCATTGCCTGTAAAGAGGTGTATGCGTGTGTAAGAGAGGGGTAGAGCATATAAAAAAGTAGGAAGAACTGAGGAAAAATAGATTCAAGAGTGAACATGTTGAATGAATAGTATCAGACAGGTGGAAGGAAAAGCACCATGGGGTAGATTCTTGATTCTGAAGAGGATTAAAAACTGCAACACACACTTACATAACCCCCTCACACTTGAGCACATCCACATACATGAACACACACACACACACACACACACACACTGTCATGGTGGAGAGACAGAACACAGATGTGAATACACGGATGGCTTTGAATAAGCAAGGTACAAAGCAGTGAACTGGGTAGTGTGATGAAAGTGACAGTCTGTGGATGGCTTATCTGAATGGTGGTGGTCAATAGCAACAGGATGATCTGACATATAGAATCTCAGTGGGGAGTCTTGGTTGCGTGAAACGAGACCAGACAATGATCGTAGTGTGAGGGCTTGTGATATAGTGGAGGCTGAGTGATGACAGGTGCAGGTGATCAGTATTCTGGATTGTGAAAGAGTGGGAGGAGTGTTGGAGTCTGGTGCTGTGGGTGTGGCAGAGTCCGTGACACACACACACACACACACACACACACAAACACACACACAAACACATACACAAACACATACACACACACTCCCTAGCAAAGCCTCGAGTTTGAGATCAAACTTCATTAATCCCACTCTGAGAGTGTGATCAAACATTGTTAAAACTATTTCATTATCTTTGTATGCTGTGTATTCCTGAGGCGTAACGTATCTAATTCTGCCCTACTAAGTCTGAAGATCACATTAATCATGTGGTGCTCTCACACAATGACACACAGCCCCTCTAAGGCCAAACAGAGAGGGGCTAAAAGGAAAAAGAGAGTCACAGAACTTTTGTATACAGAGATACTGTATAATACTACATACATAAACGACTTTGCTACTTGCTATTGTTAGTCTGAA
Source organism: Rhodeus uyekii (assembly GCA_037043235.1). NCBI lineage: Eukaryota > Metazoa > Chordata > Actinopteri > Cypriniformes > Acheilognathidae > Rhodeus > Rhodeus uyekii. The sequence continues at coordinate 4,804,287 of JAWRVZ010000002.1, read as the reverse complement.
GTATAGCAGAGGAGGTGGTTTCATTCTAGATTGGGCATTTGATTTGACAATTTGAATACATCAGTGAGTGTAGGATGAATCAGAAATATTTTTGAGCCAGGTTGTAGATTTTAAGCCACTGATGTTGGTGTCCACTATACTGAATAGGTCATTTTAAGCATTCACTGTGTGATGTTACATCCATTCACTAGTGGTAACTTTTGACTCTTACTCATAACTCTATATGACTGTCGTATTTATGTTTGTTTTATTTATGGCAACATAAATTCAACATGACCGAAAAAAGCCCCACTGAATTATTTACTACTATTGTTTACTGTAGTGGAGAGACAGACAGCGTGTACTTTTATACAAAGATCAGGAATGGTTATATTCTTGTTCTGAAGAAAATTATGGTTTTTCATTAAATAATTCATGAATCAGAGACTGCTTATATTCTAAAAATACTTTTTTAACAAAAACAAAAAATTCAAGTAATGTAACATTTTAAAATGTCCATAATAATTTATTAAAAGCATTATAAGTACACTTACATATGTATGTATATATATATATATATATATATATATATATATATAAATGTGATTTTAAATGTGCATATTCAGAACTTTGGATCTGTAAAAGGTGCTCACAAAGCACTTTTGCTCACAAATAATACATTTATTTAAAATACATTGAGATATATATATATATATATATATATATATATATATATATATATATATATATATATATATATATCTCAATGTATTTTAAATAAAATAAATGTATTATTTGTAATATATATATTATTCTGTTTTTAAGATATTAAATAAAAGCTTTGGAACTTGAACTTGAATTAATGCCAGACAGCTAGCTGGACAGCCTTCTGCAGAGGAGAAAGCTGGAACAAGATTCTGGATGAGCATGATGGACTAAAATGCTATGAAATCACTGAGAATATTCTATGAGTCTCTGGTAGAAAGACCAGACAGCAAACTACAATTCAATGAGAACAAACAGAGTTACACAAATTTGAAGAGTTTGATGTGACTTGTTCTTTGGTGACTTGATGTACTTATAAGGGAGTAATGTAGTTTAGATTTCTTTATCACAGACTTTTAATTAATTTCAAATTACATAAAATTAATCAAAGTTAGCATGCCAGAAGAGTAGGTCCCATGTGTGCAAAAACGAAGGGAACTACTGAGTGAATTAATTGAAGCACATCAACCTTAAAACTGCCAGTCACATCATGTCCAAAAGTCTTGAAGTTTAGTTACTGATTCCAGGTCCCAAAATGCACAATGAAGCGTTTTTCTCTCAAGTCCTGCACAAGGTTCATTAACGTCAGGACAATTAAATTCAAATCACATCCCAGTATTTGATTTAAATGCAAAGATGTGGGCTTTCAGTATGAATAGTTCAATTATACCCTCTACAAGAAATTTCACTTATGAATTATAGCCAAACTGAATGTTTCACCAGGCCTTATTTGCTGTACAGTGTCACATCCATATCACAATATACTGGTTTTGCACAACGTTGATTTCTGACAACGATGACTGTTTAATGGCAAGCTGGAACCAGTACTATGTTGTTTCCTCCAGAGAAATGTGATAATGTTTTAATGAAGTTGAAGCTTTTGGGAGATTCTGCCCTGATTGCTTTATAACCTGCTGGGAAATAACTTTCTTAATTTGACCGAATAAGCAGTTGGCTTCCATTTCACCCCAAAACCGATAAGATCGAATTTGGAATTGTCCTTTAACTTCACAAGTAGGCCTTTACATTACACTAGGATAAAACATGAATGAATCAGTGAACCTGACATGCTTCCTTTTCACAAATACCTATAAATCCCTTTATTTCTATTCACCATACAAACAGTAATCTGTATCCTTTCTCTTATCCCCTGTGGAAATGAGCTTAGTTGAGGTGTCTGCCACCACAGGCCCTTGTCATTAGTATTCTCCAGATCACTCTCTGACCGATTCTGTCATCAGTATTGTATCCATCATAAGAGATGCCCTAGAAGCTTTCAAAAGCCCACCATAATTTCCATTTCATTCAGAGTTGTAATTTGAGAGCTTCACCTTAAAAAGCCCCACCTGACATAATTAGCTCTACATTAGGAGCTGCAAAGTGGTTTGAATTGACAAATATTTAATGGACACAGTATTGGTTGACAGAGGCTTCTCAAAGGGGTTGCTTTGCCTGTATATAATAAGCGAGTATTTGTGTGTATCACTGGGTGTTTTGACAGGCAGAGTCTGTTCGCCAGCTCGTCTAAGGACCTGTAGTCAGCAATAATTATCTGGGGTGACAGCTTGAATCTGTTTAAAGAGTTTATGGGAAGAGTGACAGTGTGTCCTTCAAAACTTAAGCACACACACACATGAAAAAACTTTAAGTCTGAATGACCCAACCTCTAACCCCAAACTAGCTGAAAAAATACTTTACCATTTTTTATATAGTCTTTTCTTTTTTTTACTGGCAAGGACTATATTTGAAAGTATATTTGAGGGTATATTTGGGGAGATTTTCAGGAAATTGGCCCTAACAAGGGTAGCAAATAAAGTACACACTAGTGCTCCTATTCTTGGCACAAAAGCTCAGTGAGTGATTTCTTTCTGCCCTTATCAGATTCTGCAGAAACATACTCATGTTCAGATCATGAGAGGCTTATTATTAGAAAACAGATAAGAATACAGATCAGTTTATGTCTTTGTTTGGATATAGGAGTGATATAGTCATAGCCAAGTAAAATTTGGCAAAAAACAGAAATTGCGATTGTATTTTCATTTCTCTTTTGACATATTGAAACTGCTTCCCGAATGAGAAAATAAAATTAGGATGCAATGTTATTTTGTCCATCAGGAATTGATTGGACTATTGGATTGTTGTTGTTTGTGTTGGATTGTTGTTGTTTACTAATGCGATCTCATGTGAGTGACAGGTTGCTGAAGAGGAAAGATTATTCTCTCATCCTCAAACCAACGTACACATTGTTTCGAAATACTCAAATATGACTTTTTTCCAAGGTTAAATCACAAAGAATGTTTATATTTTCAAAGGGGCTCTTTTTCATACAGCAAAAATTTATTATTATTACAGTTCAGTTGCAATTTTATTTATTTTTTATATGTTTGTTATATTAAACAAAGATGCACATTAAAACAGAAACTATACTAACAAATCATTTTTAATATGACAAATGTAATACGTTATTTAATATTTTTCCCACTTTGGGCATGTCTTTTCTAGCCTAGGACAAGTTAGTCAGGACTAGGACTTTTTTTGTTTTAAGAAAATAAATACATCCATAGATACTGTCAGGGTTGTGTTCTGTTTTTGTTTTCATTGTGTTCATTTTCTGTTTGTGCGTTTTCCCTTGACCCAGTTTTCTCAAGTCTTTCATTTATTCATCTCATTCACCTGTCCTTCATTAATAGCTCCTTTGTTTGCAAAATGTATTTAACCCCCAGTTTCAGTTTGTTCCTTGTCTTTGTTTCTCCTTGGTATTCTTCTGTTTATATTGTTTAGTATGCATGGACTATTTTGTTTACGTCCTTGTTGTGTACTTCTCTACAGCCACCAATCATGACAGAATACAGGACCCAAGAAACAAGGACTGAACAGTGAAGTCAGGGGGTCACATACTGTGTTCCATCTTTAAAAATGGCCTACTACAGTCCTTTTGGTACCTAGTAAGAGAAATTCACGAGTCTGTTCCAGTAAGAAAAAATTCAGAGACTGTTACAAGTTCCCAAGTCTGTTCTTGAGAGGGAAATCCCAGTTCTCAGCCCAGAGAACGCAGAAGTGTCCATAAAGTCTAGCATTTATGTGTGTCTGGGCTACGCACTGAATCACTCTAGCCACTGTGTCGGTTACTGCCCATGAGTCCACTCCAGAGTCCACTCCAGTTCACAATCCCATAGCCCCTCCCAAGCAACTTTTTTTGGGGGGCTATGCCTCCCCAGCCATAGCGGCCAAGTCAAGCCAAGACACGGATGGCAATCATCCCTTGATCCCTGGACTGCAGCTCCTCCCTGAACTACCATTACCATTCTGGAGACCACCTGCATGACTCCAGAATGCCCACCGGTCGTACCTTTTGGGAGAATTGAGTAATGTTAGGGTAATGTTCTGGGTTTTTTCCCCATTGTGTTCACTTTCTGTTTGCTCATTTTTCTTTGACCCAGTTTTCCCACGTGTTTCATTTATTCATTCATGTATTGTATTCATTTATTATCTGTCCCTCATTTTACTCATTAGCTCCGTTGTTTGCCCTGTCTATTTAAGCCCTCATTTTCAGTCTGTTCCTTATCCTTTATTGTTTAAAGTCAATGTGTAACGTGGTTGTGCATCTCCTTGGTTTTCTGTTTATTTTGTTTAGAATTCAATTAAAAAAGATTATTTATTTGCTTAGTTCCTCATCGTGTGTGTCTCTACAGCTACCAACTCTGAAATATACATAATGTTTGTATGATGTCGCTGCCATAAAATCTAAACATTTGACATAAAAAGAAGCCATTAAAAGAGACATTATTCGCTTCTTTAAAGCTTTTTAGTACCAAATACCATACTCAGAAGTATGCTTGAAAGCTTTATAATATTTGTCAGGACATTTTCAGAAAATTGGCCCTCACAAGTGTAGCAATTCAAGAACACACTTGTGCTCTTGTTCTGGGCACAAAAGCCTTTGTGAGTGGCATCTTACACCTTTATCAGATACCACAGCAGTGTACATTCAAAACATAAGGGGCTCATTATTAGAAAAAGCAGAACCTGATAAAAGCAAACCATACGGAAGAAAGATTAGTAAAATAAGCTATTAGAGTATATGAGAGTATATTTCTCTCTGTATAAGTGCATATGTTTGAATTTAGATTAGTTTTTTGTGCAACTGCTTCTGTCCTTTGTATAACGTGCCATTATAACATTTCAGGTTTTGTGAGCCCTTCATTTACGCAGCTTATTACCAAAAGCATAACCATGGCAACTGGTTATGAACTGTCAGAGTTGCATCCATTTCTTTCTTTTTGGCTAAGTATTTACTTAACTATGGCATCAGAGCCACAATTCACCTATATATCGTCAGAGACAATTTCCTCTGAGCCATGAACATGTTCCACTAGTAACATTACCACACATGTCAAATCTATAAAAGCTTTTGCAAAATAAACTGCTTCTATTCAATTCCTAGATGTAAATGCCAGCCATTGTTTAAGAAGCCAAAGGTGTCAGCTGAAAGGCTATCTTACAAGAAAACAAGTCATCTTACAGCATATTATATTTTAATATGATGATAAACAGACGTGGCAGTTCTGTTTGTTTTGTGTTTTAGGAACATTTTAGATGCGACAAGGATTGTGATGACAACTCATATTCATTTATTTTTCATTCTTTTTCAAATGAATATACACGCAAGAGAATCTTTAAATTAGCTCTCTGCATTGCAGAAGACACTGTTAAAACACTGTTTAATCTACAGTAAACAACAGTTGATTGAAGTTGAATTGATTGACTCAATTTCATTTTATGAAACGCACTAAAGGACAATAAAACAACTGATGAGATGTTGATTACCCAAGGACACGGCAAACCACATGAAGGTAAAAGGTAGAGGTATTGAAAAGCTGCTCTTATATGCTCTCCCCAGCACTGCAAACAATTATGCATTCCTGTACTGATATTGATGATACTGATAACTGGTAAGAATATATTTCTACCATTACCAAGTTTACCAAGTTTCCATGGATAAGAAAATATTTTTTTTGTGGCATGAGCTGCTATAAAAGTATTTTAGTTAGTGGAAAAAAAAAAAAAACATAACTAGGACTTAATAAAATGTATGTGTGTGTATGTATGTACAAAATTGGGAATTCAAAACTAAAATAACCCTGGCTTTAATCCTTCACTTTCTTTTCTTTCTTCAAGTCAGCAGTACATGACATGAGCAGCACAAACACACCATTTTATGCTGAGGAATTCAGACTTTTTCCTTACTACTTGTGTTTTAACTGACTCATATTCATGGATGCCCTTTAAAGGTCAGAATGAAATAAACCACTGATGATTATCTCAGTGATGTGGTGAACAAAACAACATGAAACAATTGTAAACACAGATCCCTATGGACCTCCACTGCTGTTCCTTAAGGCGGTGGAGTGCAAGGACTCTGAGCTTATACTGGGCTTATACTTCAGCTCTGTCAGTGAGATCCACACAATAGTGCCTCATGGGAGAGTAGAAAGAGGAATGAGTGAGTGGATAAAGCAGCTAGACATCACACGGAAATCAATGAGGCTTCATATTCTCAGAGATGGTCCGATTACCCTGTGGACTGCCTGTCATGTTTAGGCTTGATGTCCATTGTCCTTTTAGATGCTATCATTAATCTCTCAGTGTTCTTTAGTTCATTTGAAAGAACAAAAATAGAGTAAGTGACTCAGCGACTGCCTAACATTAAATGAATGTTAAACACTCCATGGTATTGAAATCGGATACAATCTACAATCTGAAGCGGTCGGGCGTTGATACCTTGTATCTACGCCTTGTGAGATTTAGAGAGTTAAATAAGATTCACTGTACAAAGACATTTTGAAAGCCTTCGAGATTTCTATTCATTTCTGTGCCAATTGTGGTTTTTGGAGAAAATCTGACACCTTGGATTAAAGCTGACATGTGATTTAGGATGTTTCATAGCAGAATATATAATTAACTTGCTATATAATTTAGCAAGCGCATTCTCCTTTGTGGATCAGTCCAAATGATGCCTTGATAAACGGCCACTCAGCTTTAAGAAGGTGTTGATTTGGCTTTTGTTAGACAGTAAAACAGTGGTAATTAAAAAGACAAAAGCAACATAGCTTGTCATCTCAATAACTTTGATGAGATAATTTTCTGCTACACCTTTCGAGAAAACTCATGTCAGACTTTTGGGTGTACCCAGCTGACAAAAATATTTTCTTAGAATGTTTTGCTAACATTACTATTAAGTAATGAAAACATTTTTTAAACGTTCAAAATGTATTAAAAGCTAAACTTTTTGTGATGTTCCCAAAATGTCCGAAATCGAGCTCTTCCCACCCAATCTTTATGGTAATTTTCTGGCCTAAGGAGAGATTCCTCTCCATCAAGCTTCGTCGCCGATCCCTCAGTGTAATCTCATGGGAGTAAGCACAAACAAACATGTCCCCGCATGTCAAGATGCCAGGGCCTACCCTCACCGCCGCGGGCGAAACATCTCCTTCCACGTCTTTCTCTAATCCAGGCTATTCAATCATTCCTGCTACAGAGAAATGGACAATAAGGCCCCTCGAGCACTAAGTTTGAAGAAACGAGCAGTCCTCCACCATCAGGCCACCGCAGCAGGCCTTCAGTAAGCAAGGATCACCTCAGTCCCGTCCAGCTCCCACTCTCCACTCCTGTCTCAAAATATGGCATGTGTTGTCAAAAGGCCTGTTCAGGCGTTCCAGTCAGTTACAATAATGAGGATGTCGCGCTTAGGTACCCTGTTGACTGCTCGTTGCAGAGCTTCGTAGAATGTATTTTTCAATGGTATCTCAGAGACGAGTGTTGGGGCATATGCTGCAATGACCGAAAGGTTCACAAGTTCTTAACCATCTGAACCCGAACAACTGCAATTCTGCTGCATATGGGTTCCCATGATAAACGAGTATTATTTCCGTGGCTACCGACTGCAATTGCTACACTGTGATGATCGGAGTTGTCGAATAGGACCATTGTAATGAAGCCAACATGATGTGTTTGCACCAGGGACTTTGACAATTCTGAAACTTGATCCTGGCAATCGTACTTCTGACAAACAGGTAACGTCCACACCATAATGAAGCACAGTGATGTACTGGCTTCCTGTATCTAACAGCGTTAGAAATTCCATCAAGCAAGATTCAAGGGTGTTCTGGTCGGGCTCATCCATCCAAGGCTTTGACCTGCTCCCATTGCATGGGGTTGCATGGGCCCTCCCAGTAAAACAACCAGACTTCCCGTGACATTCTGCCAAACTGCTCAATGTGTCTGACAAAAACAGTGAAACAGTCTTTTTTTTTTCTGGCAGCTATCCTTTTGCTCATTTGCTCATTTGCTTTTGGGGGAATACTCTATTTTCTCTCAACGTTATGAGAATGTTCATCAAGTACAAACTATATCCTAAGGATGTTCCATGAACGTTGTACTCAGAGCGTTTTATGATACCATTATGAAAACATTCAGCAAAATTATTACATTTTCAGGATGTTCTGAGGATGTTATTCTAAGAATGTTTTCTCTCAGCATTACAAGAATGTCTATTAATTATTAATAACATTATAAGAGTGTTCCATAAACATTTTTTATGAACGTTTTGTCCAAACATTTACATAACTTTAAAGAATGCTAGTGAAAGTTATGGGAATGTTCCCTGTTGGCTGAGTAGAACCAAGCCATATTGGACAGGGAAGACAAAATAAGACCAAAATAATTATGTAGCACTATAGCAACCTCACAATATCCAGCCACCCACCTCCACACGCACACACTGTTTCTAACACCACTGCACTCCTGCTGGTGAGAATCCTCTTTGAGCCTTGCTTTCCTAGAGTAGATACTCCTGAGAGAGACACTCGTGGCATGAAGATTTGTGTCTGTTGTTGTGTGTGTGTGATGCAAGAGGATGTGCGAAAGGGTAAGCCAAGCTCACTGGTGATTTTGGTGATGTACTCATTCAAAGCATAAACAGAGCCAAGGATATTTCTCCTTCAGTGCCTTTGGAACATTACTATGAACATTACATTGACATGCTTATACATCTATAAATATGTTTTTACTATTTTCAGGATGGTTGGCAATTCCAGTATTGTCCTGTTAACCTGCTTTAAAGCTGCATGTTTGTGAGTGTGAGTGTGCGTGTTTGTGAAATACTGCATGCTGCAACAAATACTCTTTCAACAACCTGTTCAATCAATAGTTCATATTGCAATTATCTATTAGTCAGAACTTCTTAAAATGATGAACTATTAGTTATTTGATTAGTCCAAGGATGCAGGTTCAGTTTATTACATCGTTTATCGACTCCATGCCTAGTTCCCCTATTTTTACATTTACAATAAACTCTCACTGAAAGTTAAGCTTTAAAAACACAAAGGATTTAATAACAAATAATACAGTTTGAGTAATTTTCAACAAATCTTAAAATCAATATTTATTTTTCACTCTTTCGCTCTGGATTACATACACACACACCAGGATAGGAACTGGACTAAATCACTTCTGCAGCCAGGTAGCAAAAAACTAAACAAACAAATAACAACTAATCTTGTGTAAAGAAAAATTGGACATCTGTAGCAACACAAAATAAAAAGATACAGAATACACAACTAGCAAAAAATCATTAAAAATGTTATCTTACACAATATCATTGTAAAAGAATAATTAAACCTAAACTTTTAAATATGTGACCCTGGTAGCTTCTACCCTTTTGGGAAACCCATGATCCAACCGAAGTAAACGCATCAAAGCCATAGCAGCCAACAGAGGCTCATCTTTAATCATCTTTATTCGCCGCCCATACAAATATTCGGTATTTAAATAAAAACTGATAAATGAAGCGTGTTGTTATATTCATTGATATGTGCAACAATCACCGAACATACACAACTTCTTCATTCCCCAGGTAAAGCAATCTCTAACCACAACAATATAAATTGCTTTATTTTCCGGGTGTGAAAACAATTGTAAAAATTGTACTTTGTGCTCATGCGCTTCTAGCACAAGGAACGGGTGATGGTATCACAACTGCATCTTATCATCACACACATTACAGCTAAACTTTAGACTACATGTATGAATTATCATGACAATTGACTGGCTGTTTACATTCACCAACAACTTAATTTCAACATGAACCACTTTTTTAGTTTTCTTGATATTCACTGTTACATCAGACCTTCTTGCCAGAATATGCTCAATCTCCATTTTAAAACATTGCCTGCAGTAACCATTGCTTACTTATGTGAAGTATTGTTTTGAAACAACACAAAAGACCTGTATCATGGTGTGAGTGTGAGTGGGACTACATTACATAACTGAACAACCCACTAGATCAGAATACTTGAGTCTGTCTAAGTGTTTTCATAAAGGGAAATTAAATGCTTTTATTTCGCAAGTGAAACATGGCACAGCAACGTTTAGCACTTATACTCCATTTAATAACTTAATGAGGGATTATTCAGTAGTCTTTTAACTCTTAACCCTTCCAACATTACTTATACATGGCCCACCATAAAATTGGCAAATAAGTCATTGTGTGATGATCGAATGGCATAGAAATACAGTATCTATCTGATGCCGACAGCCAGCAAAGATTAAGTGGAACAGTTCCAGTTTTTACATCAAAACTGCTTAAAACAAGCACCTATTCATCACAATCTCACACACATGTAAAGCATATGTGATTTAAGTCTAAATGGGATCTATGATTATTGTGATATGCAGTAGGAATAGTATTAGCTACATTATTCTTTTCCTCTTCAGATTTCACAAATAAACTCTGTTGATGCTCAAATTTTCCCATGCAGTATTCTGCACATGTTCGGTAACCTAAATGGCAATTTATCCTCAGAATGAGTTGTGTTAAATTGCTCAAGGCTGGGCATTATACACAGCGGTTCTGGGGTTTTGTCACACATTTCTGTTTGATTTATAGACCGGTGTCGCATACTCAACAACATAGACCTTTCTTTTCCTCAGAATGAAAATAAGATCATGCAGGGATTTTAATGTTATCGTTGGAATCATAATTATTCCTGGCAGTATGACACCTTCCCAAACCAATTTGTGGGTTTCCACTCTTAGGTGGCTCATCATTCATTAGCGAAATGACCTGTCAGAATTGGGTTTTTCTTTTTTCTTTGAGCTGATCAAATTCTGATTCATGTTGTTGATTCATGTAGCTAGAACTAGCTGATCACATAAGAGATCTTAATTAAATGACCTCATGGTTTGAATGTCTTATACTTTACTTTGAGTTCATCTTCAAAGAAGCCTTCTGCACATGATCATGTAAGTCTTGCTAAGACAGAACACGAAATCAAACACCCTCTAATAAAACAATAAAACGTACTAAGACCTCAATGAAAGAGCATAGGAAAAGACTCTCTTCTCACTTGTCTATGCATTCCCCTCTTCCTATTCCATCTTCATTCCCCCAGGCACAAGTCACTGAAAGTTCTCTAAGAATGTCTATATTCCACATTTGATGCATATTATAAATCTACTGTTTTTTTCCCTTTCATGTCTGATATCATTTAAAATGTTTTAGTGTGACTAGTTATATGGTCTCAGTTTTGCAGCAAACACTTATATTATTAGAAAGAATGAAAACTCATTGATCCTCTCCCTCGAATCCATGTCCAAGGCTTTAGGGCACTAGACTACACAATTTCAAATTGTTCTGGATTGGTTATTTAAGGACAACTGGCAACATCTCTTTGGTGATTCTGTAATAAGAAACCCCACACACAGTGCTGTGTCATTGTCTTGAGTCCTGAACACTCACACAACTGCTATGTGGTCCTCTGCTGTCAGGTATGCATTTCTAACTTTTAAGCCCTATTCACACCGCCAGCAACAAAGCGACTCAATCCCATTCATTTTCACTGAAGGGCTGGCGACTTATAGTGACACAAGCAACAGTGACCTTTGGTGACAGAACGTATGCATGTTAAGCAACGTGAGACATGCAACAAAAGTTCAGAAGTTTCACATTTATGCAATTGAGCAGCAAATTTCATGAGTGACATCCAGTAGGAGTGTAGACTGTCATTGGAGCTCACGTCACCGTCTTGGAGAAAGCAAGACAAGGCAGAGTCCCATTATTATACTTGTTTTTCATTACATGTTGCTCCAAGAATACATTAATATGCTAATTAGATACAGACTACAAATTTATGGCCATTTTACCCACATGTTGCAAAACGATAGCAGAAAAAAATCCCATTGTTTTTGCCAATACATGTAATTTCTCGTCCTGATATGGACATAGCATAACATTTGCATTCAATAATTTTTTCCCCTTCTTTTTCCATTTCTTTTTTTATGCTCTAAAATATGCAATGATAAAAATATTAAATTCAAAAAACTTTTTTCCCCAGGGTCTCAGGAGAACATTATTTGACTTTAACCACATACGAATACAAGAAAATGATGCGTAGGAAATAAACTGTCAGTGTTCTTGGTTTATTTCAATTCATACATTGATAGTTTGCGTTATTAATGCAGTGCTTCAAGTGGAAAAACTAAAGTGCTGGCACTCCCCTTCAGGGAATCAATATGAAAATTCAATCTATTCATCATATAAAGTGAAATTTTAAGTGTCAAAGTGTCAATTGCATTGCTGAGGGACAGAAAACTCTCAGATTTCATCAAAAAGATCTTAATTGTGTTCTGAAGATGAACGGAAGTCTTACATGTTTGGAATGACATGAGGGTGAATAATTAATGATAGAATTTTCAATATCACTTGGGACTAAATTGGCCCACTTTGTAGTGTATAAAATTATACTCTTAAATATACTTTATATGTAACAGTAGTAAACTTTGAGGACACAAGTGTTTTGTTTGTACTGTAACTATACTACAAGTACATTTATACAGATTTTATTTATAACTTTACACTTTAAGCATACTACTATGCTCCTATTTAAGAAATAGCGTATGTTTTATCATTGAAATAATCCATTAACTGTACTTTAACTCTTTCCATTTTAATTTTTTTTTATTCTAGCTGCACACATTCTTTTGATCAATAATCGAATGTGGGAAAGTTTCATTAAAGAAGCAGCATTTTAAACAAGAAGCTGAGAAAATCAAAAATTTAAAAGATTATGATTGGATCATATTCATAACGATGATCAAAGTTTTACGATCAAAATCAAAGTTTTACAGTCGTTCCCTCTTCATGAGTTCCACATTTCATTGAGTAACGTTACCAGTTTTGACTTACATGCCGTTTAATGTTTGATGATCACATTATTTAAAATTTGAGTAAGCAATCTTCAGTCACTTGTTTCTGCTACTTCTTCTTTACTTGTATTTTGATGACGAAAATGAAACAATTTAAATAAGAACAGAAAACGTCACAAGGCGTACAAAAACTTAGAAACTCAAAACATAGGAAAACAAAGGGATTCTAGGAAACTCGTAACGAAACCGGCATCCACACTGAGAAACTACACACAGTAACATCAAACACCAACAAACCCAAAGGAACACAGGTGGGTATATAAGGACAAACACGGGATTGGGACCAGCTGACTAGACTTGGGAAGTGATTAGACAGAAACACGGGCATGTAAGACCCGGAAGATACACAAAGGAACCCGGATGTGACAGACGCGACAAGACCTGTGACAAAATCAACCTTTTCAAACAGTTTAAGAGTAAATGCAACAAGCCAAGTAGCTTATGCTTAGAATACCTAAATGCTGAGTACTGTCCTGTCAGTTTAAGTCAAGTATACTCAAATGCAATTTTAATATTGCACTTCAACTTAAAAAAAAAAAAAAAAAAAAATTCCACCAGCCTTGTACTACTAGTATGTGTAATGTTTGAAACATTGTATTGTAAACACTCTTATGTACTTTGTATCTTCATTATGAATCGCTTTCTGTATTCCTCAAATTGTAGGTCGATTTAGATAAAAGCATCTGCTAAATGAATAAATGTAAAATGTAAATGCAAATATATTTTTGAGAAGTATATTTCTAAGACGCACATAACAATCTAGACAGAAAGGATACTTAAAAAAAATAGCATGCTTGAATAAAAGTATTTTTCATAAGGGAGGAATGAAAGCGAGGCTGTGAGGAATAGACATCCACTGTAAAAAGCTGTATAAAGCTCAGTTTCCACAGCTCATATTGTTGGGAGTTTTTTATCTACTGACATTTCTTGGAAAGATATTTTTGCAGTGTTTCGTCAGCAGAACAATCCAAAAACACATTAAATAACAGTACAACCCACTAAAGAGACATATCCATTGTGAAAAAAGTGTGCTTGTGTTGAAAGTGTACTTTTTGTGTATATCAAATCTTAAAATAATATATTTTTTTAAAGTTTTAAAGTATTATTAGATGAAAGCATTTTGTAAAGTATGTAAAAGAATACAGATGTCCATTAACCATGCATTGCATTTTTAAGCCTTGCATTTTAATGTGCTGAAATTTACATCAAATACGTGGTTGTATATTTAAGCTTTGGATATTTAAATTAAAAATATTTCACATACATTTTCACTATTAAACATTCAATAATCCTTATTTCCTGCCGAATATTGTAGGTTACATTTTTAAACAGACCGAATATTTTGGAAGTGAAATCTGAAAGGTGAATGTGGATTATTTTGAATAATGAATAATTATTTTGAATAATTAAACTTGAATATAAAACCATCTTGAATTTCAGCCCATAAAAGTACTGTTAATGCAATGCGTTTTCTCATTAGTGCAATTCAAAAAACCTTTTAGTTTCAAATACTTGTGGCATTTTTTTTCTTCCATATTATTTGTCAATTAAGTTGTTGAAAGGAACCGCTTTCGATGAAATTCAGAAAAACTTGTTGACATTTAATGACAAATCTCAGAGAGGAAGGAGCGCTGCGGTAGGACTGAGAGGGAGAGAGCGAGAGAGAGAGAGAGAGAGAGAGAGAGAGAGAGAGAGAGAGAGAGAGAGAGAGAGAGAGAGAGAGAGAGAGAGAGAGAGAGAATACAGCAGCACGAAACAGGACAGTGTACTCTTGCGTACTCATCGCTTCGCACTAACTAGAGAATATAGGTGTTGAAAATATATTTATACCACTTTATTCAAAGCGTTTTGACCGTTTCGTAATGATACGTTATAAAGTGGTCTTTGGGGTCTCGCGTAACTATGATCTTTAACCATTATGCTGGATAAGGCGCAACGCACAGCATGAAAGCATAAATGACCGTTACGATTTAAAAGTAACAGTTCATTTGGATACTCACCTTGAAACGGACTGGTGACTTTGATTTGAAGGCTCGCACCTGAAGAAAAGATGAAAAACTTCACCTTGGTAAGTTTTTGAAACACCTGACGCTATCCTGCTCGGTCCTAAATGCCGATGCGATGTGGTCTAGGAATATAGTAACTGGTCAGAGATTCATTTTTTGAACGTTCAAATCTGTCAACATTTACCCGTGTCAGTAGATCAACGTCCGTTTTTTATCAACTGTTACAATTTGGTTAACAAAAACTATCATTAGATAAAGCTTGTTGTTTTACAGGTAATGTCTGTTTCCTCTCCTTCCTGAATCCGTTTGAAAAATAGTTGTTTTGAAACATGTTATCTGGTTTCTATCTATGCTAGTTTGTTGCTGGTCCAAGATTGTCAGTTAGAAACAGGAACATGTTGCAAGACACAGGTAGAAGCTTAAACTGCATTCTCCAAAAGAGAAGTACCCTGTATCCAGAACAAGTAACCAGTTAGTTGAGGGATTTATGCTCCAAGTTGATACAAACCTGAGACAGCAGGCGAAGGAAACATCAGCATTTCAAAACTAATAATGCACCGTCAATAAGGTTCTTTATGCATCACCTGCTGAAAAACACAGCATAAACTGCTTTGCTGGTTTAAGATGATCTTTGCAGATTAAGTTTTAGGCTAATTTAGGATGTCTCAGAAAGTTACATTTCAGAGCACAGACTCTGACCTTGATTCTTTTCTTGATTTCTTAGGTTAACAACCTTTTTTTCTTATTTTTTTTTTAAATAAAGGAAATCCGATAGTGGTGTTTAACTAACAACCTTGCAGTGTGATGTCCAATCCACCAGGCAAGAGTTTTTGAACGTATGCATTGTATAGCGCGCAACATGGGTGGTCGTTGTTAAAGATCATGGCCATGATAATTGTTACTGTGTGTTTCAGTCTATCAGGATTCATAAACTCTCACATGTGATGTGCCAATGTATGAAGGGCAGAGCACTACTGGTAACTAACCCATTGCGCGGTAGAACAGCAACGCGTTCTTGTGCTATGCATATCCTTTATGCATAGTTGCTCTTTTCTCCTCTCTCACTTTTCTTGCATTTCTCTTGCCTCCTTTCACCCGCTTTGTCATCCTCCCTTATCTGTCTATTTTGCAAGCACACCACACACAGCACAACTGCAGTGTGTGAGATGGACAGATAGCAGGTGTGAAAGGGAAGCATATGTGCTGGCTCTCTGGATGCTCAGCGTGAATTGTCAGCAGATAGCTATGACCTCCCTGCGTTAATCCTCTGTCCGAATGACCAGCAAACGGTTGACTTGATGTTCAAATCAATATTTGCATAAATGCATTCTGAAGCATGATTTTTTGTAATCCTGATCCAGTGGGAAATATAAAGACAAGTTATTTCTACAGTGATGACTCATTGAATGTATTTTTTTAAACATTTTTAATTACCACAACTCTGAGTCAAGATCAATGTTAGGAGGAGAATATTCTCTTCTACTCTTTTAAGATTTACCATGAAGTTTGTTTGTTTCTAAAATCAAATTTCCTGTTTGATTTTAGAAACAAACAAACTTCATGGTAAATCTTAAAAGAATAGATTAGCTAATTTCCAACTCATTTGCACTCATTTTTTATGCATAAAAGCATGGTCTAACCAACAAACCTTTTAACATAGTTCATTATTATTATTATTATTAATGCATCATTTAATTTCTTCACTCATTTTACTCCATTGCTCTCCATAATCTATGTGATTTCAGGTTTTACTATCCATGTGGTGGCAATGTAGGTAAAACCTGACCCATCCACACACGTTCCATATAGGTATTCTCTAGAGAGGTGTCATTCTCCAGCTGTATGAAATCACTGAAAGAGAGAACTTATACTGAAATTGAATGTAGAAAGCAGAGGATAGGGGAAGCGAGGAGAGCACCTGTCAATCTTTTCAGGGTTTCCATGGATCCTTAAAGCCTTAATCAACATTAAAATGTCTTAAATCCATGTTTCAGAGGTCTTAAAATGCAACCGAATTGTCACTGCATTGAAGATGCATTTTATTTTCACTCATTGCTCTCTTAAATGCCAAGAACGCGTAATGCTACTGATGAGTAACAAAGAAACATGGGGGAATGAGAAAATAAAAGGCAAAATATGTTTGAAAAGTTATTAAAAGCACAATAAAGTTAATTGTGTTTTAATACCCTGGCATTAAAATACCCCCGTCCCACCAACACAGCTGTTGAAGGAGTGACAGTAAGTTTAAAATCTTTCTCTCTGCCTGCCGTGATTCCCTCTTCTGTCTATTAGAAAGTAATAGAAAGGCAATAGTGGATTTTTTTCTTTCACCATTAAATCAAATGGTAATGCTAAAATTATATTTGCACATTATTTATTTGTATATCTTGTTGAACAGGGTGATTTTGTGCGTTCGCATAGAAGTTGATGGATGTGATGTGTAGGTCTTAAATTTTCTTGAAATGGCTTTCAATTTTCTTGAAAACGGATATTACAAAGTATTAAATTTGAAGCTCTGATACCTGCAGATCCCCTGTTTTTCCTCACACACGAGTATCTCTCTGTTTCTCCTCACAAACAGTGGAATGTTGCATTTGTGTAACCGTAGCAACATCTCTGGAGAATCAAAGCAATTCAGGTCTTCACTTTAGTCGATAACGAGTCATGGCAGGTAGATGGGGATTTTATATACACGGGTTCATTTCGTAATCATTATGGTTTCTAGTTAGCGTTTCTTTTTGGCTGTTAGTTAGCACAATTTCGATAAATTAAGTGATCATATGTTTTATAAATTGCTTTGAGGAATACTAAAACAACTGTTAAATCAAGTCTATTGATTTTGGTCTGACTAAAGTCTTTCTTTTGCACTGTTAGATGCCAGTGTGTATCACTCATTTTCTTACAAATCATATATGGACCATATCAAACCATATGCAGCCATATGTATCACTCTAAAATTGAGCTGGGCATGAAGAAGGTAGTCAGATAATTTCCAGTCCTGCGCAGAACCCAGTTCACCCTGTAAATGAAGAAAATACTTTGTTAGCAATACAGATTCAGAGGATACTTGTATGAAATGACTGTATATGTATTATAGCCTCAGTTAAAGTCAGTGTTCGTGACTCCACCATAAGATAGAGACAGGGCAAAAATGGCTTGCATGGCAGAGTTTCAAGACACAAACCACTGCTGAACAAAAAGAACATTAAGGCTCATCTCATTTTTGCCAGAAAACGTCTTGATAATGATCCCTAAGACTTTTGGGAAAATACTCTGACGAGACAAAAGTTGAACTTTTTGGAAGGTGTGCGTCCCATTACATCTTGCGTAAAAGTAACACTACATTTCAGAAAAATAACATCATACCAAGAGTAAATGTATGCTGCTTCAGGACCTGGAAGACTTGCTGTGATAAGTGGAAACATGAATTCTGCTGTCTACCAAAAACTCCTGAGGGAGAATGTCCAGCCTTCTGTCTGTGACCTCAAGCTGAAGCGAACTTGGGTTCTGCAGCAGAACAATGATCTAAAACACATCAGCAAATCCACCTCTGAATGGCTAAAGAAAAACAAAACGAAGACTTTGGAGTGGCGTAGTCAAAGTTATAACCTTAATCCTATTGAGATGCTGTGGCATGACCTTAAAAAGGCCTCCAATGTGGCTGAATTACGACAACTTTGCTAAGATGAGTAGGCCAAAGTTCTTCCACAATGCTGCAAAAAGTGCTTGCAGCTATTGCTGCTAAGGGTGGCTCAACCAGTTATTAGGTTTAGGGGGCAATAACTTTTTCATGCAGGGCCATGTAGGTTTGGATTATGTTTTATGCAACACAAACTCAGCGCTTGCTCAGTGAACTAGGTACGCTCATTAGTCACGAGATAACCATGTGAAGTGGCAAATTTGTCCCCCTTTTGTGCTCAAGATATTAGGTTTCGGCAACATAAAAGAATCAACATTACTGAAAAGAAAATGCTAAGACAAATAGGGAGTTTGGCGGGTCCACTTCAAAAACGTTGACACAATAGGATTGGCGAGTTAACCGTGAGTCGAGATAAGATAACTCGACTGTATTTATATATATATATATATATATATATATATATATATATATATATATATATATATATAAATACAGTCGAGTATATATATATATATATATATATATATATATACACATTCTTGCATTTGGCAGACTCTTATCCAAATCAACTTACATTGCATTCAAGGAACACATTGATGTTCTAATCAGTTCTTGTTTTCCCTGGGAATCAAACCCATGACCTTGAGATTGTAAGGGCCAATGCTCTACTGATTGAGCTATATTTTGTAACTCGTCAACAGTTTAACTCAAAATCTTTGTCTCTTCTCACGTAATTCTGGTTTCCCACATATTAAACTAAACATAGTACAGAAAAAAAGAAAGAAAGAAACTGTTCCCATGATCCCTTTTGAGATTCTTAATCTGGGATTTTGTAGAAGAAAAACATACTGATGAGGAATACGCAATATTTCCCTCACATTATTCGTTAATCTTTCTCTCTTAGATTTTAACATATTTACCCAAAACCTGAAAGTTTCTGTTTCTCATTTGCCTTACTACTGCAATTACTATGTAATAACCTTTAGACTGACTTTAGTTCTTGTACTCTATATTCTTTCACTCTTTAATATTTACTGATATTTGCAGATTTGATTTGTTCTGTCTCTGTGAACCATATTTTATAATTGTTTTTCACCAGTGTGTGAGTTCATTAATCTGCAATGGATGATTACATAATATATATAACTACCTCCACATCATTAACATTTACTGCCTCTCTGTTCTATTTCTGGTCAGTCATTACTGTCA
This sequence comes from Rhodeus uyekii, assembly GCA_037043235.1. Lineage (NCBI taxonomy): Eukaryota > Metazoa > Chordata > Actinopteri > Cypriniformes > Acheilognathidae > Rhodeus > Rhodeus uyekii. Next base: position 4,784,424 of record JAWRVZ010000002.1, on the reverse strand, counting down.
GTTTCTACCCATGAGACAAATATGGCATAAAAATTTTTTTTTTTATAGTCTACCTTGACTATTCTACTTCTTGATGTGTTTCGGAGAAGTTATCAAGTTACTTTCTGCAGCATTGTTGTGGAAACTTACTTTGAAAGCTTTCCCGTAAGTCAAACAGTAGAGCATTGGTGCTTAAGGGATGAGCGAGTACAGCATTATCTGCATCTGTATCTGTTAACCATATTAATTATCTGTATCTGTATCTGTATCTGTATCTGTATCTGTACTCGGACTTGGCAGGGCCTAACCCGGAAGTGGGCGGGTTGTCTTGAAATGAGCGGGGCTTTAACCGGTATGTTATTTTTAATCCTGCAATTGATATGGGTTGATTTGACTTGCTATATTTATTGCTGATTAGAAAACTATTTACATGATAGCATCAGCATTCAAATCAATGGAGCTTCAGATCAATAGTTTTGATCACAATAACAAACAAACTATATACAGAACAAGTTTTGCAACAATGAATACAAGACATGCGTTTGCAAATATGAAGAAATCATAATTTTTAATCATTATTTTTTGCGTGAGTAACTCGTAAATAGTAACTCAAATATTTTGTTGTAAATTTAAAAGTATTTACGTTAATGCATTACGTTATTAGTTACTTGAAAAAAGTAATCTGATTACATAACTCAAGTTGTAATACGTTACCCACAACACTGTCCTGTAGTACATCTTGATATATGATGTAGTTTGAACATGCTTGACTGAATTTAAAGTATGTTACTGTTGCATTATGAATAAATGTCGCTTTTAATTATAAATCCTCATTATAATTAATCTGTGCGCACATATGTTTTTCTTTACCAAGAAAACAAGCACAACCTTATTTTAATGGACGAGTTGGATCTGAGAGTGAAGTAGAAGCAGCCAACAAATGCCCATTTGGCATCTCAGGAATTTAATTGAGAGAGTGCCAAGTGTAAAAACTTGGATTTCTGTGTTATCATTTGTGTCATGGATTTAATGGTTTTATTATAAGTAGGTTTGCCTAGACTTTCGACTGGTAGTAAATGTATGCGATATTAACATGCAACATTAATATTTCCTTTTTAATAGATGAAAATGAAAAGTGTAATTGAGCAATTAATAATAATAAAAACTTTTCTTTCCTAGAGGTAGTAGAAGGGTAGTCGCCCCAAAAATTTAAATTCTGTTATTATTTACTCATCCTCACGACAAACATGATTTATTTATTTTTTCTGCTTAACACAAAATAAGCTTTTCTGCATTTCATGGGGGACTAAGTAATAATTTATTTAGATGAACCGATCCAACAAATTTTGCAGGTATGGAAATTATTTAGTAATGCATTAATGTGATTCCATCTTCTTCTTTTTTTCTGCCAGAAATCTAGCTGAAATAAAACAAAGATAATTCAATATCAACATAGTTCAACCTCTACATCAAGAATATTCTGTGAATAATGTGTGCTTTGCAGAGTGCTGAGTGGCTTTTGAGGGTCTACCTCAGTCTTCATTGTGCTTTCAACACAGTCATTCTAGGAATTACAAACAATTTCTGCATTTTTTTTAACTCGTACAAGCCCAGCACTCGGAACTACACACTCGTGCACAAACTCGTGCATTGCCGGCAGCAATGTCACCCCCTAGCCTACGACTGGTTGCTCACAAAAGCTAAGCGGGGATGTGTGTGGTCGTTTCCTGGATGGGAGACTGATTGCTGCTGGAAGTGGTGTTAGGAGGCCAGCAGGGGGTGCTCACCCTCTGGTCTATGTGAGTCCTACCGCCCCAGTATAGTGACGGGGACCCTGTACTGCAATGAGCATCGTCATTCGGATGAGACGATAAACCGAGGTCCTGACTCTCTGTGGTCATTAAAAATCCCAGGATGTGTTTCGCAAGAGTAGGGGTGTAACCCCGGCATTCTGGCCAAATATGTCCATCATGGCTTCCTAACCATCCCCTTTCTCTGATTGGCTGCATCATCATTCTGTCTCCTCTCCACCAATAAAGCTAGTTTGTGGTGTGCGTTCTGGTGCAATATGGCTGCCGTCGCATCATCCAGGTGGATGCTGCACTCTAGTGGCGGTTGAGGAGATTCCCCCTTCCATGTGAAGCGACTTTGAGAGACTTTGATAAAGCGCTATATAAATGTAATGAATTATTATTATTAAATATGGTCGCTCACACACATAATGGTATGTCTGTAGTATTAAGCATCAAGGATTGTGCCACTTTACTGTTCACTCCCATGAATGAAATATAAAACACCTCTGCTATAGCAAGGTTTTAAATTCTAGAATTCTTTCAACACATCTGATGCATGTTATGCAACTTGAAGATGCTTTACATAAGCTGGATATCTGAGGATTTTTTAAAGTTTATTGTTTAGGTTCTCTATAAGGTTATTAAGGTTCTCTCTATCACTCCTTTGTTGGGGAAAAACAGCTAAAAGGTTTTTACTCACTGAGGGTCAGACTGTAAAGTAAGAGTTAAAGCACAAAGGATAAGTATAGAAAATAACAAACATATATTTTTAAAAATAGTTATATTTCTCTTTCATGGGAACTCGAGCTGTGTTGAAAACGCTACGCGAATGCATTGGCATGTAGTCTCGTGAAGCACTGTAAAATCAATTGTGCAGTCGTGGGATGATCGTCGCGGGTCGGTGGCGTCATGATCCAGGATCATAAAAGGCAGCTTTGAGTGTCATCAGCAAAGCTCTGTGTCGGTTGTCTTTGTGGGAAGCTGGTTGATGTGTTGTGAAAAAAGTATATCTTTCCCTAGCTAGTTTAAAAAGTCAGGGTCTTCCACACCTTTATATTAATGGCGAACCAACAAGTTTAGAGCGTGTGCTTCCCCTGCCCTCACTTAAGCTGGCAGGGCTACACACCTCTTATGTTAGACTTGTTTGTAGCAGAACACACACGGTCAGCGCTTGAGGGAACTGGCTGTATGCTGCATTGCTCTGCTCCCAGGGTTGCGTTCTCAGGGCTCGGAAACTGCTGTTGCCGAAGCTCAGCGGCGATCTTTGTTCCGGGATTTGCACAATATAAAAACTTTTGGATCTGGTGGCAGGGTTTGAGATGGGCTCTGTCTTATCTCGGGCAGAGCTGTTCCTATGTCTGGATCCGGAGGCAAGCTCTAGAGCAGTTTCTTCCAACCAGACAGGGGCACACTGACACTGCAACAAGGGCCGCTCAAGTGGGGTGTCACCACCTATTACCCCCTCAAGAGTACTGAGGCGTCAGGCTGACGGATCTGAGGACCATCCTCACTGCTAAATGAGAATCTGACGCTTGCGTCGCTTGCGAGAATCTTCCCCCACTGCCACCCCTGAGTCAGGTTGCTCTGGGGGAGCCTCAGCAGGCTCTGGTCATGGAACAAGAAGTATACTCTTCTGAGGCAAGGGGCCATAGAATCAGTCAGAGGGTGCGGCTGTACAGCCGTCTCTTCTTTGTTCCAAGTGGATGGGGTTTCCGGCCCAGTGAGATCTGTCTTTTTCAAGTGCATAGTGATGCAATATAATGTCTAAACCAAATCTGAGGATTGGTTTGTCACCTTCTATTTAAGAAGCTCATTCTCACATCTCCATCCACGGATCTCCACAAGGTTCACCTCTGGGGGGGAAGGTGTTCCTGTTTCGGAGGCTTCTTCTTTTGGCCTAGATCTGTCACCCCACATTTCACCCTTTGCTGTGACACAGCATGTTCTAAGAACATCCCTTGATGACTGGCTATCTCCCCAGTCGCCAGGCCACCGGTGTCGCGATGGATGCATCCTTTATGGGTAGGGTCCCAAGCTGTGACCCACCTGCGGCTGGTGTCACTGAGGCGTTGGCATATCGTTCCCCTAGCGTTTTCGATGCTGCTCGAGTTCCCATGAAAGAGAACGTCTCAGGTTATGTATGTAGCCTTAGTTCCCTGAGGGGGAACGAGATGTGGTGTTGTTTGCTTCAGACACTCTCTGAGCTGCTGCTTCCGGTTTCCGGCGCCCTTTTATGATCCTGGATCATGACGTCACCAACCCACAACGATCATCCCGAGATCGCGTGATCGATTTCACAGTGCTTCACGAGACTACATGCCAAAGCATTCCCCTAGCGTTTTTGACACAGTGTCTCGTTCTCCCTCAGGGAACTAAGGTTACATATGTAACCTGAGACATTATTGTTATAGTTTTGTTATAGCTTTTGGAGCAAGGGTGCCCCTATCTTGCAATACCAATGCATGTGCCCCTATCTTGCAATACCAATGCACATCACAGGGTTTGATTGCTTCATTGGCCAGTGAAATAAAATATGCATTTCTTTACTTTTTGCTTATTTTGAAATAAAGGAAGATGAACTTGAAAGGACTATTGAGCCCATAATAATTCCAATTGCTTATGCATATCTTTTAAATACGTTAGAGCAGAAACACTGAATGTTAATTAATAATGTTAACTTGACTGACTGCTTCACTTCCACTTTAAAAACAACTCTTGACCTTCAGAAGTGGCTTAATTTAAACTCAGCCAAGTCCAGCAGAATTCCTCAAAAAAAAGACAAGTGATCTGATTATGATTCAGCAGGTTCAGGTTCAGTGCCGGCCAATCTCTCAGAAAAGATGATTGAATGCTGTTCTTCTGAACTATTAAAAATTCATCACTTCTCTGGTTCCACCATGTCACTGCAGTCTTTGTGGTCTGTGGAGCCTGACGTGATGGAGGAACTCAACATGTTCATCATACATTCAGAGGTGTCTCTATGTTGCAAAGCTCCTTGGCTAAAACATGTTTTCCATTATTTTTGAAGTTGTATCTGATAAGTCAGTGGTTGTTGTTTTTTAAATGTGTACTTTGAAGATTTAAAACGTGGCTTTGAAACATGCTTCAAAAAACACTCTATGAGTTCAGTCAGATGAGTACAGTCAGCCGTACCTCATGAACTCTATTCTGAATTTCTTAATGCAGATGGCACACATTATCTCTTCACCTTACAAGTCAAGTCACGTGTATTTATAAAGCCTTTATACACCATAGTGAAAAAACATACACCAAAATGTATTTGAAATACATTTATTTCTACCTTGACTATTCTATACTATAATAAAACACTACCTTGACTATTCTTTACTATAGTAAAACAGCTCCACATTTAACGGATCACATACAAAAGACCTGAATCAGAAGCAGTGCGACCTGTTTTATAGAATATGGAAGTTTGTTTTGGATAACCTGCATTTTAAAATTGGTGTATCTCTACGGTCAAACTCTACAACAACAGAATTGACCCTTTCTGTGAGCCTCTGTCAGTCAACTATACTCCATAACTTCTTCACAACACTGCTACCCTCAAACAACTGAAGTAATTTTATGATTAAACCGATGAAGGCTTATCTGCTATTTTAGGAGTGCTAACTGTTTAGCCTAGGATTCTGAGCTCTGCAATGTAATTCAGTCAGAGGTTTACATGATTAGTGAAGGTTTAAGAAGGCAATAGATGAAAATCACATGAACACAGAGGCTTAGGATCTTTTCCGGCTTATCTGGTTTAACACTGAGGAGACACAGACTACATTTTAAAACATTGCAGCAATAAAAGATGTGGGTTTTTCTTTAGATCACTCATTCAATTGTGACCACTCAATGAGCTAAATCAAAGAGTTAAATCAGCCTTAGTTTACATTGATATTGATTGTTCCCAGATACTTTGATTAGTGCAAAGTACTACACAAAGTGAACAAGTGTATTTAGACTCTTCTGTTTATTGATATTTACAGATATCTGCATGTCACTCTGATGATATTTGACCTGTGATCATAAAGCCTCTCGAATCCATAATTCAAATGCACCGCACATTGCCTGGAGTCTGTGCTGTTTGGCCTGAAGCCCAGGTTTCAAACTTAAGCCACACACTTCAGCTGGTCTTCAATGTTTAATTCACAAAAGTAAGCAGCCGTCCTGCCTCAGCAAAACACCTTCACACTTATCATTCTTAGCCTCCGTTAACAGTTGGGTTCATAAAGATCTAATGAATCGTATCTACAGGACATTCCCACCAAGAGTGAGTAGGTCAAAGGAACATGAAAATATATTTGCAGGGTTGAGCTTTTATTTGATTGGTGAGACATGAAATATAGGGACATGATAACACTGCAGTAAGAGTCTACATTTTCTTAAGCAAGAGTTCTGTATCAGTTCAGTCGTTTGTTATCTATGAGATGGTTTTAATCCCAAAGTGACCTATGGTGCAGTAATTACAGCAGCAATCTCTCTGGAGGAGTCTGAGGTTCGTGGCCTGCATTACCAGGCATAAAACAAAACTATGTAGAAGAGCAGAGGAACAGATCCAATTACTGATCATGTTATATCATGCATTTATTGGCTCTTCTCAAAAGCTCTATTTGAATAACCTTACGTGACCATATAAGGTTACTTCTTAGTTTTCCCTAGACCAGAACATCTTAGAAACTCTGTAAGACTGCATACTGCTTGTGTGTCAATATTGAACTGGTCTTTAGAGCTTTTTGCTGGCTAGAATTGTAATCCTTCAGTAAAGACAGCTAGAACTAAAAAATCAATTTGACTGGCTCCATACACAAATGCAGAGATGCACCGAGCGGGCAGTTTGACAGTCTAGTCTCTGTGCTTGTGTGTCAATTACAATACCAGACCACAAGTTGATTGCTGCTGTCTGTTTTTGATTTGTGTTTTCCCCCATATTTGTTAACAACAATAATGCTTTTTTTTCTGCTGGTAGTTTAGATTTGTATTTGTCTGTCAGTTTTTTTTCAACAATCATTTTTTAATTTTGATTTAAAGGCTTAAAAGACTACTGGAAACACATCTCTTCCATGAGCTGCTAACACACACAACCTTACCTCTTAATTGTAAGTCATTTTGGATAAAAGTGTCTGCTAAATGAATAAATGTAAATTGCTTAAAAATATTTAACATTTCCAAGCATTCATTTTGTCATGAATTGTATTAATCCCATGAGATTTTATCCCGTCTGCACAAGGAGTCTAGCAACAGCCGGTGAGTCTGACAACGTCCATCTGGGATTACATGAAGAAAAAGAAAAACTGAGATAGACTAAATACAGAAGAGCTGTGTCAATGTCTCCAAGACATTTTAAGAAACCTTCCTGCAAAGCTGTAGTACTGTGAAAAGTGTTATGTACTTGTGTAAAAATGCTGTAAAGTCATAAATATATGATTTATCAATTAACTTCTATTAACTAAATCAATATTTGATTTGGCTACCCTTTGCCTTATAATATAAAACAGATTTTGTCCTCGGTACACATGCACATAGTTTTTTTCAGGTAGCTTTGCTGGTTGTTTTTTAGGTAGCTTTGCAACTTGGAGAGACTGAAATGAAATTATAAAGAAGTTATATAAATGAAGTTATAATTATTACTGAAAGTGACACTGTCAGTTTTATGTTTATTACTGCAAAGCTGCTTGCTTTATTGTATAAAGTAATACGCTATATACAGTGACAACATTAAGAAAACAACAGTTAAGAAAGCATACGATCATAGAAATGTGGATACGCAAGCTCTGCAATTTAGCATTCTAGTCATGTAATGTATATATATATATATATATATATATATATATATATATATATACAGGGGTGCACATAACTTTTTTCAGTGAGTTACTCAGGTGAGTACCAGGAGATTGTGTTTGGTACTCACATATGTAGCATTGTCTTAATAAGTGCAGTCTTTCTCACTGTCCTCCTCCGTGTTGCCATCACTGTCCTCTTCACTGTCGCCTCCACTGTCCTCTGCGGCGCGATTGACCTGTCCTTCGCGAACGCGGAAGTAGCGGAGCAATCGATCTGTAGACGGGGGGCGGTGTCAAAAGAGCCATATATGGCTCGCGAGTAACGACAAAATGATCGAGATGCGAAAAACGAAATCTCGGCCGAGGCGACGATTTACCAGTTTTGTTTTGAAATTCGCGCGACACTGACCCGGAAACTCGCACCAATCGTCCCGCTCTCCCATTGGCTGTCTCCCGGCCAGTGTTGCCAAATTGGACTTAAGATTTCCAGCCCAACTACAGGTTAAAATCCGTTGGGAACCCGCCCTATCTGGCAACACTGATCCCGGCTCTGACGTTAGCTTTCGCTGCAGCATCCTGCTCTCCTATTGGTCAGCATCGCTCTCATCATCAACCTCTGCGTTGCGGCGTTCCTCTCCCATTTCATTTCACAATGAAAGTGAAAGTGAAAGAAGAAGAGGATGCTCTCCATGGAGACGAAAAGGGAGATAATTGAGAAGTATGAAGCGGGGATGTGCTTGTCATACCATACTGAACAAGCATAGCTTTATTATAAAATTAAATGTAGTGTTTTCGTAGGGTTTAGAACGGATTAGGCAATTTACATGTAAAAGCCTGACCGACTTACGAAAAGATCGACTTACGAAGCCAACCTCGGAACGGATTAATTTCGTAAGTCGGGGTTCTACTGTGTATATATATATATATATATATATATATATATATATATATACAGGTAGTACCTCGAGATACGAAATTAATCCGTTCCGAGGCAGCCTTCGTATAATGAGTTTTTCGTATCTTGGAACACATTTTACATGTAAAATGGCTAATCCGTTCCAAGCCCTCCAAAAACACCCTATTAAATTTCATAATAAAGCTAAATTGACCTATAAACAATGAAAAAACGTAAAATGTCGATGTGGCAAGGGGGGCGTGGATATAAACAGCCTGGAAGGGGAAGACGGAGAGAGAGATCCGGGCGAGACGCGAGTCGGCACGGAAGCGGTGAACGCGAGGCTCACGAGCTAAACGAAAGTGAAACCGAAACCGAGAGAGATTGCGAGTGACACTGAACTCAAAGGGAGAAGCGTGACTCAGCTGAGAGAAGCGGGACAGTGGGAGTGAAACGCACCTGCTTATGTTTTGTGTTTTGATTTATTTAAGACTCTAAAGAAATAAAAGCTTGTGAGTCTCAGTAAGCTGACCCTGCCTCCTTCCTTCTCCGTGACTAACGAACCTTACCACAGTCGAAGCTTACCTTTCGAGTGAGGCTATCTCCAAAAGTGGCGGCAGAGGAGGAGGACAAATGGCAGATACCAGCTTCGTACTTCTTTATGATCTCCATCTTTGTCTCCAGAGCTACATCACGCCAGCACGTACGTATAGAAGATGCATGATGGGAAGGATTAGAGAGATTAGAAAGAAGGATCTCATGGCTTGGCTAGCATCAGGAAACAATGGGAGAGCAGGAGGATGGTGGCGAGTCTACTATAACTAAGATGGCGGCGTGCGGCACGAGTTTCAAAATTGTTATGGGGCGAATCTCGGACTATCAGAAACCTTTCGTATCTTGAAAATGTTTCTTATGTAGAGCAGTAAAAATGTACTAAAATTTTTCGTCTTTGCTTTCGTAACTTGGATTTTTCGTAAATTGAGCCTTTCGTATTTTGAGGTACTACTGTATATATATATATATAATATGGGCGGTCTCTAGATGTTTATTAATATATCACTGTTCAGGCATCTATTTACTAAACTTCTATTTACTCCTAAAACAATTGGCAAAAAAGAGCTTTACTGTGAGTATATTGGAGCCTTTTTCGTCCTTTTAACTTTTAGGATAATAGTAACACAAGAAGCTCTGGCTGTTTAATTCAAGTCTATAATTATTTCAGTTTTACTTATTTCTACATCAGTAGGCTTTTACACACATCAGTATCCTGAAAAATACCACTTGTCTATTCATCACTGTTCAAAACTTCATGAAGTACAGATCCAAAGCCAAACACAACAGCAAGGGCAAGAGTGGGAGGAGATGATGAAAGGCAGCAATGGAAGAGGTCAAATGGTATCAAAGAGACATGTAACGCCTGTCGGCATACTTCGCACCATTTTTTTCCCAGTGTTTTTTTGGTGCAAATGTAACACTTATCAGACCTGACAGGAGATGAGAAAGGTCAGAGAAGCTCTCAGTTGTGCTCTGGGTAGATTTGTATTGCAATGTTTGGCCTACTTGTTTTTGACAGATATTTATATTTACAATTATGTCCTGGACAAAACACTTTCATGCAATTCTAATAATTTAACAATAAAGAAAGAAGAGACATGTGTCCTTGCAGAAGTGTGAAGATCTGACCTGATTATAACTTCTTGTAAGAAATGAAAAAATGTAGCACAGAAATTCCTACTGACTTGTCTAGGACGTACAGTCATCTTGGGGATACAGGACAAAGTCACCTTGAGCAATAATTTACATGTGCCAAATTCAGATCTCACACTTGCGTTTGCATTTAATGCCTATATACATACCTAACATCTGTGTGACAAAACTTTAAATGTTTATATATAATCAGCTTTGTCATTACAGAAATAAATTGCATTTAAAAATTTGTTACAACTACTTTTTGTTACAATAAATTGCATATTTTAAATTGTTACAACACTTTTTTACTGTATTTTCGTTCAAATAAATGCAGCCTTGTTGAGCATTTTTTCACAAACAAAATATCGTACATAGCCTTGATTTCCCCAAATGTATCAATGTTTTCTCAGTTCATATGTAATAAAGTCATAAACATTTGGTTCAGACCCCTATGAAGCAGATTTTTTCTGAGATGTTACCCTTTAACACAGTCTTTGCACTACTTGCCAACCCAACTCACCTCATTGAACTGACAATGGCAGTTCATCTGCCCTCAGGCCACAGTCGTGCCCACAACAGCTTGATTTACAAAAAGAACATACTTTTTTTTGAAGGTTATAAAGTGTCTTAATGTATTAACTCAGTAAGATACATCTCAAATCTCATCATATCACATCTGCCTCAACATTGGGTACAGAAAAAGTACTCAAATTCAGAAGCTTTAGAGGAACTTCGAATGTACCTTTCAGAAGTACAGTATATCACAACCTCCTACGGTCATCACATGCCCACAAAAGGTGCTTCTTAATAGAAGTGTGAACTTACGGTACTTACCTGATGAGTCATCCAGAGTGGTGAAAGAGGGACAATGATTTTTGTTAACTCCAGCGTTCCTCCTACACATCTAAGAAGATGTGTATAACATTTATAGTATATGCATTAGATTCGTATTGTGTGCACTGAAATGTCCCGCATAAATGCATGTTGAAGAGATTTCAAGACCTCAGCTCTACTCACTTATTAAAGCTGATATTGAGGTATTTTTAAGTCATTCAAATGGAAGTCAGTAAAAATGCCGTATTGAATCACTTCTTCATCAAGTTTGATTTTTAATTATTTTAATATAATGTTATTGATTAAAGAACATATAAAGGTTAAAATGAAAATTTGCTCATAAAGCTGTTGCTCATAAATTGTTGCTAAAAATTTGTTGAAAAAACTTTGTAAGACTTTGTTGAACGTTTTTCTCGAGATTGCGGAATTGATTGGCTCCTTTTTTTCAAGAGAAAATCTGTTATTTGAGTCATGTCGGATTGCTATCTGCTGCTGTAATTGAAAAGGGCCTTCTAAACCTTCAAAAGAAAAAGTTGTTAGAAGTAAAATGTCACATTGACTAAGTGGTCGCCAGTCCATCAGCTTGTCACAACAAAAAAGTTATTGGAAGACTTACAGATGGAGCTGAAAACGAGACTTATACTCCAGCCAAACTCAGGACACGATAAACTTTAAGTCAGAGACTGTTATCCGTCAGTGGAGTTTGAGTTAGTTTTAGAGTTATTTGTCACATGAATCACGAGTACTTACAAAGAATTACAAGGATATGCCACACACAAACAAACACACACTCCACTGACGTCATTCAGTAATATCCAGATCTGCTCTGTTACCATGGCTGCAGTCTATTTTGTTTTATAACCACTGACAGACAAACTGAGTGGAAAAAGGAAATCAAATATACCCTCATCCCTGACCATTTACCACTCACAGAACAAACAAACCTCTTATTCCATTAACTAGCAATGTAACTGTATTTGTCCTGAGTTTTCTATTAGCATCATATGGTTTAGACCAGTGGCCCCCAACCCCCAGTCCTACCGGACCGCGGCACTATGATACCAGGCCGCGCAAGGAAGAGCATATTGGCGCATGCGCAAAATGTGCACGACAGTGCGGCGCCTGGAGCTGAGGTGTCGGAGGAGAGCGCTATTATATTAGGTGTTAGGGTTTGGGTTAGTAGAATAAGTTGACATGTTGTTGCATGTAGTTTCTTATAGTCAGTAGAATGTATGTTGAACATCACAATAAAGTGTTTGCAGATTAGTTATAGTTATTAGAATGGAAGTGAACCATCAAAATAAAGTGTTACCCTTAACTATTATTTGACTTGTCATTGTAAAAATCAATGCATTTCTAGTTCTTGGACTGTATATGTACTTTCATTATTTTTGCAATTAAAAAGACAGTTCCCCCCAAAGTGAAAATTCTGTCCCCAAGTACTCTGGCTAAGTAAAGTCTGGATGCAGTTTCAAAGTCTTTTTCTTTTCTGATATATTGACCTGGGTTTTTAATTTTGTTATTCTGACTTTCACCAATTACACAGAACCAAACAAAAGTAGTGAAAACGTTGAGCCAACATTTGGAGCATGGTAATACCCTCGGGTTGGCCTCATTAGCGTGCTGCCCGTTGGATCTGCTGGTGTGGAGATAATCCGCTGTTGTTTCCTGCCGTCTCACATGAAGTATATGCTAATGATGACACTGTTTTACAGAGATACAAGGCACAACAAAAGCACTACATTCTGTTCTTTACTTTGCAGATTATAAATCCCCTTTAGTCTGCACAATTCTCACAATTTGTTTGCCATGTTTCAGATTGTTAAACACGATACTATGCTACTGTTTCATAAGCTTAGGGTCAGTAAGATAAAAACAAAAAATGTTAAAAAGTAGAGTACTATACCATCATTAATTAATGACTACAGGAACAAATGAGTAATGCAATGTTAATATTCTAGTGACTGCCATTAACTAACAAGAAATTCTAATTAAAACATTTGTCAGTAATATTGCCAGGGTTCTGCCACATTCTGTCAAGTAAATTCTTGTTGTTGTGGCAGAGCTCTGACACTACCGTAATGTCTTGTGTTTGATATGAGTGCACGCGGATTTGACGGTTCAAGCCACGTGCGCTCTTGTCTGTGTAACGTCTTGTGTGCGGGTTATTCAGTTTTGGTTTTGGGTTGGGATTCGGACATTCATAACTCGTGTGTTCATCCTTGTCATGAGCGCGCAAGCCGAGTGGTTCCTAGTTCTCGCGTGCTCTATGTTATATGAGTTGGCGCGGTTTTAGGCTTTGCTTGAACCGCATCCTCTCATGTCTGTGTGCACTGTTGTAGCACGCGGTTCGTGTTTTCATCGGCCATGTGTTTCATGTTGTGTTTGGTGTTGCGCGTGCAGTTTGGTTTTCACCAGCTGCGCGTGAACACGCGGCAATCCGCGTCCGCATTGGCTGCATGTTCGTTTCTTGTTGTTGTTACCTCCTCCCTCCTTGTTTCCTAGTCATTAGTTTGATTTGTCCCAGCTGTTCCGATTTAATTACCCTTCCTCCTGTGTGTATTTAATTCCTTCGTATTTGCTGTCCTGTGTCGCGTCGTTGTCTATACATGGTCTTTCATGTTATGTCTTGGTGCTCTAGTCCTGTCCTAGTCAGTCCAGTCCAGTCCAGTTTTGGCGTTACGTTTTTAGTCAATCAGACCCCTCGGGATTATTTATATTTGAATTTTATTTTGTTTTGTTTAATAAAAGCCCTTCCTCCTGCACAACTTAGTCCTCGCTCTTCCCTTCTTCCCCACACCTGACAAATATTGCTTTGTTGAATGAGGTAGTTCACTATTAACTAATCAGTAACTGTTTTTTTCATACCTCCCACATGACTACTAAGAACTACTATATACAGGTTCATAATTAATGTGAATGTCACAATGTAATGCACAATGTATATTAATTTTAAAGTGAATGTCATTGTCATGGACTCAATCACGCTCACAGCACCAGACTCGTTCATGCGGTCACAATCACCAGAATTCTGAAAACCTGTCACTAATCAACAGCACTATATCACTCACTCTGCATTCAGAGTCTGGTCTGGTCTCTGGTGCCAAGACTTTCTCCGTCCCCAAGTGTCAAGTGATCTCCTTCCGTGTTTTCTTGTTCCAAGTGTGTCTACAGCATCTTCAGTGTTGTGATTCGTCTACTGCCACGCCACAAGCTTCCCTGTGTCTCTCACCTGCATTCTGCCACTGCCATCCTGTTTCTGCCCACTGTTTGCATCCATGCCTTGTTTTATTAATAAAGATCTATTACTTACGTCTGTGTTCAGCCTATTCCATGATGACAGTCATGTAACTCGTTAGTAAGGACTCAAGTGTTACTACTTCCTTCTAAAGGAATTACTAATTACTTGGATCAGTATTCTAAAGTGAAAAGCATGATAACTCACTTTGTAAATGACTGAAGTTGCTGTTGTAAGGTTCTGAATAGTAGTAACTTGAGTGTCCTTCTAAGGGAATTGCATGCTTCTAAAAGAATAACTAGTTATTTGGACACGTATTCTAATTTAAAGATATTATAACCCACTAGTAATAACTCAAGTGTTAGCAAATCTGTCAAAAGCTTGCACTGATTTCATTTATTATTAGTGAGTTATCATGCTTTTCACTTTAGAATACTAATTTAAATAATTAATTCCATCTAAAGGATGTAGTAACACTTGAGTCATAACTAGTGGGTTGCCCTGATCTTCTCTTCACTTCAGAATTAATTATACATTATGCATTATTCACATTAATTATGAACCTGTATATAGATCTTAGTAGTTCTCTGGGAGGTATGAAAAAAATTGCTATTGATTAATTAATAGTGAAATATCTCATCTAATTTGTTAATTTAGAATTTCTTGTTAGTTATCCGTAGTTATTACTGTAGTTATTGATTAATGTTGAATCAGTATACTATCTAAAGTATTACCGAAATTAATACTTTTGATTCAGCAAGGATGCATTAAATTGATCAAAAGGGAAAGTAAAAACATTTATTACATTTCTATTTCACATATAAACTCTTTTCCTCTATTCCTCAAAACTAATCCTGAAAAACTGCATCACTCAAAATGCAGTTAATATTAACTGTGTTTAACCAGTGATAACATTGTTGATGATTTTTTATTCATTAATAATGTTTGGGTCAACCTGAAGTGTTATCTTGCGTTCATTCTGGTTACTTGGTACACCACCTTTTGCCACTAAACAGTGTCTGGCCTTATTGGAATGTTTGACCTTTTATGCTTTCAATTACAAGTATAGAAATGGCATGTTTTATACATGAAGGGCAGTGGACATGTTTTCTTTGCAGAATCAAAATTTCATTTCTGAATCCTTGGACCTAAACAGCATCACTTAGAATATAAATTGCAGTGCAATTATTTTTTCCTCCTATTTTGACGGAGACATGACATGTTTTGAAATGGTTTGCAATAGCGTTTCTATAAATATTCAGATATGTATATCCGTACATGTGTGTGTCTAACTATGAAGAACAGGAAATGTGAGCGTGCTCTGCAGCACACTGGGCACAGCTAATGTTTAAGTAAAGATATTGGCAGGTGATGTGACTGATGTGTGTGACGTGACGGCAGGAGAGGGAGCTCTGCGATTTGGTTTCTTTTCCCCACTAGGTCAGAACAAGAAGGCTTGCAGGTGTCACAACACATTGTTAGCCAGACACAGGAACTCTGGAAGTTCTATGGTGACAGGTTTCCCCTCGAGGCACAATACTCTAGATTTTCATCAATCAAAGCTTAGCCTGAAAAGCTGAGCCCAGGATGAAGAAATATGTTAATAGAGGAAAAACTTACTACATAAGTTTTTAATGAAGATATCAGAGAAATAATGAATTCCATTTGCATCTTAAGCAAGCAGAGCAAATATTTTGATTTGTGCACGGACAGTTGATTTTATTACGTGGGTTTGGCTTTTCAAGAATTAAAATTTGAATTTTAATATTTTCAAGCACAATACTTTAGGCTTTCTTGTCTAATCCTGCAAAATAGCGTGTAGGAAAATTAAGAGCTTTAGATATTTAAATAGTTGTTTCCAGCCGCTAGCTAACAACTTTATGCTAATTTAAATAAATAACTACATTTAAAAAATACAGTAAATAGAACATTGATCTTCTGATTCATGAAGAACTCTTTCTGCTTTCTCAGTTGGAACATTTTCTAATTTTAAATGTATTCATTTTACAAATTATTTTATTAAAATTATTTATTAAATTATTTAAAAATAATATGCATTATACATTTTTCACACAAATAAATAATTTCAAAACTGTTTTACAAATATATTTTTGCATTAATAGCTGAAAATTAAACAGTTAGTTTAATTATACATGAACCTCTAAGACAACACACTTTCAGAAAACTGTTGGCATTCATGACAAAAATGTTTTGTTTTAGCTGCTACTGTAAACATAATTTGCATTATTAAAATTAATCTTGTCGGTATATTTACACAGGTGCATCTTAAACTATTGTGTGTAAAGAGAATAAAATCATGAAGTGTTTTCTTCTCATGTGTGTTCTCATTCTAAATTATTTTCTTTTTCTTTGTTCCAGATCTTCACTTGGATTAAGTCCTTTCTTCTGAACCAACACCTTCATGTGGCCAATATTTAAAACTAGAACTTTTTTCTGCTTTTGGTGTTCTGAACAATCGCCTCTTTCTAAACCATTTGCAGTCATCATTGGATATACAGGGGATGAAGGAATATTCGGATCCAATTGTCTGAAACGACAGCACTTTTGCCTACCAACAAGAGAATAAATAAATAAATCTTCCAGCAGTTCATAAGAGCCGAAATGCTGGGATCTTCAGTTCTTGTGGTAGAATAAGGGACAATAAAGAAAATAATGAGCAGGGATTTAAGGGCTAAAGGAATATTTTTATAACTCAAAGTCGAGCACAAAGGGTAATACTGGCTTCTTATTTGTACTGTGGCATTTAACTTTCTGTGTGTGTCAACCATTCCACAAAAAAACATTAGAAACAGTCACAGCATCTTCAACCATGAATTACTGCTCACATTTATCATTCATGACCTTCACAAAGGCAAAGCATTACCAATATCTCAAACCAGCAAACTAAATTACTCTTTCACCACAAGGTGTTAGCATAGAATAATTGATCATTTATGGTAAGAATCATGCATAGATGATATGAAGCGCTGGTGAACCATGCAACATGGATCTGTTCAATAGCTCAGATGAGTTTTTCCTCATCAATGCTACGGTCAGTCCCACAACCCTGGAGTCTTTGGACGATGCTACGCTTCTCGGCCTTCAGATCTCTATCTCTGCCATGCTAGCAATCGTCACTTTGGCCACTGCTCTGTCCAACGCTTTTGTAATCGCAACCATTTTCCTCACACGCAAGCTTCACACCCCTGCCAACTTTCTGATCGGCTCTCTTGCAGTGACTGACCTCCTGGTGTCCATTTTAGTCATGCCGATCAGCATTGTGTACACTGTCAGTAAGACTTGGACTTTGGGTCAGATCGTGTGTGATATCTGGCTGTCATCTGACATAACGTTCTGCACGGCTTCTATCTTGCACCTGTGCGTGATAGCGCTGGATCGATATTGGGCCATTACTGATGCCCTGGAATACTCAAAACGGCGCACCATGAGGCGGGCTGCATTGATGATCGGTGTAGTGTGGGTGATTTCAGTCTCTATCTCCTTGCCTCCTCTATTCTGGCGGCAAGCTAAGGCGCATGAGGAACTCACGGAGTGCATGGTCAACACTGACCAGATCTCCTACACGCTTTATTCCACATTTGGTGCTTTTTATGTGCCCACAGTCCTCTTGATGATTCTCTATGGGCGTATCTACGTGGCGGCTCGCTCCAGGATCTTTAAGACGCCAGCGACCAGCGGAAAACGGTTCACCGCTGCGCAGCTCATCCAGAACTCAGCAGGCTCTTCACTCTGCTCGCTGAATTCCACCTCTAATCAGGAGGGACATCTTCATCCTGGAGGAGGAGGAGGAGGAGGTGGAAGTGGGGGAGGAGGGTCTCCTCTTTTCACGAACAGTGTGAAAGTGAAGCTTGCTGATAGCGTACTGGAAAGAAAGCGTCTTTGTGCCGCTCGGGAGAAGAAGGCCACCAAAACTCTTGGGATTATCCTTGGTGCATTTATAGTGTGCTGGCTCCCTTTCTTTGTGTTTACGCTGGTGATGGGGGTCTGTAAAGACTGCTGGTTTCATCCTGTGCTCTTTGATGTGTTCACCTGGCTGGGGTACCTCAACTCGCTCATCAATCCAGTCATCTACACTGTCTTCAATGATGACTTCAAACAAGCCTTCCACAAACTCATTAAGTTTAAAAGATGCTACTGATGTTACACTACTGTCATATTTTGACACGTTCATGACTTAATTAGCGGATTTCTGTGGAAAATATCCGAATCCTGTGAACTTTTACATGCTGTGGAGGACCCATTGTACACCCTGCTGTTTGTTTTTCAGCTCCTAAATGCACATACAGTGTCTGGTCGATGTGGATTACTGTTCTCATGAGACAGCTTGTAAATATCATACCATATTGTTGATGCTTCCTCGTAGTTTATGAATGCATGCTAAGATTGCAAATCCATCACTAGAGAGCAACGTTCTACTGTTTCTGTAACCAATAGCTGTCTATAAACTGCCTTATTTACCAGAAACAGAGTGAAATTAATATGAAAGATATTATATAAAATGAATACAAATAAATGAAGGTTGTTGTCCCCATAGAAACGCATATATGGGACTGTGGAGAGGTTTATGAATATTAGCATAGACTCCCTAAATAAAAATGTTAATTATATCAAATTAAAAAAACTAAAAAACATGTGGCTTTGTATTTTTGTGCGAAAGTTTGTTTCAACTCTCTCCATCCCTTCATTTTGATGTCAGAGTTTGATCATGAAGATGAAATACAGGCTTCAGGCTGCAGGCTCATTTCAGGACATGATACGGCAGAAGAAGAGCATAATGATCAAAAGTTCCAATTCTTGATGTACCTGATGTGTTTTGACACAAGTTGCAACTTTTGCAGCCATTAAAAGATGTTTTATTATTATTATGTATGTATTTATTTGGTGTGAAGGTTATTACCTAGTCAGATATCCTAATAATGAAATGTTTGGAAATTGAAGCACCTCTGACTGCAGTGGTTTATATAAATAATGGCATGCAGGAAATTGGCAAATTTTGCCCTCCATCATTCTTTCCTAAGATGAAGGTCTGCTTTGTTGGTTCAAATGTTTTTTTTTTGATAAGAAAATATGGCAATAAGAGACTGTAGACCTGAGTCAGGCAGGAATAATGAGGCATATCCCGGAATGTGCTGCCTGCAGGCTCTCAAACTGCATTTGAGAGTGCGGGGTAAAGCTGTGCTAGGCTACTTGGTTGAGATAGATTATCTGTATATTCACAGTCTGTATATCAACAGAAAAAAATCTCCCTCTCACTCATCCACACTGCAAGTATGAGTTCGCATCCCATAAAATAGATATTTTAGACTCATTATCATTGAAAACCTCCAATAGATCAAACAGGAATATTCTTTTGACAGTGTTCTGCTGTGTGTTTGGAACATGAACGGTGATGTGTGTGATGATTATCAGTGTGTAGTTGTCTTGAGATGGATTATATTTCAAGATCAAACAGACACATTTGTGTGAATGTAGAGGAGGTAAAACCTGAACAACTATATATGAAAGGGACTTTCCATTGACATCCATTGTATTCCTGATATTTTCTATTCACTGAACCTACACAACCAAAATGAAAATGCTGTCATACTTTTATTGTGTGATTAGAGACAAGAGATGCACAAAATATTTCATTTTAAGAACATTGTTTATGTGAACTATCCTTTCAATAAAGTTCTAAATATTGTTTCGTTTAATACTTGACTAGGTTTAAAATTTTACACAGTATCATGATTTTTTTTAGAAGACACTAAAGTTTTAAAGTAAATGATATACAGAAGGTTCAACTTGATAGCATACAAAAAATATGTAAATCTAGCAAATCAAGTCTTTTTTTCTCTCAGATAAAATGTCTAGCTTACTATTGCAACCCCCATTTCCTGAAGGAGGGAATGGAAATGTTAGGTCATGACGAATGTTACATCACGTTGATGAATTGGAATCACCTTTGAGTGTAAACTAAAAATGCACATTGGCGCACGAGATGTAATGTACAAAAGTAACCTAGACATTTCCTTTCAGTCAGTCACATTCTACATTATGTCAGAACGACTAAAGAATTGGGATCCCTACCAAAGCGCCACAATTGTTGCCTCTTCCAACAATTCCTGGCCCTCTTCCTCTTCCTGGCCCTGCGTAAGCTACTTTATCCCCTTGCACCTGCTGGAGCGGAATATGGGACAGGGCTTCACGCAGGGGAAGTCAAATCAATGCTGTTCCTTCTGACCCGCTCATTGTTCAGCCTATTTAGGGTGAAGTCAAGGCTCTGTCAGCCTAAGACACGGGCTCACTGAGAATACATGTATAGGATCGTTATAGAAATCACAACATATGGGCACCTAGCCTAGCACAGAGGATAACTACTATAGATACCTACGAATGGCATATTAAGTGAGAATGTATTAAAGTGTTTGGTGTTGCCCAGCCCGCAGCTCTACAGATGTGCCAGCGTCCAAGAGGAAGCAGCACTCCTGGGTAGAGTGCGCCCTAACTCCTAGGGGGCATGGCGGCTTGTTATGTCAAAACCATGGTGTCCAGTGGGCCAAACTCTGCCGAGAGACAGCCTTGCCTTTTACTGACATCTATAACAGATGAAAAACTGTTCTGAGTCCCTGAGGATCTGCGTTCAGTCCACGTACAAGTGCAAATGGGACAGAGCAGAGAAAAGGCTAGCTTTGTTTTATTGCCTCCATCTGCTTCTGTGCAGCCAAGATCCGCTGGGCGAAGTTCTTACCTGCATCACCATAAGAGGCTGGGCCTAGGCGATCAGGGAGTCGTCTCCCTCCAATCTGCCAGGTTTGAACACCAAAGATGGTGTTCCTGGAGGACTAAGGTGGACATAGTGTGAGGGAGCACTCAGTGAGTTTTGTTGCATATAAGAAAAAGGTTTGTCACTGTGCAGAGCTTCTGCTTCCGCCCTGGGCCAGAACTACGCTTGTACAGCTCTTTAAGTGCCTTGGATAGACATGGCATGCAGGGTGAAGGCAGGAAAGCATGACCATCAACTCTGGGTCAGACTTGATCAACGCTGCTCTCCCCAAACAGGTAATGCAGCCGAGTCTTCATTCCCTGGAGGACTCACCCTCTGATGCAGCGACGTCTCATGCTCCACCGGAGTCCTGAATGAAATGCTGGGTCCTCCGTGGGAAGGACCAGCAATTTCATCTGGAAGCTCCACTGCTTGCGGTGTGCTGTAGGAGTGGGGGTGGAGAAGATACATTGTCACACCGTGTTTGCTCTTTTAAGGAAATTGCTCTTTCAAGTGGTGAAGCACACAGGTGAAACTGGTCACAGCACAGCTTACCGGAGTGTCCCTGCAGTGTGCAAAAATACACTTAAAACAGCAGGAAATGCTGGAGATTGCTGCGCTGTCACATCAACACCTGCAAAGATTTTTGCACTCGTTCAGTGATTTGCTGAGCAGAAGAAGAAGAAAAAAATCTGAAGCAAAAAGCTAAATGTGCGATTCCACATGCTCTTCCTATGTACCTTAACTAGGCTGAACAATTTCACTGAGTGGGTCAGAAGGGAGAGCAGTGATTGACTTCCCCTTTGTGAAGAGCCCTGTCCCATCTTCCACTCCAGTAGGTGCAGGGAGATCAAGGGCCAGCAATTGTGGCACTTTGGTAGGGATCCCAGGTCATCAGTCATTCTGACATAATGTCGAACATGACTGACTGAAAGGAAATGTCTAAGTTACTATTGTACATTACGTCTCGTCACCACAATTGCTGTACCACTGCTAAGTGCAAACTTGAATGTGTGATTACACGTGTTCTTCCTTATATAACCGCTTTGTGGGATGGGGTGCACAAAGCAAATCTTATGCGCCAACGTGCATTGGCTCAGTTAGTTTACCCTCTAAGGTGATTGGGCTCTCACACGAGTCAATCAAAACGTTGAACATGACTGCATGAAAGGGAACCAAGATTGTGAGTCTATCCTAAATAACTTTTCTATATGAATTTCTTTACATTTCTATTTTTTTAATCCTAATTCCATAATTTCACATTTCACTTGCAATTAGATGTTTCTGAGTTTGCTACTTCAATTCATATTCACTTGAACGTCATGAATTTAATTGAACTGACATTCTCTATTCAGTTCTGCAGCACATCTCCGTTACCCAGCTTTCTAACATCTATTTCTTCACAAATATTCATCCTCTCTTGCTTCCTAATGTTCTCATGTTTGCAGTTTCACTTGATGCATTATTCATATTCAATTTGTTGCTCACAACACAAATTTGCAAATGAATTAAGTCTCATAAATTAAGACGTGCATTTTAAAACAGTATCAGTAAACAGAGCCTATTAAACACTGCAACAAATGAGTTTATTGATTTGCAAAAAGATATTTACTAGTGTGAATAAATGCAAAAAACCATGTGTAAGGCTCCTGTATTTCTTCATTTTATGCTTTCTCTTTCAGCTGAACCAGGGTGATGTAAGAGAGCGCTCAATAAGTGAAAGGTAATCAAAGGTGACACAGAAACGCAATTAGCTAGATATCTCCTGATTTCAGCCTCAGGAAGTGTTTCAGTCACTGAATCAATTTAAAATAAATGGAAATGTAAATTACAAACAGGTTTGGGGGGGGGGGGGGGCAGAGATGCCCTGTAACCTCACTTTACAGGAATATAAGCAAGGAGCTACAGATAACGTTAAGTTTGCAGTGAAACAGGATGGAGAGGGTCACCATGCATTTAACCTTCTGTGTGGTGTCTGTCTGTTCACACTTAAAGGAAACAGATAATGGAGAAAGAAAGAGACAAGGGACAAACAAAACGCACACTCCTACAGAAGAGAGAAATAGGTTTTAAATGAGGACTGTATTGAACATTAACAAACACTCACATCCGAAGAAAGGACCAAAAAAAAAAAAAAACACAGGCATGAGGGAAAAGGACAGCCAAGAAAACAATCTGAGTTTGCCCTTTGAGTGAACATCAATGAGACATCTCCCTCTGAGAGACATAACTACTTCCTCAAGAACTGCTGCTGGGGAGCGCTAAAGCTGAAGATCGACATGAACATGAATCAAGAAGAGAACCCTCAATTTCTGTTCAGGCGGATTTTATTGCTTTAGTTTGGTATCCAATACCACAATGACTTCCAAAATAATAATTCTATTATTTACCATTCACAATATTTTTACGTGTAATGTGAAAGACCATTCTTTTAACACACCTTTTCTGAGTTTATTTCTGTTTGGAGTCAGGTTTAGCTGGTCAAAAACTCATTTTACAAGAAATATTATTATACTTGATACATACAGTATTCCTTTATTTTATAGAGTAAAAACATTAACATTTTGAAATATTATTACTCTTTCAAATAACAGTTTTCTATTTTAACATATTTTAAAATGTTTATATCTGAAGCCATTTTCAGCAGCCATTATTCCAGGTTTCAGTGTCACATGATCCTTCAGAAATCATTCTGATATGCTGGTGTACAGTTATTATCATTAATTAATAATAGTTCTTATTCCTATATTTTATGAACACCAATGTTGTGGAACTTAATGTCTACTTAATGTTGTGGAAACTGTGACTCTAAAAAGTTATTTGAGGAACAGGAAGTTGAAAATAGAAATCACATTATAAACGTCTTTACTGTCAATTTTGTTCAATTTAATGCATTGTTGCCAAATAAAATATTACTTTCAATTTTTTTTGTTTTAAATCTTATTTACCTCAAACTTTGAATGTATCAGTTTCCACAAAAACATTAAGCAGTAAAAACTGTCTTCAATATATTTTGTAAGAAATATTTCTTGAGCCAAATCATCATGATTTCAGAAGAATCCAGTGACACTGTAACTGTACAATTCTAGAGTAAGTGTGCTGTAAACTTAACAGGAATAAAATTATATTTTTTACAAATATGTGCTATGAATATTTTTCATTGCTTTATTAATTTCCGGATTATGACCTTGTTTATGATTACTAGTCCCCCTGTTTTCATTAGGAAATTTGCCCTATCGTATAATTGATTGAAAATAAATAAAACTTAAATCATAATGTGTAAATTATTCATTTGTTCATAATATGTAAATAATATTTTATAATTGTCACAGTCTTGTCATTGTTATGATCATGAACCATGTCACTCCCCCGTCTGGCTCCAGAGGGAGCGCTCACACTTATATTGACACACACACACTACATTTCATTCTATGCTGTTCAGTGGACTGATTTCTGCCCCAGCTGTACTGGTGTAGATAGTTTACAGTTTATACACAAACTATAAAAGATTCACTCACACGAACTGTCAGCACGAAGTCTTGTTTGCCTCAGTGCACAATTCCGAGCGGTTGTCTTAGTCCTGTCTGTTTTGCCTGCCTGTTCTGATCTGTTTTGTCTGTTCCTTGACCACGACCTTGCCTGTTCCTTATATTCCTGTTTGTTCCTGTTTTGACCTGGCCTGTTTGACTATCCTGTGTTTGAATAAAGACGTGCGTTTGGATCAACCTGAATCTCCACTCATTACAGTCACATTGTTCACATCCGGGTCCCTTCCTGCACCTGTCCTTGTCTAATCACTTACCTTGTTAGTCTCGTCAGGTGTGTTCTATTACCCCCCTGTTATTTATACCCTCCTGTGTTTCCATATCTTTGTCGATCGTTGACGTTATTGGATGTTTCCCTGTGGTCCTTCCGTGGTCTCCGCATTTTACACTAAAGAGTTCTAGGTAAAGTCTTGTGTTTCTTAAAGAAATAAAGCTTCTCCATTGCATCTTACGTCTCCTTGTGATTCCGCATCACACACCAGCACTCGTTGGTAATGAGTATTCTATGTTTTACACTTTGTTTATTATTAGTTAATGAAAAACAATCATGAACTTGCAACCTCATTGTTAAGTACTCTTTAGAGATGTTATAACGGAGTATGGGATTCCCAGATTTTTTTTTAAATTCATTTAAGTTTCATCATTCTTTTATTAACATAACTTGTGACTCAAATTGGAACATAATTTTGAGTGACAAGTGAAGCATCTTTAAAATCAACAGCTAATTGTGAAGCATAACAGCAGTGATATTCAGTGTTGGTGGTATTGTCTGAAATTCATCAGCACAGATTGATCTAGCTGAGGAAGGTTTGCTAACAGACGGGTTTTGCTCAGTTGGGTCTGCTTCTAATAAGACTCCCTCTCATTCCCAGTTATTACAAACAATCAAGGGACACCACATGAGCCTGGTAGTGTTGTCTTGACAAATGACTTGACTAGAAAGCAAATCTGCAACAGATGAAAGGGGAGTTTCAAAAGAGAGCAGAAATATTGCACCAGAACACAGAATTGAGTGAAGGAACCTGATGAAGATCAGTAGCCACTGATTCAGAGATAATGATAATTATAGAACAAAGGGTTATGGCAATCTGACTTTAAAAAGAGCTTCTGTCACTCACTATCACATTGTTGCATCATGAAAAGGGTATTTCACTCTTGGGAAGAGGAGGTTACTAGTTATTACCACGAGGGAAAGAAGTTTGACATGATTCATGCTAATGGCCTCAGCTGGTGCTTAACTTATAGAAAGGTGTCCAATATTCTTTATTTGCTTTGCTTTTACTATTCCTTTAAAGAACATCCATTGTGAAATCCGACATTCTTTAAAGGAATGTCATTTTAAACCTGTATGACTTTTTTCCATGAATGTTTAGTTGAATTAATGTCCAGCTTAAGTAAGTTTAGTGTTGATTTATTTCAGTTGTAAAAATCATTAGTTATTATAGTTTGAGTTTGGGGTTCATGTTCCTTTTCATAGGTACAGCAATTAGGTTCCTTGCTGATTCTGATCAATGGCAATTAGTTACACAACTGCTTCAATTTATTTACTTGCATAGAACAAGATGCACAGTATGATATCAAAACAATGTTATGAAGCATTGAGTGATGCGAGTTTGTAAAATTATGGAAACAAGTTGTCCTCTGGGTTGCCATGACAATACTTTCTATACAGGAACATGCCGTGTGGGCAGTCAGCCCACCATTCATCCCGATATGTGCTGTCTCTAAGGCATAAGTGATATTTTATTTGAGTTAAAGGACCTTAACTGTAAACTTTTGTTGACCTCTTTTATAACAGTAGACCTGTAATCCATACAGACATTCTGAGATAACAGGATTTTCCTTTCTGCCATGACCTGCCTTAGTGGATCAATCAAACATCGCTATATGACTGGCATCTATATGAATGAGTCACTGAAAATGTCTAAATATTGAGACTCCTCAGATTGAGTTTACATAAACCCTTTATATAACAACATATTACTATGGGCTGTCAAACCTTTAATTGAATTCAGCGCATGATATGCTGATTAATTAAATCACAGTTAGCGGCTGTAACACTTGTTCCTGTCTTTCTGGGTCTTCTTTGTCACTTCCTGTAAGTCTTGTCATTGTTTCACTTCCTGTCTATCGTGTCATCGTTTCACACCCTACACCTGTCGTGTAATCACTGTCATTGGTCTCATCAGCTGTTCCTCATCTCGCGTCTCCCTTTATATTCCCTCCTGTGTTCATTCATCTTTTTCGGTTGTTGACGTTGTGACTCTGTCCTTGTTACGCTTATGCTGTCGTGTGTGGATGTCCTGCCTATCGCCCGAGTTTCCAGTGTTTTGTTATGCTCAGTTTTGGCACAAGTGTGCCGTTTTGTTATTTAAAGTGTTTTGTTTTCCTTTTCTGTTTATATTAAAGTGAGTTTTCAGTTCGAATCCTGTCTTGCCTCCGTCTCCTCGTTCTACATTGCACACAATCCCGGTTTCGTAACAGCTGCATGCATCAGTAACACTTTACAACAAGATTTTTGTCACAATTGGCTTTGCTGGTGAGTTAGTTTCAGTCTGTTTTGTGGTCACCATCTGCATCGTTCATTCTGTTTCTCCATGTGATCCTTTGTTTCCATATTAGTCATCTGTGTCCCATAATCAGAGCTGTGTCTCATCTCCCTATTATTTTGGTGTGTATTTAAGCCCTGTGTTTAGTTGTGTCAATGACGTGTTTACCCCGGTTGTTCTGAGAGGTATTCCAGAAAGCAGGTTATGTGACTTACCCAGGTATCTTTAAGTAAGCGAATAACTGAACATTCGGTTCTAAAACAGAGGTAACTTTCAGGGTATGTAAGTAGCCATTCCAACTTACTCTCCAACAGGTTCATCTCATATCTGTTACCACAATGGCAGGAATGTGTGCGATACAGAGAAACTCAGAGATCAAACAGAAACACTTAAAAACCAAAACGGCACTCAACAGTGCAAACACGAAGAAGGCATACACAAAGAACCGACAGCAACGTTAATAAGAGACAAGGACTAGGGAGAACATGAGGTATTAAATAGGCAGGAATAACAAGTAACACCTGAATAACAACCAAGAGGGAGTGGCTTACGTAACAGTCGACAGGAACACAGAAGGGACACACAGGAGGAACGTAATGAGAAACAGCGAGACTGTGACAATATCTCACACACTTGTTCTGCATTCAGACGCTTTATTATAGTTTTTGCAACTGGATATTCTTATTCACCGTAATTAAAAGATTTTTAAACAAAGACTGACATTGCTACAAAACCACCAAATGGTGTGTATGTAAATCGCCATTAACCAAAATAAGAAAATAAAATATTTTTCACTTTTTTTAGCATCTGTTTCCATGGTGACTCATGGGTTTGTTGCTCTGTTGAGAATGTCTTGTGTGTTAACCGTGAACATTTGTGTTTGATTAACTTATTCCCGGTGCATTTTTGGAACCAGCATACCTTGAGTAAACAAGGTTTGGGGTAATCAACCAAGAGCTCATTGTATGTTTGACGGTGATATAACCTTGATTTCTAAAATACCCTCTGCTCTTGTTTTGAATGTTCTTGCTTGTTTTATTTGGTAAACTTGGTTCACAATAAAAGTAACGTAGTGCTTAAATCCTGCCTCACATCGTGACTGCAACCGGGCCGGTGTGACAGTTTTATTAGTAAACTACTTTAGTTAACATGAACTACACTTAAAGTAAATACTTAATAAATACTATATTGTTCATGTTGGGTAATACATTAACTAAAGTTAGTGAATGAGTGTCATTAAACGGTGAGGACTCAAGTGCAGGGAAATTAGGATTTAATAACAAATAACTAAATAAACAAACACACAAAAGAAAACCCACGAGGGGGAAAAACATAACGTAAACATGATCCAAGCTAAAACATACCACAAACCAGGAACAAAGGCAGGCATCAGGAACCACAAGCACAACATCCAAGGAAAGACATGACAACTAGACCACAAAGGACAGCAAACACATACATATAGGGAACACATGAGGGAAGGTAACGAGCTGAGAACAGCTGACAACATTCAAGGGAAACGAGGTAACAAGATGGGCGGGGTTTACAATCACAAGACACAAACACAGGAGGAAGAGCAGTGCCATGGTTCTGTGACTAGAAACGGAACTGAACCTGAGAGAACCATGACAATGAGACCTTATTGTGATGTCTTACTCATATATCACCACTGTGGCATGCATTATCAATAATAAATTCACTTGACAGATTTAAAAAAAAAAACATCAAAAAATGTCTGCTAATATTCTGAGTCACCAATTCTACAATGAGTTAGTGTCTCCTAAAAGTAAACGTTTAGAAGTCAAATTACTATTTGTATTCACCTTTACATAATATTAATATTTTGCACACTGATGCATTTGAGTGGATAACTGGGATTATAGTGTATGATGCATTGAGATCACTAATGATAATACGTTACATTTATATAGCACTTTTCTAGAGCTCAAAGCACTTTACATAGTAGGGGGAATCTCCTCAACCACCACCAATGTGCAGCATCCACTTGGATGATGCGACGGCAGCCATATTGCGCCAGAACGCTCACCACACACCAGCTTATTGGTGGAGAGGAGACAGAGCAACAAAGCCAATTATAGTATGGGGGGGGGGGGATTAGGAGGCTGTGATGGACCAAGGCCAATGGGCAAATTTGGCCAGGATGCCGGGGTTAAACCCCTACTCTTGCGAAAGACATCCTGGGATTTTTAATGACCACAGAGAGTCAGGACCTCAGTTTAATGTCTCATCCGAAAGACAGTGCTGGTTGCAGTGCAGGTCCCCGTCACTATACTGGGCCATTAGGACCCACACAGACCACAGGGTGAGCACCCCCTGCTGGCCTCCTAACACCTCTTCCAGCAGCAACCTAGTATTTTGCATGAGGTCTCCCATCCAGGTACTAACCATGCTCAACACTGCTTAGCTTCAGTGGGCAACCAGTCTTAGGCTACAGCAGTGCTTCTCAATTATTTTCTGTCGCGCCCCCCCTAGGAAGAAGTAAACATTTCACGCACCCCCCCTCCCCCTATTATGGAACTTTCGCTTTATTGTTTCCATGGCAACGCGTCATGCTTGTCACGTGACAGACCGCAGTCACAGAGAGCGCGGTTTGATAGATGTTTCACATTTATTTAGTTTTTTCTTTTTTATTCAAAATAGTCACCAACTTGTTGGCTCTGTTATCAACTACCTGATATTCAGATTCTCAGATATGTGGAAGTGAATGTTTGTCGCTAAAAAACTTTTATAATGATCAAGTTCTCTGAGCGCGTCTTTTTTGGATCAGTGCCAGATAGCGCGTGAAAACACGTGTGAATTTAGCGATTGATCACGTGACACATGAACACCAGTGTGATTGTACACATCAACGGGTGAAGAGTTTGTTATCTGAACTTCATATCTGCTGCTCTTGTTCAGTGCAAGAAAACCTACTCCCTGACAAAAAAAGCATATTCCCCACGGTCACGCGCGCCCCCCCTGGCATCGCTGAGGGGGCGCGCCCCACTATTTGAGAACCACTGGGCTACAGGGTGATATGGCTGTTGGCTATCACTGCAATGTCTTGTTAATCCTTGGCCAATTCGAACTTCACATGCCTTTTCTTGCACTTTCAAATCCCCAGATGTCCTTCGTTGATTTCTTCATGGATATCTGGAACAAGTCTTTTAGTGATTACTATTCTATTGCTATTGCACAAAATCACATCATTAACTGAAAATCCAGCCCTGCAGTTCCAGACCTCATCAGCCAAGCTCAGCAGATGGCAAACCTCTCATACAGTTTTTATTTTCTATCTTAAAACTCATAATAGCTCTATACACAAGTTTATTTATTCTTTTTTCTAGTGAAACAACTGCAAAACTTTATTAACTTAGTGCTTGTGAAAATTCCAATCCTTCATTGCTATTGGGGAGGAAGAATTGTCTAAACTCGTTAAATCATCAAAATCAACAACATGTATGCTAGACCCAATACCGACTAAGCTACTGAAAGAGATGCTTCCAGAAATCATAGATCCTATTCTTAATATTATTAATTCTTCTTTGTCATTAGGATACGTACCAAAAACCTTTAAGCTGGCTATAATTAAACCGCTTATTAAAAAACCACAACTTGATCCTACAGAATTAGTTAATTACAGGCCGATATCGAATCTACCTTTCTTGTCAAAGATTCTAGAAAAGGCAATATCTTTACAACTATGTTCCTTTCTAGAAAGAAACAGCATCTACGAGGATTTCCAGTCAGGATTTAGACCATATCATACTACTGAGACTGCTCTAATTAGAGTTACAAATGATTTGCTATTATCATCCGATCGTGGTTGTATCTCTCTGTTAGTGTTACTGGACCTTAGTGCTGCATTTGATACTATTGACCACAAAATCCTTCTGAATAGACTTGAAAATTATGTTGGCATTAGTGGAGTTGCATTAGCCTGGTTCAAGTCATACTTATCTGAGCGTTATCAGTTTGTAGCATTAAATGAGGAGATGTCATATCGGTCACGGGTTCAATATGGAGTTCCTCAAGGTTCAGTACTAGGACCATTGCTTTTCACCCTGTACATGCTTCCTTTGGGTGCAGTTATTAGGAAGCATGGCATTAGCTTTCATTGTTACACTGATGATACTCAGCTCTATATTTCTTCTCATCCTGATGAAACGAACAAATTCACTGAATTAACAGAATGCATAACCGATATAAAAAATTGGATGACTAATAACTTTCTACTGCTTAATTCTGAAAAAACAGAGATTCTAATTATCAGACCAAAAAGTTCGGCACATAATAATCTAGACTACTGCCTAACACTCGATGGCTGCTCTGTCAAGTCTTCGTCGTCAGTTAGAAACCTGGGTGTGCTCTTTGATACCAATCTTTCATTTGAAAGCCATGTTTCTAGCATCTGTAAAACGGCGTTCTTCCATCTTAAAAATATATCTCAATTGCGACATATGCTCTCTAAGACAAATGCGGAAAAGTTAGTTCATGCGTTCATGAGTTCAAGGCTAGATTATTGTAATGCTTTACTAGGTGGTTGCTCTGCACGCTTGATAAACAAATTCCAACTGGTCCAAAATGCAGCAGCTCGAGTTCTTACTAGAACCAGGAAGTATGAGCATATTAGCCCAGTTCTGTCAAACCTGCACTGGCTTCCTATTAAACACCGAATACATTTTAAAATCTTGCTAATTACTTACAAAGCATTAAATGGTTTAGCTCCACAGTACTTGAGCGATCTCTTAACACATTATAGTCCTTCACGTCTATTGCGATCCCAAAATACTGACCAGCTTATAATACCTAGAATATCAAAGTCAACTGCTGGCGGGCGATCCTTTTCCTATTTAGCTCCTAAACTCTGGAACAGTCTTCCTATTACAGTTCGGGAAGCAGACACACTCTGTCAGTTTAAATGTAGACTAAAAACACATCTTTTCAACCTGGCATACACATAACACATTATACATACATTTTTAATCCAAATCATGTAAAATGATTGTTAGGCTGCATAATTTAGATAAGCCGGAACCGGGAACATTCCCATAACACCTGATGTACTCGATACATCAGAAGAAGAATGGCATCTACGCTGATATTGGTCTCTGTTTATTCCGAGGTTACCGTGGTCAGCTGGATCCGGGCCGTATCCAGATCAGATGAAGGACCTGGACACGAGCACAGCACTGCCCTGGGGTGTCTGCGGAGACCGTGACTCTACTGGACCCTCCCCTGTGACGATCATGAACCCATCTCTAACCGGACCAAATTGGACTTCATATTGGACTTGAATTGTTGTATAATAATCATGCACGGTTTGGCTGTTGGCCAGAGGAGAACTGGTCCCCCGACTGAGCCTGGTTTCGCCCAAGGTTTTTTCTCCATTCTATTCTTCATTCGTTACGTCACCTGCCGGAGTTTTGGTTCCTTGCCGCTGTCGCCTATGGCTTGCTCAGTTGGGGAAACTTAACACTTAAAATTCATCAATTGTATTGATTCGCCTGCTCTTTTGGGGCTTCTGTTCAGCCAAACAAACTTTGTTTATATTGTTTTTCCTGTAAAGCTGCTTTGAAACAATCTACATTGTAAAAAGCGCTATATAAATAAAGGTGACTTGACTTGACTTGACTTGAGTGAGGTTGCTAGTACAATATAAAATAAGCCATTTGTCACAGCAAGCATTTGCACGGCACTGTTTCCTTTGACAGTCGTAAATCAAAATAGACTACTTTGTACATGCTTAGTCAATAACATCCAACATTTCCTTCAGCTAAAATATTCTACATGACACCTATTATGTCCTTAATAAAAAAAAAGAGAAGCATAACATTGAGCAATAAAGCAACCTACAGTGAATTTTACTGCATATTTTAAAATAATGTAATTCTGTTGAGAAACATCTACCCTTTACATCAAAAGCATCCTGTGAGAGAAGGCTATGGGTGCTGGATTAGCAGGTAAAGTGTGTAAATTCTGACATTTTCAGAGGCTGGTGAGATAGTGATGCACACTGGCGTCACTGCCACTGGGCAAGATCAAGGATGTCACGGTACAAGTTGGGTGTATAAGCAGCATAAAGACGGAGGAACTTAAGGAAGACTTTTAATAGCCAAACTCAGGAGACTAGAGCGATATCAGAATAAATATCTTACCATAAATGAGAAGAGACAAAGACAGATAATATATAAACTTGGAAGTAATAAAGAGACACTGT
Organism: Rhodeus uyekii; assembly: GCA_037043235.1. Classification (NCBI taxonomy): domain Eukaryota; kingdom Metazoa; phylum Chordata; class Actinopteri; order Cypriniformes; family Acheilognathidae; genus Rhodeus; species Rhodeus uyekii. The sequence continues at coordinate 4,751,124 of JAWRVZ010000002.1, read as the reverse complement.
TGACTAGGATGAAGACAACGGAGCGGAGACAACTGAATGGACATAAACAGAGGGTGAACACAGACAAACAGAATCAAACCCTGACAAATGGGTCTTGACCCAGACAAACACTGCTTGAGGTCACTGCCTAGCAAAACAGCAGTTTGTCAAATAAATTTAAAAAATAAGAGCAATTATATGGAAAAAAAACTGATTGATTCTCTTATTTTACATGTGGAATAGATATTTTCTAAATGTGCATTTGGCTTTTAACAAACCAAAGAGAGAATGGTGTGAAATACAGTTATGTGGGGAAACATACCCTGTTAGAGAGGTCAGAGGAGAATGGAAATCTGGTTCAAGCTAACCAGAAGGTGACTCAAATAACTGTACGTTACAACATAGCTATGTAGATGAACACATCGGAACACATCAAACCATAATGTGAATTACAGCAGCAGCAGCAGCAAAAGAAGAAGAACACACCGGAGGCTACAAAGGGCAGAAACCCAAACGAAACTGGTGTTAATACTGCTTGACATAAGGTCTACACATCAGTAGCTCAATCTGGCAGTGATGTAATGAATGATATACCATAGGAAATCATTTCTTGGCACATGTTATGGTCCTTACCACAGCCTTTTACAGTCCCATGACCTCTGTCTAACCAAGCATCTTTGGAATAGCTGAAAAATGTACAACATGATTGTACAACACACACAACACACACATTGATTCCTTGAAAGAGGCTTTTTTGGGGTAGAACATTTGTCGTTTATTTACTTATTTTTTATAATCATTAATTTACATCATGTTAATTGTTAATGCTAGTCAGTTGGTGGTGGTATTTAAAAGTCAATCTACAAAAATTTGTATTTGACCCTGAATTCAAATCTTACGGGTTTTTTTTCAGGTATACTCACTTTTTGAATTTTTGAAGATGTTTTTGAAAGAAAGCTTTCTAAGGCTGCATTTATTTGATCCAAAATACAATAAAAACAGTGATTTTGTGAAATTGTGATAATATCCATTTTCTATTTTAATATTTTAAAATTGAGATTTATTTCTGAAATGGACAAAGCTGAATTTTCCTCAGCCATCAGTCTTCAGTGACACATGAAATCATTCTAATATGCAGATTTGAAGCACAAACATTTATTACTATTATTATTATTATTATTAAGGGATTCTTTGATGAATAATTTTTTTTTTTAATTTAAAATAGAAATCTTATATTATAAATGTATTTATTGTCACTATTAATCAATTTAATATGCCCTTGCTGAATAAAAGTATTTCAATTATTCAATCAACTCCCAGTTTTAGCATGTTATTGTATATGGCAATGTTAATGCATTGGTCATTTAATGTATGGTCTTGGTGGACTAGATCTTCTACTACAATGCTGCTGAGCAAGTATGGATCTGCTACTGCTAACAGATACACAGACAAGCTGCTGTAAGATTTGCTGGAGCTGCAAAATAGACATGCAGAAATCCTGTAGCAGATCTAGGTAAGTGGAGCTGGGGGAGATGGAAGATATCAGAGGGACTCTGATAGTGTGCAGTAAGACTAGCTTATAGCAAACAATGAACCAGACTATTTAAATGATGAGCTTGCAAGATTAGAAGAGGCCAATCAGTAATGATGTGATTGCTTGCAAATAGCATGTAAAGTTCTCTAGAGTTTAGAGTTTATATAATAATTAACAGATCTTACAGATCCATAGCCTTGTGTATATGATACAAGTTTTATTTTATTTGTGTGTGTGTGTGTTTTGGTTATGCTGTTACTGACTAAATGCCACAAGACTTTACATTTTGATGCCCACCAATTGAAGCTCAGAAAGTAATTTGTCACATTAAAATACCACAGCAAACATCCAGTGATTTAATCACAGTCAGCTTGAACAAGGCTTAACCACAACTTGAATTAACTTGACACTTGACACACAGCTGAAATCTCACAGTTACGCAGACATAAATTGCGGATTGTGTGTGATAATCCTGGCAGGAGAAGAATAGAGGGAGATATTCTTGTTGAAAAAATCATACATGCATGAGATATGTAATAAATGTACAGGCAATGGATGTACAGACATTCCATCATACCGATTCTTTCATTTTGTGGAGAGGACCATTACAGCTATAAAAGGTGCTCAAAATCCCATTGGCACACATCTCTCTCCTGAACCATGACCGCTGTCTCACCTGGACTCAACACCTTTCCATTTAGCAGAGCCTCTTCTGAACCGAACATTTAAAAAATGCCTCTCTCTTGTGAAGAAGATGGGGTGCAATTTTGCAGATTAAAGAAACCTTTGCGACACTACCCATAACTATATTCAATTACACATTAAAGTGCCATTTAAACATTCACAATAACTGTCTTCTCTGTTAAAAATACAATATGGTTAGGATCTACTACTCTGTCTCCTGTGTCGTGTAAAGTTTCCTAAAAACTAGAATTCAAATTGCTTTAGAGCCAACCGTTCATAAATAAACCATGATGTGCTTTGACCTTTACAGAATACGTAATTTTTCACACCAGACACATCTGTACCAAATCACTTTAGATTCAGCCACTCATGAATTAATCATCCAGGATTTTTCTGCACTGTGGTTTTTACAGTATGTGCAACATTTTCAATCCAGTCACACTTGCATTTGTGTTCATGAGACTCGGGCACAACACCCCATATCATGGTCATGTTTCTGTATACATCCCAGGGCACAAAACACTGCCTAGAATGCTGATTTGAAACACAAACACGATGAATGCATGCTCGAGGACTCCTGCTGCGCTGGTTTTGATGGTGTATGAATTCCATTGTGTTTGAGGTAGCTTATATTAAACCGTAACGGTGAGTGAAATGGAAAAATAGTCTTAGTGATTTAAGCTCATGAAAACATGAGGAGCTAAAAGTGCAATGTTTTTAAGCAATAGAAGAGTTTTTGTTGGGGACATTATAATGTCAGTGCTGTATTTGATCTGCTGTCAAACGTGAAGAGAATATATCTAGAGTTTGAAAAGATACTTGGCTCTTTATCAGTGCCTGTAACAAAAGCAGTGAGCACATAAAATGATCCAACTTTAATTCGTGTAATACAAAACAACACACACACCTCTCTGTGTGTGGTGTGAGAGTGTCTTGCGGAAATATACAGTACTGCACACATGACATGAAACTGCGCAACAAACTTAAAAGCAAGTGCAAATTGAATTTGTATTTCAACTGACTGTATATTAAAGTTATACATTAATAATGTTTTCTAATGCATGAATGTACTGCACACATGTATCAGTGCATATATTATCACACAAATGACAAGATCATGTTCAATTCCTAGGGAATGCATGAACATATCTGCCAAATTCATAAATGTAAATGTATAGTATACAATATTTTTTACAAAGTTACCTCCTAGTTCCCTATGTGCTCTCCCCGTGTCATCAGAACCACCTATCTTGTCTTTAACCCTTTCGCACATACGATCCCACCGGTGTGATCAGTCTTGGCTGGGAACTGGAGGGTACGATCACACCGGTGTGATTAGAACGTTCGCACTTCACGTCACTTCAACTGCTAAATTCAAACGTGTTTGCGCGCGTCATCTGGCGCCGATCTAGAGATGGACGCACTCAGAGCTTGTCATATTTCACAACTACTCAGTGTTTTCAACCACATAAGGTTTATTTTAGGTTTCAGACATTTAAATACTTATTAGTACTCGCAAAACAATACATCTATAGTTTGAAAAATACACACTGACGTCCATAAAAGCAGAAACAGCAATCGTTCAATTATAAATTGATCAGATAAATCGGATACACATTGCATAGGTAACTATAAAGTTCACTGTATTCTTCTCTCACTTCACCGGTCACTTACTGTCATGTTTTTCGGGAGAAGCCACTGAACTTGCGTTATAAATCAGACCGATCAGATTCTCTGAACTGCGGCGCAAACAAACATGGTGGCGGCCTTCGCGCATCATAGATCAGCTAACATGATCATTATAAAAGTTTTTAAACGTCAAAACACATTCACTTCCACATATTTGAGAATCAAAATATCAGGTAGTTGATAACATAGCCAACAAGTGTGTGAATTTTGAATAAATGCGATGCACATGTCATTCAGTACTTTGAGGCTGCGGTGTGTCAACGTGACAAGCATGACGCGTCGCCATGGGAACAATAAGATAAGCATTCTAAAATAACGGTCGCCTAAAAAAACTCATGCTGGGGGTTCAGAGAGAGTATTTAGAACTTACATGCGAAAGGGTTAATCACCTCGTTAGTCGCCTCAGCTGTGTCCATTCCCCTAATCATCCTCTGCGTATTTAATCCCTGTGTTTCTCTCAGCGTCCGTTCTTGTCTATAATATATTGTATGAATCTTTGTTTCCTTCATCTTGCATGCACACCTGACAGTAAGAGACTAGATGAGATTTCAGTGGTACCATTAGAGACACAAATATCGTGTAATTAGTAAAAGTCAGAATGAATTAGACATACAGCAAAGTAGAAAGCCTTACATGTGTTGCAGGGTGATTACAAATTAGTATTTACAAAAATGATGAAAAATATATTATACTGATCTTGCTGGGGTCTAGAATCAAGGATCTAAAGGCACAAGAAATCATGGGTAAGTATATTTTTGGTCACAAATGATTATTATTCTAAATGAGGTAGTTAAAATAAGTTCTCTTCTGCAGTCACACCAAAATGCAAAAAATAAATAAATACAAAGAATTTTACTGCTGCATACAGTGGAAAATTATACACTTGCAACAGAACAAATAAACATACAGACTGCAAATTAACAGGGTCATCATTTTTTTCCCCACTTTATCCTAACAAAACTAAAACCAAAACACTTATTATTTATAAATACTGTGCTTCAGCATAGCATTCAAAACTCAGGCAGAATTATTGTATCGGCTGTTCTACAGTACATCTCTGCACATGAAGTTCATTAATCACTTAGAAAGAGGATTCATCATTAGGCGGCTGTCAGGCTGTAAAATTCCCAGTATTCTCTCTCTGGCCTGGTTTCCTGTCAGTGATCATCCCTCTCTCTCTCTCTTTCTCGCTCGCACACTTTCTTTCTCTCAATCTCTCTCTCTGTGTGTGTCTATGCCTGTGGGTAGGTTTAAACATTGGTATGCATGGAGAGCAGTGGAGAGTCGTTCTGCTCTTATCTGCTGTGCGGAAAGACGTGAGGCATAGACGAAAGAGAATTAGGAGAGAAACAGAGTGTGGGAGACCGTAGGCATTACTGAGCTCACATTTGTAATTACAGGCTTTATGCTATTGATTCCATAGTTCAAGTTCTCTTTTCCATTCCAAGTCCTCCAGCCAAAGAGATTTGCACAAGCTACACAGAGTCGCTAACACGTACCAATCAGTGATGGTCAAGCCAAAGGTCTGACCATTGTTGATTAAACAGATGGTCAACACTTGTGTCTGTTTCACAACACTTTTTTATCTATCTAACTATCTATCTATCTGTCTGACTGATGTATGTTGAATATGTACTATATAAACAGCAAGTATTTCATTTTTTTTTTTTTTTAATATTACGTTGTTTAAAGAGAAAATGCCTTTGCAGTTTCCAGTGTTACCAAGCCTTCTGTTTTCCTGAGGGATTGGACTACATTTACACTTTTGCTGCTACTTCCATGCAATTGGTCCAGGTTTGATAAGCAATTGGGTTGAGGCCACACGTCTTGTTCACAATTTCTCTTTCTCTTGCAAAACTGATTTAATGCTTAACCCTGCAGGAACAGAGTTATTACGAAGAAAATATGAATTATGCAGCGACTGAATGGAGGTGGAGAATAGAAGAGCCAGAGATAGACAGAGACAGTTATAGAGAGAGAGAATACACAAAGAAATAACTGTATTTTTGACTTTGATGTGAAACATGGTCCAGAGCTTAGGTTAATTCATCTGAACTCAGTTTGTAAATGGATGATCATTTAGGGAGAATCAGCATTACATATGAATGCTTTTGTACTGGTCTGCCATCCATCTGAGATGAGGTCTGCTCTGTGTTATATAAAACAAGGGGAGGGATAAGGCAGTGTCTGGTAAAGCCCTTCATCAAAACCCATTCTCAATAATGAACAAACTGCAGCCATCTGTTGTCAAACTTAGCTTGATGTTGGGCTGATTGGAAATATCTGTGCTCCTTTGAGTCCATGTATACTGCAGACAAAAGCTAAATCCTCTCTGAAGCTGCACTTGAACTCAATGTTCTTTCATATCAGGATGTCAAATCTTTGTTGAAATGCCAAACTGTGACAAGTCGTACACATAATGACATGACACAGTCACAATGTGGAACAACTGGGGATTTTATCTGGTGAGTCCTGAGCTGGTGATGTCAGAAAAATGGAAAAGTATAGGTTATTTAAAAATCCAGACAATTTAGGTGATTAATTGTATTTACATATTTCTGGCATGACACACCACAAGTGTGTTGCAGTGTTTCTAGCACCATGAGCTGCACAAGAAACCAAAAACACTTTTTTCCTCAAGTATTTGATTTCTGTATGTATAGCTCCCCTGTAATTTTAAGCATCAACCATGTGACTGCATAAACATGAATAAATCCATGTTTTTTTTATTTGTCTGTATTCAATACAAATCTATTGAACAAACACTGCACTGCATATTCTGAGCAAGTTTATGAATAATATTGAACAAACTTCAATGTAACGTTGTTTTCTATTATATATATGGATTATTTTGGGTACAATGACTTCATAACTATAAAAATAAATCTCACTAATGAATTTACTGAAACATTACCTCCGTTTCAAAACCTATTGAGCTGCTTCGCTGCCTACATAGGCAACTGTCTTCTATTCCACCATTCTAACTGAAATGGAGCACATTAGTGATTGATTTGAAACACTCTACATAATCATGAACTCAGTGCGCCACACAAAAAACACTCACTCCTCGCAGAAAGTGAAGGAGAGACTCAGCTCACAGCTAAATTCTATACAAGTGAGAGGTATACCTAAACTATTTCAATTGGTTGTATATTTATACCTCCTTCCAGTGCATTTTGGGATTGCCTTGATTCTCTTAAAAGGAATCATGTTACGTTTTCTTAAAAACAGACTCAATAATATTTCTTAGACTACTTAAAGAGCAAAAAGATTCTTAATGGCAGCTTGTGTGCTTGTCATGTGTCATGTTTTAATTTATCCCCCCCACCCCATTTAAATAATTTATAATTCAATCATAAAGTCATTTATTTTTATTATATTTTATATGATTCATTTTATTGCTATTGAAATGCTTGCTATTGTTGTTTACCCTTATGACTATTTATCCTAAGTGACTTACAATTGAGGAATACAGCAAGTGATTCATCATGAAGTGGCAGATAAACATAAAAACATTGCTTTGAGCAGCTAGAAAATGAAGGGATTCAAGGAAAGTGAAAGAATATATATTTTTCATGAGCTTTTATGGGTTAGAGACTATACAATTCAAAGTTTATAATGTCACAATATGATGTTAAGAAACAGTTGTTTTCCATTTTCTTTTGGTTTATTATAACAGCACTTCTTCTTGACTTCTTGTCAGAAGAAGTACAGTACAAAGTTTAGAAGAGGTAGGAATGAAGCTTAGACAAAGTTTGAGCATTGAAACATACACAACTAAGTCTGTTCAATAAACAGAGGACTTATAGTTAATACAGTAATTTTGTTTATTGAACAATTGCTTTTATCTGTGTTTGGATATCAGACAATACTCTGCTGACAAAATGTATGTCTTCAAATGGGTTCTGGTAAAGGAATTGGAAGTGGAATATTTGGAATCATATGCCTATGAAATGCTGCTTACGGAATAAGCCAGTTATGGGAAAAGAGCTAATCCGCACTTAGCAGAACATGTTTTGCAGAGATATATCATAAAGAGTGGAGTTTCATCTGCTGAATCATTCACATCTTGTTTGTTAAGAGTGTGCAATTTTTCCAGACTAGAGTGAACATGATAAACATGAGGTGACCACTAACAGGAGCAGCTGAAAGAAAGCGAGGGAGAGCAAGTAAACATGTTAAACAGTGGAGATCTGCTGGCATAAGAGGAAATTGCAGCAGCTTTACCCTACTTTTCTACACGTGTGTTATCACTCACCTGCACAAACAGGAAATGAGGCGTGCTGAAGATACAACCGCCATTATAGCATCACAGATGAGCGCTCATGTGTTGAAGCGGAAACGCACACACTTGACTCATCCTCTCCATGAAAAACCCTCCACACTTCCAGATTCCATCAGCATAATTGCCATGGAATTCTGATAACTTTCTGTAGAGCATGATGGGATTAATTAGCAGCAAGAAGAGACTCTTTGTTACTGCTACACTATTTCTGCTCATTTACTACTCTAAACCCATTTCAAAGTCAATGTAACCTGGCAGTCTGTCAAACAAAAACAGTTCATCACTCCACCAGGACTCAACCTGAAGGTCCAGAAAGAGACAAAAAGGATTTATACACTAAGCTTATTCAACCACAGCCAAATCTGCTGAGAATCGTAGCATAAAAGCGAGTGTTTCATGTACAAAACGCTTTGGGGATTCTCCTGAATAATGATTGCAAAGCTTGAGAAAGTCTGTTTGGAGTGAAGCTTTAGTTTTCAGGACTAGTGGAAGTTGGTTCTGCTATTTTGGTGTAAAGTAATCTCAACTTTTCTTTTCCTCAAGCCTCCCTAATGGCTTCTGAGTGCAACAAATCATCATTAATTGCCTACGAGCCTCAGAGTTGGTAAACAACCTTCATGCAGGCTAAATATTCATCTACCTCTCATTCGCTTCACATTTAGGGAAAAGTGTTAAGAATGTGTCTGTCAAAGGACGCTGCTGGAGAGAAAGAGGCTCTGGTCACAACTGCCACCTGAATGCTGTTATAAACAGTAGGTATCCACATAAGGCAGCATCTCATTGGCATCAGTACAAGCCTATTTAATAATGGAGATATGCAATATAAAACAGTGAAAATATTGGTTACACTTTATTTTAAGGTGACTTAGTTATATTGTACTTATTCAAACAAGTACTGAGTAGTATTAATAAACTATATGTACTCATTATAGAGTTATGTTTAGGGTTATTACTGTAGGGTATGGACGGTGCTCATGAATGATCGATCAGATTCATTCTTTGATTGAAAAAGTGATTCGACAGGATCGGCTCCGTAGAGTCTGTGACTTGACAGTTTAAGACTTCTAGGACACAAACCATTCGCATTCACAATCGCTCTCCTCCGCATTTCAAAGGATGCCATCGTAAAACGGCCCCCACCTCTGAAGACCCAGAGAAACTCATTTACACTTTAAAACACAGACACATACCAGAGCACACAAGAACAGGCCATGTGACTTTATTCATCTTATTTTTCCATTTTTAGATGTGTTGTGTTTTACCTATATCTATGCATGTTGTTTTATTATGACCATTTTAGGTGTGTGTGTAGTTTAGTGGCTTATAATCAGTAATTACCTATACATAACCAGGCCAATCTTCATGTTGCCTTCATGTTAAGAGTTAATATAGCCACGAATGGTCTTAAAATCTTTGTCTTTCAATTTGCAGACCGTCTAGGTTTGTTTCACTGTGCTAGGATGCATCAGACTCTTTCTTTTATTCCAAAACCCAAAGGTCTGCATTCTCAAGTGGGTTGTAAAACATGCTAATCGCAACAGACCAGGGACAAAGGGAAGTTTCCCGCTTCTCAGTTCCTTCACTCTGATTGGCTGTCCCAACTCTTAGAGGCGTGCTTTGTTTATTCCTTTATAAGCGCCCGTAGGCCAAGGATCTCCCTTCCCAAGCTCTTCTTCTTGCCCTTCTTCATCCTCTTACACTTCCTCTCTTGCAACTCTCCTCTGGCGCGGATTCATGGATCCAGCGCCATTTTCCACAAAGGACATTACAAACAAAGAACCAACATTTGAACTTACCGCGGATCCCAACGGACCCGCCCAGCAAGACGCAAACCTCGGACCAGATCGGAATTCACACGCACGTATTCCGACCAGCCACAGAAAGAAACACATGCAAGTAGCCTACCCTCGTTAGAGAGTTTTTGAGTTTATACCAGTAAGTTGGTCTGATTCCTTGCTTGTTCTCAAATAGGTTATTGTCTGTAATACTACCTTCCTTTGTCTCTCCTACTCTCTCTCTCTTATTCTCTCTTCTTCCCTTTTTCAATTCATCTGTGTATGTTTGTCTATTGTTTGTCGATTATTAAAATATATATATTCACACGTGATTGCCTCTGAATTGCTCAACCATAAGTCACTTTAATGGTGACCGATCCTTGTTACAAATTAATGGAAAGATCTTTCTTTGTGGCCAAAAGAAACCTTTCCTTTTTATAGAGTTTATAAGGTCAATATTTGCTGGACAAATTATCCGTCCTTTGAACTCTTTTCTAGAATTAAAGAAAATTCTACAAGCCGAATCAAGCCATAGATATTAATAATTGTTATAATCCGTTATAATTAACTGTTAATATCCAAATTCCCCTTTGTGCAGATTTATGTGTGTTCGATCACAAAACGACTCACGCACACATAGATCCGCACCATTTCCCTTAGGCTTAGAATCGCTACATTACTATAGTAAGTACATGTAGTAACATGTAAATACATCACCTTAAAATAAAGTGTTATGAAAATAATTATTTCATTATTAAAATTATTTTTATTATTTGTAAGCACTGCTAAAATGAATCCCAAGTTAAGTGTTTTCCCTCCAAAATTCTATACCCTTACAAGAAATAAGTACTCTATAAGTTAATCTTATTAAGTGTACTTAAGAAAAGTTCAAGCATACTTTTAAGTGTAATGTGGTAAGTATACTTATATCAACGTACCAGTATACTTGTAAGTGTACTAGTTCAATACTACCAGATTAAAATGCAAGTTTCAGCTGTTTTAACTGAAAACAACTTGCATATATATAAAAACAAGAAAGTGCCATTGTTTCATCTCAACAAACACACCAGTAAAAAAAAATTCTAATCCATGTTTATTAAAGCTAATTAAATGTCCTAATTGAACTAAGGCTTAATCCTGGCTTAATCTAGCCCTGTCTGTGAAACCAGGCCTAAGTTTAGTATTTCAATATTGTTTTTGCAAAGTATACTAGGTTCCTATTTAGGTAAAAAACAAAAAATAAAAATAAAAAATATATATATATATATATATATATAATATATATTTGAAGCATACTTTTAACTGTACCTATGTTAACTTATCCCATTTTAAAAACATTTTATTCTTTATACACGAATGTGAGTAAATGTAAAAAATCTGAGAATGTCTATCAACACCCCAAAAACTTCACATTCACTTGGTAGTTTTGACTTGTATGGCATTTAGTGTTTGACAATCGTGGTATTTTAAATTTGTGTAAACATTCTTCTGTCACATGATTCTGCTTATTCTTTACTTGATCCAGAGATTCTATGAAAAAAAATGGAGAGACAGAAAATTCAGTCAATGGCAACTAAAGAGTGAAATAAATTTTATGTAAATTCCTATATGTACTATCAGTGGAGTAGCAAAAAGTCAGATACTCAGAATTAGAAACATATTAGTTTATTCTAAAATAATGTTTTTAAACAATGTAAGCTTCAAAGACTGTCACGAACTCAGCCACGCCTCTCGCACCAGACTCCCACGCTCCACACACTCGTTCCCAATCCCCTGAGTACTGAGCACCTGCACCTGTTTCTCATCAACCATTCACTATATCACTCACACTCACCCGGCACACTAGTACATTGTGTACAGACTCTCGCAGCGTCCTGGACCTGTTACCCCTAGTGTGTTTCAACGTGCCTCTAAGAGTTCCAAGATATCTCTCCAAGTCTCATCCGCATCATTCTCCGTGTTCAGAGCATCCAGTTAAGCCAGCACCTATCTGTGTCTCACCGCCTGTCACCCATTCACTACTGCTCCTGTGCTTTGTCTAAATAAACATCCTGTCTGTTAACGTACCTCTGTGTCTGTGTCTCCGTGATGACAAAGTCAATTGAAAGACAAAGTATTTCATAAGCTACTCAGTCAAAACAAATAGTGCTAATCAATTAGCACTATTGTATCGTTGTCATTCATGTCTTTACTTGGTCGTTATTCCTGCTGTACTTCCTGGTTTGTTTTATGTTCTGGTTTTGATCTTAGTTATGTTTTCCCCCCTCGTGGGTTGTTTCCTTTCTTGTGTTATGTTTCTTTTGTTATAATAAATATACTAATAGCACAATTGAATAAAGTTATTATTCGTTATTTGTTGGGGCATATGATCAAGTACCGACAAAGAGAAAATAATAGTAATACTCTGTCCCAGTAAACAATAGTTTGTCAAGGCCCTCATACAGTGTGATTAGCATTATATAGCAAATAAAGACAAATTGACATGTTCTAAAGGGGTTTTGGCCCTTTTTAGCTGTTCAGTCTAAGAGACCAGCCGGCCGCCCATGTAAGTGAGATAAACAAAGTTTGTGGCATTGCTTCCACTTGCCAGTATAGGATTTGAAATAGAGGTAGTGTGTTTACTCAACATGTTGCAGCATCCATACTGAATCACGGCCATGAAGGGACTCCAGATATTTTTGTATCCTGGACCCCTGGCTGGTTATCATTTCTGTTTATAGGTCAAATACCACACTCCACACTTCCAATCTTCTGTCTGCCTCTTATCTCTTTCGAAAGGCTGGCCATTGCTTCAACCTGAACTTCATAGCTTGCTGCACAACTCAGATTAGGCCAGACAGCCACTTAATCTCAGAGCCCGAGAGCTCTATCGGCCAAGAGCCAATGAACATGTGATGGAACTCAAAATGACAGAGGAGAGACAGAAAGGAATGGAGAATTTGAGAAAGGGACTGAATAAACAGGAAAAAGAAAGAAAAGGAGAGATGGACAATGAGACAGCAGGACAGACTGAAAATGGTGAGATGAAGGGGAGAGACGGAGAAAGTGTAAATTAAATCTCAAACGACAGAGGGATAAGGGAATGGGCCATTACACAGATCAGAGGAAGGAGAAGGTAGGTGAGCAGCACTTTATAGTGTGTGAAGTTTATCTAAGCGCAAACAGTAGAGGACTTCACAGTGGAGACCAAACGGAGAGAAATCCATTCCACTATTTCCACTCCAGCTATGATCAAAACAACCTGAAGATATAGAAGACACATGCACAGAAGGCTGAAAACTATCCTGTATAATATGAATCTGTCCCATATTTGAGGGCAGAGAATTGCCGTCTGTATAAAATCCAGCAAAGAACCAAAATCAAACCTTGAAATGAATTAACATCTACACTGATCTGGAGAGATCCAACAAAATGATTACCATCCCATTGGCTGAACCGGAAAAGCGATAAAATAAGCTTGGTGTTTAGCTATCCTACCAATACATGGTTATGAAATTTTTATTTTATTATTTGCATATAGGCTGCATATTATTTGCATGTAGCATTACTTATCATTACTGTAAGAACAGGCCTGCGCACCTGTGTTTTCTCAGGAAAGAGCTATAATATTTTCTCTGGCCACTGAGCTGAGCACTGAGCTGATCACAATGCTACAATAAATCTGTTTCTCCCTCCTTCAGGTCTTCACTGTGAAAGGTGAATAAAGATGTAGTCCTAGTAGAGTAAAACACACATGCACACCAATCTATTTGGGAGTCCAGGGGATTGATACCTGACAGTTCTTACCCTGTAAAGAAGAGGAGCTGTCATAATGCTGATAAAAGACTGATGTCCCGCTCAGCGTGATGAGCTCCTGCCAGATCCAAGAATGAAGGAAAGCCTGACCTCTGTGACACTGCTGTCAACATGGAGGAAATACAGCTTCCCTGCAGTCAGCTCACACCGCACCAGCCTTCGCACCACAGTCAGGGGTTACACAGACTGCTGAGCGTTTTACATGCTCTACATGTGTGTGAAAACATTATTAATAGACTCGGGTCAAAGCCTCAGAGCCTGTGGAAATGTAACACATAGCATAGCATGGCATTCTTTCAAGCCTTACCCAAGGTAGCTGTGGCCCCCTTATCTATATGTACTGGTAAGCAGGAAGAGGATCAGGATCTTGGGTACGCCACAGAGGATCTTAGGTACGAGAATATGAATATTGCTAAAGAGGTGTGATACATATTTCATGACAAGCAATTAGTTTAAGCGCACTAATCGTGAAACTGCGGCATGATGCAAAGTACATGCACAGTTATGATCAAGCTGCAGTGGATTTTTGCATTGTTTAACATTGTTTCTGCAAAGTTTATGAACTAGCTTTCCTGTAGCTAAATCAGTAGAGCATTGGTGTTTACAATGCCATGGTCATGGGTTCAATCCCAGGGAAAGCAAGAACTGATTCAATGTGTTCCTTGAATGCAATGTAAGTCACTTTGGATAAAAGCGTCTACCAAATGCATAAATATGGAAATGAGGCAAATGCATAATATAAGTTCACTGCCTACACGTAATTAAATATTTGAAACACACTGTATATGTTTGCTAACAACAAAAGGCATATGTGCACCAACTAACATCTGATATTTAACAGTATACAATAAAAACACTTTTGATTTTTGATACAAACCTTTAATCAAATTCTCCAACATTGCAAACACAATTTTGCTCACAGCTCAAACAGTCATAACATGTTCGTGAGGTCATCACGCTGTACTAGATTGCACACTTTCTTATTTTCTGCCTGTCTAATGTGTTTTCTCAACAAATTTGGCTTTGTCCCGTCTTTTAATAACCTTCAATCCATTCTTCAATCCGCAGCGGCGCTGATCAGAACAAACTCACTTCAGAACAAAAGCAGGAAATGTTTGTGTTTGTGTGTGTGTGTGTGTGTGTGTGTGTGTGTTCGTTCATCTAAGCCTCACACTCATTGATTGTTACCGCTCGTTACTGACCAATGTCAAAATATTTGAGAAAACCAATCAAATCAGAGAAGGTGGGCTTTATGTTTACATAGAAGCAGATAAGGCTTTGGGATAACCCACGGCAGCTCTCGCGAGAACGTGAATGTGCTTGTGACTACTCGATCCGTACCGGAAACACGATTGGTACGATTTCGCACATGCGTGGTACCAATCGTGTTTCCGGTACGGATCAAGTAGTCACAGTGCCCCCGATCGTGACCTGGTTTTACGACAACCGCTATCTTGGAAGACAACCTCTAACCTCTAATGTCATGGCGGAAGTGGAGTTAAAGCCAGTGTTATCTCAGAAAAAAACGTTTTATGTAAATCTAGTTAAAAAAGTGAGCATAAGAGTGAGACTAAATGTAGAGATGGACTTGAAAATGTTGAAAGAGACAGGCACGATGCAAAAATAGTGTTAATAAAGGGACAGGATCCTTATGAAATTGTGACCTGGTCTACGGACATCAATCTTCTACCAAACACATCATAGATTAATGTTCTCAACTATCTGGTTTTCACCCCAAGTCCTTGTACAGCCGAAGATCGTCAGTATTACAAAGGACTTGACGCTTACAATCAGCTAGTGTGTGGCTGGGTGCGAGAAGTGGTGTCCTGTGTCATCAATGACAGATGTGTAGCAACTGCCAAGGTAGATGAAATGGTTTTCATTAGCAATAAAGTTTATAAAAAATAGAAGCATTCCTACTTTCTTTCTTTCACTGTTGCATCAGATTTAATTTTACTTGCAGATTTCTCGCTGCGTATATTTTAAAGTTGGTATCCAACAGTTTGGACCAAAAATATTTTCATTTAACATCTTTATAAACTTTTGTTACCTGAACAGATCTTGCAAAATGCTGTTTATTGATTTCCTACACCTGTATGAAAAGCTAAGATTAAAGTATCTTTATAGTAACTTATAAGTTAAAGTAACTTATCTTCACTTACTTATAAAATGATCCGAACAGATACGGATATTGTCATAGCTGGAAGGCTTGATGTCCACTCAGCCGATATTAGAGATCCATTTCTCACGTCTGGCCTTTGACAGCTGTTGCGTGCGATCACCTTGTTGTTTTATTACCTTAAGCAGCCTAAAATATGAAGAATAGAACAGCCAAACACAGCACAGAACGATGGCATGTTTCAGAATATGAATAACATTAACTTTGACCTGTGCACTCTGTACTCAGCTCTTTTGTTTGTCTACCAATGTGGCGGCGACCAGTGCACGTGACGTCATACGGGTTCGCTCTATAACCATGTGAAGTGACGACTTTGTCCGAGATATTTGCTCGAGATATTAGTGTTCAGCGACATAAAGGAATCGACATTAAATAATCGAAAATGCTAAGATAAATAAGGAGTTTGGCGGTTCCACTTCAAAAACGTCGACATAATAGGATTGGCGAGTTAACCATGACTTAACCATTTAACCATAACTTTTTATATTATATTTTATATTCATTTTAAAACACCACTTTAATATGTTGGACTAACACGTTTTTATCCAGACTAAAGCATGTGATATTTAAAGATCTATAATTGCTTTTGCCTGTTTGAAATTGAACTGAATTGAAGTGTTGTAAATGTAGTTACAGCTAATCAAAATGTATTGGATATTTAATGTACCATGAGCAGGATTTTGGATGAATGTGATTTTACAGCAGGCATGACAATCACAGAAAACCAATGAAACTGACAAAATTTTATATTGTGCATAATATTCTGTCACTGTAGCAGCTTTGAACTCATTTTTACTCATTATTAATAGAAGATTAATACATGAATTCAACAATAATTCATAAAACGTTTAATATTATAAAAGATTTATATTCCTTAAAGAAGCCTGAAAAAAATGTCATGGTTTCTACAAAAATATTATGCAACACAACTGATCATTAGAAATTCTTCTTCAACATTGAGAATGATTTCTGAAGGATCAAGAGTGGAGTAATGGCTGCTGAACATACAGCTTTGCCATCACAGGAACAAATATTATTTAAAATATATTAAAATACAAAAAATTAATAATTGTAATAATATATATTATTGTGTATATCAAATAAATGCAGTCTTGGAGAGCATAAGAGGTTACCAAAACGTTAAACAATTACTTTTGAATGGTACTCTATCTGTAAAAAATGTTATTGATTTATTCACTTGCTGATTTTTCCTGCAACATCTTATGGTATGGTGTTACGTTATTAACAAAACATTAATTGTCCAAATTGTGAAAACTATGTATTATTTGTATTATATTTTTCTCATTGAAAGCAGTCCTGGATTTATTATAGTAGAAATGTGCCAGAGGGCAAAGCTGATTCACAAAGGTGTGTACAGTGATCCAGTGCAAACATTAAAACTTAATATAACAACAAAAACAAAGGAACACTGGATCAATTTTTAAAGTGCATGGCGGAAGATGCTTTATGTAATAAAAAGGAGTATAAGGCAATACACCTGCTACCCACAGAAAAACAAAATATACAGCTCTTCAGCCTCACGTAAACATACACTGGTGGGTTCATCAAAAGCTCTGGGCTGAAAATGCTTTAAAGGGATAGCTCACCCAAAACAATTGTGTTACCATTTACTAAACCTTATGTTGCTCCAAACCTGCATGTTTTTCTTTTACTTGTCTTGAAATGCTGGTCATTGAGAGTAATTGAGGCCTGGAATTGTCAAACTCAAAAATGACAAATAAGGGATTTGCATAACAAATTATTCCAAATAGTCATATGTGTGAGTGTCATGATGGACTCGAGAACACAGAAGTTAGTACTCAATACAGATTTATTGAAGTCAGGACACAAAACAGTGAACAGGTGAAAACACAGGGAATGGTGAGGCTTAGCTGGAGTGGAGAACACAGAGGGAGTCTTGGAGTCTTGGAGTCTTGGAGTCTTGGAGTCTTGGAGTCTTGGAGTCTTGGAGTCTTGGAGTCTTGGAGTCTTGGAGTCTTGGAGTCTTGGAGTCTTGGAGTCTTGGAGTCTTGGAGTCTTGGAGTCTTGGAGTCTTGGAGTCTTGGAGTCTTGGAGTCTTGGAGTCTTGGAGTCTTGGAGTCTTGGAGTCTTGGAGTCTTGGAGTCTTGGAGTCTTGGAGTCTTGGAGTCTTGGAGTCTTGGAGTCTTGGAGTCTTGGATATATGAGGAAACCGTCTTAATGAAGCTGGGATTAGCATAGAGTCACAATGCAGTCTGTGCAGCCAAAGCTGTGACCAGACACTGAGTGTGGGGTGAGGGCTGGTGATAAAGGGCTTCAGTGATTGGAAACAGGTGCGGGTGCTCAGTATTCAGGTGATTGGGAACGAGTGGGCGGAGCGTGGGAGTCTGGTGCAGGGGGCGTGGCTGAGTCCATGACAGTGAGTCACAATTCACTGACAATCAGCCATGAGGGAAGCACATTGTCATTGGTGAACAAATCATTCTATTAAATCACCAGATAACAAAATCAGTGTGTATACATTATTCATGAATTGGTTAATATCAAGTCTGGTTAATCTGGCTAATCTGGTTAATATCAAGTACACCTCACTCAGTGATCTTGGTGCAGCTATTAACATATATTATTGTCACAGTCTTGTCTCGTCGCGTCTGTCCCATCCGGGTTCCTTTATGTATCTTCCAGGTCCTGCACGCTCCTGTCTGTGTCTAATCACTGCCCAAGTCTCGTCAGCTGTTCATAATCTCATGTTTGTTAATTTATACCCTCCTGTGTGCCCATGTCTTTGTCTCTTGTTGACGTTAGTTGTGTGGATGCCGTCTCTGTGTTTGCCAATTGTTTCGAGTGTTTGCTCTATTACGTGCCGTTTTCAGTTCTATGTAAGTCTTTAGTTTCGTTTTGGTGAATAAACCTGAGTTTGTTTCAGCACTGCATTTCTGTGTACTTTTCCGCATCGCACACCTGCACCAGCGGATAACAATTATCAGTGAATAACAACTTCACTGTAAAAACTATCGTATGGTTTACTAGGGATGTCAAGTTGAGGAATTTTTCACACCGTTAAGTAAACTTGCAACATCACTATGTTTACAGCCATGGCCAAAGGTTTTGAGAATGAAACGAATATTAATTTTCACAAAGTCTGCTGATTCAGTGTCTTTTGTCAGATGTTATTATGGTCTACTGAAGTATAATTACAAGCCTTTCATAAGTAGAAAAAGGTTTTTATTGTCAGTTACATAAAATGTATGCAATATTTGCACCCTTCTTTTTTAAGACCTCTGCAATTCAAACTGGCATAATGTCAGTCAACTTCTGGGCAAAATCCTGACTGATGGCAGCACATTCTTGTAATATCAATGCCTGGAATTTGTCAGAATATGTGTGTTTTGTTTGTCCACCTGCCTTTGCATCATTGACATGATGTCAACCGGTCCTTTTGTAGAAGGGCTGAAATGCAATGGAAATGTTTTTTGGGGGGATTAAGTTTATTTTCATGGTAAGGAGGTCATTTGCAATTCATGTGATCATTCTTCATAACATTCTGGAGTTTATGAAAATTGCCATCATGAAAAAAGAGGCAGCAGACTTTGTGAAAATTTATATTGGTGTCATTCTCAAACATTTTGGCCACGGCTGTATAGGGAGCAATGGCACTTGACCTTGAAATATTATAAGATCATATATTTGTTAATGATTCCTTACACTTGTTACGTAAGTGATAAGTGAAATCTCCTGACTCCTGATGCACTGACTCAGAGCAGAGCAAAGCAGACGCTTTCAGTTTAAAATTGTAACGTCTGTTGTCCAACTGAACTAAATTGTTTTTTATCTATGTAAAACAGCAAAAAGACAGGGCAAGTAATGTAATTACGGTGTGCAGCCCGGACACTGCGTAACACTGGTAAGACTATTATGAACAAAAACAACGATTATCATGGACCACATTTATGATAGGTTACTTAATTGGTGAAGCTTGAAGCTTTCTGAAACTTGAAAACTTAATTTAAGCTCAATTCAAACACCCATTCAGTGCAATTTCATAGATCCTAGTACAATACTCAAAATTTCCATGGAAGGAAGTCATGTAGGTGAATAAATGGCTTAATTTTCAGATGCACTAATCCCTTAAATACAACTTTCCATTCAATGCCAATTGATGTGGTGTCACAGTATCACACTTTTTTGTGTAATGTCACAGCATTTCTTTCTTTGCTGTCACTCCTTATAGCTCTGCAGTCTGTCTCCACAATGCAACAACATGCCAACTGCTCAGTTGTTCCAAAGGGATTGTTTGAGAGTGAGACAGCCTCAGGGTTGATGGGCAGAGGAAGACAGATTGTGTGAAGGGCAGTGTCATCTGCTCAGCTCTGAGTGAATGTGGCAGTGTCAAACAGTACTTTCCTGTTCAGCTTTTCCATGCTGCACACATCAAACACTGATACGTATAAAACTACACTTCTGTGCTTCAAGAACACATAAGAGGTGCAAAATGTGGAAAGATGAGCGAATCTATTCAAAGTTGTTGCATCACATAGGAAAGAAAAATAAGATAAGATAAGATAAACCTTTATTCGTCCTACAATGGGAAAATTTATCATGTACATCGTGTAATTCCAAACCCTTGTAATGGTGAAAAAAAATTCTGTCAAGCACAAAAGGAGAAATTTGGGCCTATGTTTGTCATGCTCCAAGAAGGACCAAAAAAGATAATTAAAAAAACACCATGAAAGCATTCATATTCCTAAGCATAATCATCCCTATTGCTAAAGCTCTCTACATGTTATAGGTCTATGCATGTAGGCTCTGATTGAAATCCATCATCCTGAAAATCCTGAGACCTCCAAAACACCTGAGCTTTTAACCTCTGTAAAATAACCTCTGTTTTCCCCGAGAAGCTGTGATGCACAAATAAAGATACAGACAATAAAAAAAACTTTGACCAAATCTGCACAATCTTCCCTTTTTTGATTTAAAAAAGACTTGTAGACCCAAAGTCATTGCTGTTCAAAATGCACTTACTGAGGGACACTATAGAAAAAGAAAGGCACATCAGAGTGGGAGATTAAAATCAATCACGTAGTAGATTAAATGTAGTGTGAAAGAGAGATAAACGCACATAACAGACACTTCATTGGCACAGAAATGCAATTTCTAAGTTCTAGATTTCAACTTGTAAATTGACTTTCAACAATTGAGATTTCCTCAAAGCAGCTTAGGATGTCAACCCTAAGCCCCACAATGACCACGCACAAAGACATTGAAAAAAAAGTTTAAAATGCCAGAGAGAAACCTTGTGAGGAATGGTAAAAGATGACAAATATTAAACAATTTTAAGCCGCAGAGGAGAAGCTATCTGTCCAGAATGATTACTGCTCCGAACTGCAGTAATCTCTGTGTCTAAAAAAGCAAAAAACAACAATCTGAAATTACATTTCAAATGCTAGATTTTACAAATATGCTGCATTTGCCTCTATTTGCAAGTGCCTCTGACTAAACAAATATGAAAATATCTATATAAACTTCATAGCTTATTTAACCCCAATTAAAATAATTTCTTAATATCAATAATAATTATACATTAACATTTAATTTCAATTTAATTACTGTGAAATACTATACATAATAATTTAAATGTATGCTATTCAAAATTGAATTGTGTTCACTTATATTGATATATAAGTGAATATAATTATATAGTTGTCCATTATTGTTATCTTGTTCCTGTTCTGTTCCTGCCTTGTGTGTGTTCCTGAGTGCTGCTAATAAAACTGATGCATTTTATCTTCATTTCTACAAACCAGCCGTGACAATTATGTATAATATCTGTGTATATAATTCTGTTTTTTTAATTCTTTTGCAGCAACATCTCTTCTCTTCTCGCTCACAGAAATAGCAAACCACAACCATCCAATCAATTCATGATGGACAAAATCAAGTCCCGCCTTACATTTTTTCAGTGACACTTTATTTTGGCGGTCATTTTTGTACATTCTGTTGAGTATAAGTAACTTTGCAACTGCATATCAACTAACTCTCAGAGTACAGTGATACCTCGGTTTACGAGTGACTTAGTATATGAGCAAATCAGTGTACGAGCATTGAAAGTCAAATCTGTGTACGAGCATTGTATCGTGTGCGAGAAAAATATTCCCTCTCCCACGTGCATTTTTGTGTGGAAAAGTCCTGATGCTCAGCATCTTCACGTGCATTTTTACAGGAAATATCCCAATGACAGCCTCTCATAAAACAGTCACGCAATTCCAACCCTTTTATCACCCCTTAACTAGTTCATTTTCTCAGCGTCGCTCGGTTTAGTTGCAACACGACACCTTGCTGTGACACTAATGAGGCTCACATGTGTTCTCGGTACAACGCACCCAAGGGGTAATGACGTTCTTAAAGGGCCATACACTTTTAGAGAACAGCATACTATAACACAGTTATAACTCTGTACAGATCATATACATAAGTGATTTACAGCGGTTTTACCTCATGTTGTTGCAGTAATTGTGATCGCTATTCTTCACGTAGTGAAATATATACGTACAGTACAGCATATAGAAAGAAGGTACGAAATTCTCCCTAAGCAGTAACCCCCTCCTCCCCCCTCTCCCGCCCCCTCCTCTCGTCTCCATCATGCCAGCAGCGACAGGTGTGCGTTACAGTAAATTGTCAAGTATTTTTTTGTTTAATTGTCAGTTATTAATTAGTATTTATATGAGATCGTAATGGTTATAATTTTGAATGTAATCAATAGGGTAAAACCAAAAAAATATTTAAAATGGGCATTTAGGGTCAAGTGATTTTTAGTGCATTCTTATGGGGAAAATTGTTTTGGTGTACAAGAATTTGGGGTTACGAGCTCGCTCTTGGAACAAATTAAACTCGTAAACCGAGGTATTAGTAGACTGTCTGTTTAATATCTGATAATACTTTATTGTAATGGTCCTCCAACAGACATTCTACTGACAACAAGTAACTTTGCAACTACATGAAAACTTATTCTAACCCTAACATTACTCTAACCCTACCAGTCTACTAACACTTTAATTACATTCTAATGAGAATTAGTAGCCATGTAGGTGTAACATTACTTATTGTCAACAGAAGGCTTTAAATGGCCCATTAAAATAAAGTGAAACCATTTTTTCTTGTCCGAGAAGACATTTCACTCAGGTATATGTCACAATAGGGAAGAAAAGACTATTGCAACTTCTGTGTCATGCTGAATTTATATATATATATATATATATATACCCACACTTATTTTTTCATTACACTTTTATATTTTATCTTCATATTTTAAAATAGCATAATTACAAAGGACAGTGGTGGCTTCAGCTGTACTGTGGTCTAACTGACACTCTTAAACAGACAACATGACTTTTTAGACACTTTTTAGTAATCATTACGAAAGTGAATGTAAAGCAGAGTGTATCACCAAATCACAATTACATACTAAATCAGATTTGATAAGTGCATAAAAACAGCACAAAGTCTCAGGAGGACTGCCACAAAAACAGACAAAGTCACGAGGCAACCTAGAAACCACAATGGCCTGAATCCCAAACTCAGCCAGTGAGTTTATGTCTATATCAGTGACAGTGAGGTGACACAAAGAAGCTAAATTTATCCAAGCGGACTCGCAACTAACACCCTGTTTTGCATAGATTCAGTCCAGCTCTGTGGCTTCATGTGACATGAAAGAAACAGAGAGCGAAGAGACAGTCAAACACAACAATCAGTCCCTTATTTTAGAACAACTTTTGTGTCCCTCAGTCATGCAATGAGGGGTAACCGGTGGGTTCTCACAAGACCCAAAATAAAGATGCCAATTCTCATTACCGTCAAACAGAGCAAAACAGCAAGACACTTCCTCAGATCTGTTGTGTAGGTTTACTTACAGATTCACTTGCTAGAAAAAAATAACAAATGCAAATCAAGCAACTCAACATACAAACCAATTCAAATAATTGAATACAAGGGCACTGCAGCAGAACTGTGGCTGCTATGCCCTCTGAATCTATCTGAGCTGAGTGTTGTAAAACGCAAGAATTGTGCCCTACTTTAAATCAATATTAATTTAAAAAAACACACACACATACACACACGGTCGACTGGCTGAATATAACTCAACCTCCCCTCCACTACTGGGTGGCTGATGAAGTCAGAGCAGGCTAGTTATCAAGCACACCAAATGAGACCACAATTACAGTGATTAGCAGGGAACTGCCAGCCATTTACTTCCAATTAGAAGCAAAATCAGGGTTTAATGAGAGAGACAATGTAGAAAGATGATACAAATTTTGAATGTTAATGGAAATTTAAGACTGTATCCAGACCAGCTAGACATGATGCCGAAGGTCAATACTCTCTTTCCTACTGCTTGAAATGTATTATCACTTTCCCATTATCCAGTCTTTCATTCCTTCAGTCTGTAAATTTGGAGACTTTGTCAAGCTTCTGTTCGCAGTTTATAATGTTTCATAATGTTTTATAGTTTTATGATAATGGTTCGCCCAACACTGAATTCTTTCCCAAATGAAGGTGGCCAGAGGGAGCGAGGACCAACATCCACTTGTGCGGGAATCTTTTTCTAATTACTGTCAAGATTGATGATCCCTTGCAAAACTCAGCTGCAGGGTGCAGTTATCAGAAGTTTCATTTCACGTTAATGGAGAGCCATTTAGAGGGAATCTTTAAATACTTATTATGTGTATTTATCATTTCTACACTGTAATGCCGTTTGTCCATTTAAAGCTATAATCAGCATTGACCATGCAAATTAATCATTAGTAACTGGCATGCCACAATATCTAATCATGTACATGAATACATTGAGGTCTTATTTATTTACTCCACATAATTATACATGATATGCAAATAATTTATCAAACTCAACCCTCAGTTCCAACGAAAACGCAATGATATGACCTTTTCTAGTTTTAAGCAGGAATACAGTTTAAAAGTTCAGGGTCAGTCAAATTTTTTTCAAAGTTTCTTATGTTCATCGAGGGTGGATTTGCTTGCCCCAAAATACAATAAAACAATAATATTGTGAAATATTATTACAATTTATAACCATTTTCCATTTGAATAAACTTTAAAATATCATTTGTCATTCTAATATGCTGCTTTGGTACTCAAGAAACATTCCTTATTATTTTCAATTATAAAAAAAAAACAATATTTTATGATATTTGAGATTGATATTTTTAGGGGGGAAAAAAGAAAAGTTTTTGGGTCATTCCGGTTTGCTTCTCAATTAAATGTGTCTTGTTTTATGGACAACTTCATTGGTAAACAACTCACAAATACTTATTTTTCAAATTGTTTTTACAGCTTCTGACAGAGTCCTGTCCTTAAATAGACACCTCTTCAGGAGAGTGTTGTTGTTTCTCTCCAATCTGTCAAAGGGCAAGCTGTTAACTGTGTGAAACTAATGGGTGCGCCCTCACATTTCTAGAAAGACATGCAGACCATTGCTGGATTCATCTGCTCTTGTCTGTTTTGCATAAATGCCTGCAGTCACGTTGGCTGTGCAATTGTTTTCCATTCTGTGATGCCATATCCACACTAAGACCTTCTCTAAAAACTCACAAGAGTTCTGAAGGCTTCCCATTTCTTCAGAAACCATAACACGGTTCCTAATGGCTTGATAATGTGGACTTAGTCTAGTAGTAGATCTTGGGTAAAGTGCACTCATATAAATAAGGGTGTTGTCGCAGTAGGATCTTTGAGAGCATTCAAATGCTTGAATTTGTTTGAATTGAAACAGTGCAGAACTGAATCGCAGTGAGGACTAAATGTAGCCTATTCTCATTTGCAGTAAAATCTCTTTCACTCACTTACGGCATCAATACCACCAAAGTATGCTAACGAAGTCTTGTCAAGTCGGTAAAGATACAAGCCTTCACTTTCACTTAAGTTTTCCAGTCCTAATGCCTCTTCAGGGGTCTCATTTATAAAGCGTGCGTACGCACAAAACGGGACTGGAAACGTACGTACGCCAGTTTCCACGCAAAGGTTGAGATCTATAAAAAACAACTTGACGGGAGAATGTGTGCACATTTAAGCAAACTTTGACCCGTGACATCTGCGATTTATAAAGGGAATGTTCCTGACAGGTGTGCATACACACGGTTTTATAAATCGGAATATTTTTTGCCGTATGGCATTTTTGGCTTTTGGGCACACGTAAACTCTTAGTAGTGATCCTACGCACAGTTTTATAAATGAGACCCCAGGAGCGTAGTACACCTTGCTCCAAAATCTTTCAAAAACTTTCGTGCTTGTTACGATCATTGAACTGGTCATAATGTAGAGGATTTGTTGTTATGACAACACGTATGATTTCAATAATGACACAGTGCTCTGGATCATCGGTTGGGGAACAAAATATGAAATGACTACCTGGTCTGTTCATAAAGTCTCTTCACAGAAAAATCACCCACATCACCATCATCACTTGCACTTATCCTGCAATGCCTGTATTAGTGAGAGAAAGAGATGCACCTCTGGCCTTGTTTTTGTTGCTGTTTTTTTTTCCGCTCGCTTCTCTCAGCCTTTCCAATATCAGGCCTTCTTCACCCATCTGAAAGAACAGGAAATTAAGGCACCCATATCACAGGCTAATAATACAAAACAGTGATAGCAGCCTGGCCAAGACGGCACAGTCATCAGAGAGAGGCACAGTCATCACCACGACATGACATGGTCTCTCACGCTCAGCACATCCCAGTGCAACCCTAAAGAATACAAACCTAACAACCAAGCGAGGTGAGGCTTTCATCCTTCTAATGAGATTAAAAAATGAAATAAAGGGATTTGAGAAGAGCTTTACTATAGCTTTAATAATAAAGCCATCTTGGCACATAAAATGGTTCATTACACAGTAGATATTTTATAGGCGGCACACAACGGCTACACATTTATAAAGAGAGAAAGGAGATAAGAGAGTGGCAAGCAGGTGTACTAACCCAAACATTGTTAACCTTGACCCAAGCATGCCACCTAGTGCACATACAGCTGTGTTACAAATTTCATAGCTGATGCTCATCGCCTCACTGGCTTCATATTTAGCAGATGTTGTTTTAATCCGTTTATACTTCATTTTGTAAAGAAATTCATTTTTTTCCCCAGTAAGGATGCGTTCAACTGATCAAAAGTGACAGTAAAGACATTAATGTTAAAAAAGATATCTATCTAAACTGTGTAATAATAAGCTTAAAATTAGGCTTAAATAATAACCTTCAACACTGATAATAAGAAATGTTGCTTGTGCACCAAATCAGCAATTCGAATGATTTCTGAAGGATCGTGACGCTGAAAATTCCACTCAGCCATCGTATAATCAATTACACTTTAAAATATGAAACAGTTATTTTAAATTAATAGCATTAAAGTAATACCATTATGTTATTGGCAATAAAAAAAGAAAAGCACATTTAAAAATAAGGTATATGTAAGAATGTGCATGTATTAATAGTTTTGTTTTTTTAGCAGTTAGTAACTCGATGAAGGCCTAGACTGATTTTTATTTTATGGACTCTTTGGTTGTGACATTTACTCGCACTCCTGAGAGCCTCCGTTCAATGACACATGAAATGAATGCTTACATTCAGGATAAAGATGAAAGAGTCATTCTGTACTGTAATGTTAATGTGTCATGCAAAGAAATCTACTTAGTCTATAATAATTATATAGTAAATACGTACTAAGTCATTATAATTACCTCACCTATCGACACAATGCCAGTGAATTGAGTTGGTGCAAACACTTCCTCATCACCATGATTTGATGTTTTCTCAACTACTGTTTTGTTGATGTGTGATTATTTTATTAAGAAGTAAGTGTGCAGCACATTTTTACATATTCATCTAAACATCTCTGTCGTAGACGACGTCTGTATGTTCGTTAATAGCAGAATAATGCTGCAAAGGTATTTATATATTTTTTACATCCAAGTGAAGGATAAAAAAGAACTTTTCCATGAATATGTCAGATCTATGAATCACTTTCATTCTTTTGTACACATGAGCTTGAGCATGGAGCAATAAATTGCTGGCTGCAGTTCAGTTGACAGCCACTGGTGTCGCTAAAAACACAGATATCAGAATTCTACATATAGCCCCTTTAAATATCAGGTCCAGACAATGAAAGGTTTTACAGTTTGATCACAGCATTTAATTATAAGTGAGAAGCTTTATCCTCACGTCTCAAACACTTAACTTCACAAAACACTAAAACACTCTGCAGAATTAGAGCTAAATTCTTCACAGAATACTGCTCACAAATTAAATCGAATCACTGATGCATGCAAACAAAGACTGTAAGTCAGTAGAGCTTTGCCCTTCACTTTCATTTATCTTGCCCAGTAAAAATGACACTGTAAAAGCACATGATTTCCTTTGCTTGGAAATAAAATATTTCATGCTTGATACAGACATAAGCTCACAACAACAATCGTTTTGCTGTTATGGCTAAATGCTATAAGACAGCAATAAAATGCTTGAGTAAATTGTAACACAATAAAGCAGCATATAAAGTTTATTAAAGAAAATATACAAGTCACATTTTGATTTACAATATATTAAACTAAACCTGCAATTGATAGGTAGACATGGCACCTAAAAAGTCTCTGTCTATATGTAACATTTTGTGTGTAGTAAAGAGATCAAATTTAAACAAATGTAAACTGCTAATTAATCATTTATTCCTGAGACAATCTAAGTAGACTATAAACCTGTCACAGACCCTGAATAATGACAAATTGCTCTTCAGAACCAATATGAGATTATTTGAAGATGACACATTGATTGAAGCTTTTTGCGCTTTGAACATTAGCATAACTATGAGTTTTTCCTAAAGTCTACTGCATATCCTGTAATTAAAGTTCTTTTAGTAAACCAAAAAAATTCCTGACTAATAATAAATAGATAAATGACCTGATGTTTTTAGCAAGTGAATGCAAAATGATTATCTAGAACTTATATTATTGTTTAAAAACAAAATTTGTTTCCATCTTAATGAGCCCCTTACTTCTTTCCTTTCGTGTTTTTTGGATGCATTCATTACATATCATCATCATCATCTGAGAATTTGAATTTGGCATAAACAATAAGCATAACCACTGACATGATCACACACAAGGAGCCAACCACTAAATAAGCAATGCCCAAAAACTCATTCTTCCCTCCCATCCAAGACACGTTGCTGAAGACCACCTTCTTACGTCCATCAAAACTCAGTACTGGGTAATCTGGAAATTATGTGGTTAAGGAACAAGCACAGTTAATTCATGCTGCACATGAGCATATCTATTACAATTCCAACAAGTTTAATTTTATATATATACATTTTTTTCTCCCCAATAGTAGAATTTTAAAAAGGCACCTGTAATAATATACTGAAATGCTTCCAATACTCATTTTCCACAGAATAGATACACAATCTATTCTAAATCAAATACACAGAATTCAATTCTGGTCTCGCTCAGTCAGTTATGTTTTCTGAATGTAAACGAAAAAGAAAACGTGTAACAGATTTTGTGCATCAGGTCTTAAAGTGACGATATTTAAAATAAAGATAATATAAAAAATATCTATATGGCAGTTTCTTCCCATGGTATTAATGTCAAAATTGTGGCCAATGAAAATGCTGAGTGGTTAGTAACTTTGGAAATGTACAAATGTGCACCTTTAAGACAAATCACAGCTGCTCTTTTGACTGTCATGCCTTTTCATTTATTTGCATAGGCATATTCAAAAAAACAAATAAAAACTTGTGTTTCTTCTACTTTCTGCTCTGGATCAGCTAAAAGCCACACCCAACCTGTAAAACCTGCTTGCCAGGATCATGGCAAACATTGTCTAAAGACATCTGCGAAGCAGGACTAAAGCCATATGCAATGCAGTCTTAAGAATACACATATCTGAAGAATTCCTGAATAGCCATGATGTGGCTTAGATAAAATCCTACAAACTTTACAACTTGGAATAGGAGTGTAACAGTACACAAAACTCATGGTACCTTGATTTTGAGGTCACGGTTTGGTATGGTTCAGTACAGCAGGGGGAGTAAACTAAACTAAACATAAAATTGCCTTTTTTAGTAAACAATGGTTTACTTTTTGTTTTTTAGATATCATCAACACTCAAATAACAAATATGTAAGTTGTGCATAATGCAGTTTTTGTATTAACTTCTAAATCTAATTAGCTATAAAATAATTTATTCCAATTCATTGTTAAAATATAATCATTTACTCAGTGTCTGTCATTTTCATTATTTAAACATGCATTAAATAAATCAAGGCTTCACTAACAGGTTCAGTAAAATACAATAAATATATAGGTTAATAAAGTGCACATATTTAGCAAAAGAGTTCATTTCTCATTAATCATGAATGTTTACGCTATAACTAGTCTTTAAGGGGAAGAGAAGATCGCATTCACTCACGCACTGCCGCTTGAACTGAGGAGACTACAGTATCACGTATCATAACATGGGGGATGAATACATGCACTATAACAACCCAAATTATAATTTAACCAAATGTCAACAACATTTTTTTTTGTTTTGTGACAAGGTAAAGTGAACCTCAAGGTCAACCTCAAGGGCCAGGGCTAAGCCGGGGCAACAGGGGATGGAGGTGTTCGGTTTGGCATGAGAGTACCGCCTTTAGTACCTTGGATGGTATATCGCAACTTTTTGGTTTGGTTTTAATTTAGTTACACCTCTAACCTGGAATGAATTAATAAAATATGATCATACTATTATTAATTTCCAATGATTGTCTTCAATTGGTATTTTGTTTTTTACTTGCAGATGAAGGATACTGTAATGGACTGTCAGAGAGTAGGTTCCAGCAGGGAGCCCCGTGGCGTAATCACCCTCTGTGATTCGCCGGTATAGCTTCCTAAACTGAGGAAGAGCTGATCTCCTCATCCACACAAGAAAGTCCTGGTTCAGGAAACCATTGTTGTTCGGGTCGCTGAGGTCCAGCTCATATGCTGGCTTGGGCCAGTTTATGGGCTTCGCTGTACCTGTTAATCAGCATTATTAAAAAAAAAACATTTAGCTTCTATTCCAAGTCTCAAATCAATGACTTTTACATTACTGCAAACCTTAAGGCTAATTACCATCGAAAGCATTTGCAAAAGTGCCGTTCACAAACGAAGGATTCCTGTACTTGATGTTGTAATCAGTCCACCAGGAGATTCCTCTCCCATCTAATGGCACCCGCTTCTTTGTACCATTGATTACTTGGTAGAGTTCAAATGTATCTTTGCAGAAAAAAAAATTATATTAGTACCGTAATCCATCCCAAAGCTAAGTAAATACATAAAGCTAATCTACAAAACAGAAATGATACCATTGAACATGCTATTTGCTATAGCGCCACAGGGGACAATGGGGGTACTATTGGAGTCTTTGTCATATGGAAAGCAGGTGTCTTGTGGACTCTGGAAAATCAGATGAAAAGAAAAACAATGAACGTATGATCCATTACGTGGAAAGAAAGATCCAAAGAATAAATAAATAAATAAAATGTTTATTTATGATAAAAATAAAGTTTTATTTTTTATTTTAAAGTTTAAAGTTTGTTTATTTTTGTTTGTGATCTTTTACACAAACCTTGAAGTATCGTGTATCACCAGTGAGCTGATAGTCGTCTTTTGAGACGCCATATTTCCTGAAGTTCTGGTAGTAATTAGTCAAGCCATAGTAAAAGAAAACTGGGCCCTGTAAGCACCACAGACGTTATCAGTCACTTTTTAACATCAAGAGAGAAATATCAGGTTTTAAAACTGAGTCAGACTCAAAGACTTTACCGTAAACAATGTGCTGAGGGAAAATTTGATTTCACAAGTGCAGTTTGGGGTATTTGGTATCGTACAGCTAAAACAAGGTGAATCCTTGTCAACGCCTGTGTAATCCATCTGTGAAATGGTGAGAAAAGAGTATTAATCTTTAATTAACTTCTCTCACCTTGCATAATATAACCCTCCAAATTAACTCCTAGGCAGTGTAATGTAAAGCCATGGGTTTAGTAACTCTAAAACAGACTTGAAAGTTTAAATAGTGTTGTCTATCCTTCATCAAACAAGCAAAAGCTCAGTACAACTGTTAAAACTACTAGAGCCGCTGAACAAACTCTAAAGTAAAATGCCATGTCATCCACACAATAAACTGGCTCCTGTTGTAGTCATGCAGGAAACTCTTACCTCTAGTACTTGAATGGTCTGTGAGGTAAGAAAGAGGGCAACTCCAATGCCTATGAAGGCCAAGCCAATGATTAGAAAGCCAGGAATGACAATGCCAGCGGAGAGTATGGGCTGCCATGCCGGGAGTCGTTGCTGCGTGAATGCGGTGTTGTCAGGCCGTTCGGCCGTCTCTCCCTCGTTCTTCATTCTGATGTTTTAAAAATAGGGAGAACAAGATTTCTGTGTGCACCTAAAAATATTAACAAAACAGTAATACTCTTTTAAAAGCCCAAATGGAAAACAGAACAGAGTTCAATGCAACAAGCTTTCTTCATCTTTGGGAACTTTTATATTCCAGGAATTTATATTTTATGATCATATTTTTTAACTTTTATATTTTTGTTCTATAATTATGTTTAAAACTGCATTGGAAACTTTCATCATTAATACCATTTCAAAAGACTTACAGTATGTATAGAATAAAAACCTAAATCAATTCATTTTATAAAGCGAATGAGTCTCTTCAGAACATTTGGACTAAACTTCAAATAAATTAGTTTTACAATATCTTTTTGAACGTAGAAGTTGCATAGCTGTCAATGGAGAGACAAAAAGGTCTCAGAATTCATTACAAAAAATATCTTAATTTACATTCCAATTCTGAACGAAGGTCTAACAGATCAGAACGAAATGAACTAAAAAAAGAAAACATAAAACAACAATTAAATTAATAAATTAAAAATGTAATTTAATCATGTGTATTCAGGATTCATGAGGAAGTCTACCAAATATGTAATTTCCATTACAGAATGGAAGTGTGACTAAAAAGACAATTATTCTGTAAATCATGTACAGGTAGACAGCAAAAACAAATAAACAATTTAGTGCCAGTAAAAAGAGTTTAGAACAGTTTTGCTTTTCCACAGTGCCTAAAGTGCCCATACCAAGAAACAATCTGTTGTTAGTTGGTTGAAGTCACATATATTGTTTTGATCAATATCAGGTTCAATAAACAGTTTAATGGAATTATTATTAATAGATCGTTGTGAATATATTTGCTACCAGTTAACAGCCATCATAATTACAGAAAGCAGATAAAAAGTTTGAATAAAAGGATAGTTTTTGTAAGAATCCCCAGCACTAAAACGACAACAACGGGTGATGTCCCAGAAGCGTACATCATGAATCTGAGATCTGAGTCATCACTAAATCTGAGAGCAGAAATAAAGCTTCATTAATAAACAGATTACAACTAACCTTTAGGAAAAGATCCGCGAGTTCAGTTTGGCCTATATTAGATACCGCTTTAAAAAAAATCCTGAAACAGGAACAGTGCATCGACAAACAGGAGACACACCTTCCCGCAGTCCCGTACCTGTTTTACCTGCTCCCCACCTGGATCAGCTTTTCCGCTTTGCGCACGCTCCTCCTGAAGCATACACGTCACTTAGCGTATGACATTTATTAGCCTACTCCTTCCAGTTACACTTCGGCTTGTTATGATGGTTTAATGTAAAAAAAAAAAAATAATAATAATAATAAAATATTTTATATATATATAGTTTGGAAGATGCTCAAGCCTTAAGGGGGGCTGATTCAGGCTTGGACCCTTTATGTTGCTGATTTAGTTTTCATATATTTTGCATACAGTTGAACGATACAAGTAGAATTTGCGTAAATTAACCCTGAATTGCCGACACATTTGATCGATGGCATTTTATCCAATTACAGCACTGGGCAATTTAGATCCCGCCTTTCTTACTATTCTCGTCTGCGCTGATTGGCTGTTCGGTTCCGGCAGGGACAGACGTCTGTTTCTTTGTGCTAGACTCTCCACTGCAGCGAGGAGGTAAATATAAATAATATTTTTTTTGCATAAACAGAGAGCACGCAGTAAATAAGGCGAACGCATAAGATTTATAAATGTTTTATATGATAATTAGGATAAATAAACAGTAATAAAGAACTGAGGTTTTCTGTAGTTTGATAAGCAGAGGGGAGAGCTCGTGCCCCGAGCAATAGCATATTAGCTAACCAGACAGTGCACAAGCGCATCAGTTAAGTCTTATTTCTCCATAGTTACAAAATATATTGTTTGTGAACGTTCGTTCAAATATATTATTTAACACGTTAGCCCACGTTTAAAGCTGCGAATGGTGTTCTGTGTTTAAATATGTGCGGTATAGCGTGTATCTTGCTATTGCTATTAAAACAGCTAAATTCGTAATGGCCGCTCAATTATTTGGTTTGTCTCTAAGAGACAATTTGCTTCAAATATAGCTTTCATTGGGTTTAATGCTACAGAATTTGTTTACGATCTGTTTGAGCAGAGAAATTGGGTTTCGTAATTAAGTTATGTAATATAATATAGTCAGAGTTATGCAACGTTTATTCCAAACCTCTAAGCTCCTCTCATACCTGAACAACCTGAGTATATCCAGCAATGTTTTTTTTTCAGAGCAGGTGCACAAGTGCTACATTACGCTTCTGCAAACCTTTTTGTTTCAGAGATAAACTTTCAAATCTATTTGTTCATGTGCTGTGTGGCAGCCATCATTATGTTAGGAATGGGACCAAACTGTGTGGAAGGAATCGAAAGATTGTCATATTTAATGAGGCATTTATCATTTGACAGGGACTCAACGATGAATGGATGTGACCATGTTGTATTGTATTGTCTCTCGTTAGATTGCTGGTGATCTTGTTTTTGTTCATCTACCTTCAGCTTTTCTTTCCTCATTTCAGGACAAGCCTCTGTCACCTGTGATGCTGTCCAACAAGAAGTCAGACCCAGGCTCCTCTTCCTCAGGGGGTAACGGTGGTGACCGTGCTCCTGAAACTCTCTCTGCCCCTCAGGCTGGTCCTGCTGGTCCCTCTGGCCCAGGTTCAGCAGATGTGAAAAAGAAAGAGAGAGCCTCCCCAAGTGGGGAACCAGGTGGACCCCCTCTCTCACACCCTCCTGGACCTGGAGGTATTGATCAGGACTCTGCAGAGGGGCGCAGAACAAGTCGGCGTAAAAGGGCCAAGGTAAACATCTGTATTAATGTTTCCTGTTCTTTGAAAAGAGAACAGGAACGATTGAGCCAGGTTTATTTAGGTGAGTTGAACTGGGTAAAATAATTAATTGGCACTAAATAATGCATTACTTTTTGTTCCTCTTCTCTCCAGAACTGGAAAGCTTCTCTGGTATTAACGCGATACTACGTCTTGCCTGACTTTGAAGCACAGACTTAAGTTTGGTCTTTTTAAAGGAGACGCATGGCTGATTATTGTAGAAGTGAAATAAATAAAAAAGTTAATGAAAGTGTAAAAATATAATATTAAAAAAATATCAAAAAATTAACAAGTTACCAAAATCTGTACCTCTAAAGTTATTATGGACAATTTGGCAGAATTTGATTAGAAATCGACCACATAAAAGACATGCGGAAAGAACACTGATGTGTGTGTGGTAACTCATTGCATCACAAGTGGAAACTTTTATATTTAAAACATTTTCAAACTGTCTTTTTCAAAAACTGCTATATATATATATATATATATAAAATTATAACTTTTAGAATGTAAACAAAAGGTTTCACAAATTTTTCATGTTCATCACTATTTCTAAATAAAGGTCTTATGATTCTGAAAAGTTAATAAACTACTATTCTTCTGTCATTTCTATTATAAATTGGGCACCAAATATGAAGCTGGCTAAAACATTACCACGCAAAAAATTAAAAATGATATCATTGGCTTAAAACCAGTTTCCGGCAAAACAATTCTACCAACGTAGAGAATAATGGTCCTTTTTCACCCCAGGTGAAGCAGAACAAGGTTTTAATGAAGCTTTTATTGTGCCTCCTGCTGCAGGTGGAGTACAGAGAGATGGACGAAAGTCTCGCCAATCTATCGGAGGATGAGTACTACTCAGAGGAAGAGAGAAACGCCAAAGCTGAGAAAGAACGAAAGCAGGTGGTTCCTCCACCGGCCCCCCCAATAGAGGAGGAGAATGACAGCGAACCTGAGGAACCATCAGGTATGGAAAGAGGTTGGCCTAAATCCATAATTTTACCTTTCATTGAATTTTAAAATCACTTTCACATCATATCAAAATGATTCCTATCATTTTGACAAGGTGTTTATAAAAGAAAGTGGAGAAAAATAATAGTTCTAATAGTTGTGAGTCTATGTATTTGAAATATTGTGACTTTTCAGGTGTAGAGGGGGCTGCTTTCCAGAGCCGTCTCCCACATGACCGTATGACATCACAGGAAGCTGCCTGCTTCCCTGACATTATCAGTGGACCACAACATACTCAGAAGGTGTTCTTATACATCCGGAATCGCACGGTGAGTTTTTTGAGGCTGATAAGCAAGAGCCAAAGAGAGACATCTTTAAGGCAGAAACTCTTATAGAAGTTGTTTTGGATTATAATACACTATTGTTCTAAAGTTTGTAGTTAAACACTTTTATTCAGAATGGAAGCATTACATTACATTACAATTCATTAGAATTGCCATAAAATTCATTTATTTGTCAAGTGTTCCTGAAAAAATGGTTTCCACAAAATACTAACCAGCACACGTTCTCAACATATTTAGTAATAAATGTTTCTTGAGCACCAAATTAGCATATTGGAATATTGACGCTGAAGACTTTAAGGTTTAATGGCTGTTGAAAATTCTGCTTTAAAATTTATTAAAATACAAACAGTTATTTAAAATTGTAATCAGTTTACTCTTTTTACTACATTTTTGATACAATAAATGCAGCTTTGGTGCACATAAGTGATTTCTTTTAAAAACATGATACAAATCTTACTCACCCCAAACTGCTGAATAATAGTGTAGACATTCAAAGGTGGTCCAACAGAAATGTTTTAGGTACAATTAAATGTGTTTTCCAGTCAGTTGTGAAAATGTCTACTCTCAAATGTTCAGCTTCAGCTATGGTTGGACAACCCCAAAATTCAGCTGACCTTTGAGGCCACTGTGCAACAGCTAGAAGCTCCATACAACAGTAAGTCTGTTCCACCTGACATTGCCCTGATTCCAAAAATCCTAATTGTATTCCATCATTCATTGTATTGCTTTGTAACTTTTGGCCCCCCAGCAGCTGAGCAAAACTCAGGGCTTGAATTTTGGCATGGGTACGGCACGTAATTGTAATAATTCCCACAGGTCTTGCGCTTATAACATTTGTTCACTTTGGCATTTAGGTTGTATGAGTAAATTAATCGACACAGATTATAAGATCAAATCAGCCATTTTAAAACTTTCTGCGAGTCATAATTTCACAAACAGGTGAATGACTCAGTGGTGCTACATCCTTTCTCTCAAAATGTGCTTAACATCACCACAATGCATCATCTTAAAAAGACAAGCGTCAAGCGCTCCACAGGTGGCATTACTGGATTCTCGTGTTTGTCACTTGAACAGTTGGGTCAGTATTGTATTGTCACGGAAGTTGATGATTTGCATACATAAAGCAGCTGGAAACATCATTATATCCATGTTAATTAATAGACATGGTACTTCCTTGGAAATACATTCCAGCGCAACAACAACCGTACTGAAACAACCCTTCGCTGTAGATAATACTTTACAGTTTGTCTATTCAATAAAATATCGTACAAATAAATACACCATCTTCACGTCACTTTTACAACATTTCAAATCCCTCTGTTCTCACTATCTCCAAAAAGCTAAGCCAGTGTTCTTTTTTTTGTTTTATTACGATTTTCTTTTTGACAGCAGACTTGCTGTTGTTCAGTGTTTTTTGAAATGTTTCAAGATTTTGCGTGCTTCATTTCAAACTTTCCTTATCGTTGTGACAACTAACCTATGCCACTAGCACACATACACATGTCAAAGTAGCCAGAGCAGCCTATTCACACAAGATCGAGAGATGAAATGTCATGTGAAAACCATCCGAACAGGTTTAAAATAAGCTTAACATAGTGAAGCATGGTAAGACAAAAACATGTTTTGATGATTCTTATATTTTTTTTTATTTGCTTGTGGTTCCTCTGCAGGTGATGCTGTGCTAGTGCACCGGATACACAGCTACCTGGAGAGACATGGCTTTATCAACTTTGGCGTCTACAAGAGAGTAAAGCCTCTACCAAGTAAATTAATTTAATGTTACAATAGAGCAGAACTAATGGGTTTTTTTTTTTTTTCGTGTGGAGACAACTGTATTTTTCTTCTTATACTCTCCTATGTTCTTGTAGCAAAGAAGACTGGAAAGGTGATAGTGATTGGAGGTGGGGTGTCCGGGCTGGCAGCAGCAAGACAACTGCAGAGCTTTGGGATGGATGTGACTGTTCTGGAGGCAAGAGTAAGTACACTTTGCTACGATATAGCATTTTACACAGAGCTGAGTCAGTTTTTTTTTGTTTTTTACAATCCTTGATTGTTTTTGGTAGGATCGTGTAGGAGGGAGAGTGGCCACTTTCAGGAAAGGGAACTATGTTGCTGACCTGGGTGCCATGGTGGTGACTGGACTGGGTAAGAAATATCAAAGAATTTTCTCTCCAGGAGGTGGCACTGTTGACCATGAAAGAGTGTCATATGTTCCTTCAGACTTTTTACAACATGTTGCAATTGAAGCATACATCTCTTTCAGGTGGAAACCCTATGGCTGTAATCAGCAAACAGGTCAACATGGAGCTGGCCAAGATCAAACAGAAGTGTCCGCTCTATGAGGCCAATGGACAGGCAGTGAGTGCTCTGGAAACATTAACAGACACGCATCTCTATCTCTGGCTTCATACACGTATCAATTACATATAGTAATATTTCTGTGTGTATAAGATCAGAGTATTAAAGTACTAAGTAATACCTCAAAAGCAATGTTAAAATGGGATTATAAAATTTGCAAAAAGTCTCAATTTTGATACTCATGATATTAGCAGATGTACGGCTTCCTTAATCTCAGTGTGTTCACATTGTTATGGTGTAGTTGTTTCTCAGACCAATTAACATGTTTAAATCAAATATGAAAAGTTAGTGCTCCTCCCATTCCCTTCTAATTGGCACTTTAAAGTCAAACAATCAGACTAATTAGAGGGAAAAAAACATTCTAACAGTCTTTTTCTCTCTCTCATTGTCTGCCCCCTCTCAACCCCTGAACATTTTCTCTTTACTACATTCCATCCTATTCTTTTTATTTTTCTCTCACTTGCTTTCACTCAATTTTCATTTCTTAATGGTGGATTGCCTTGGTTATACAGGGAGAGCGCTGCACAAGTGTAAGTATTTCTGTTTATAATATCACACAACATAATTAGAGGAAGTGTTCTGATTAATTTATTCACACACTTAGAAACCATACCCAACTGCATATATTGAATATAGGTTTATGTCTTATTTTATAAAATTAAGACCTAAAGCTGTTCAGTACAGTTTGTTACCCATGAACATTATGAAAATTAACATCTGTTGAATGGTAGACATCAGCTTTCACAACGCGCTCTTATGCAGACATTTATCAACATGCATTTAGTGATAAAACCTGAGTTTATGAACTATATAGCTCTGTCAGTTAAAGTAAATATAATATTTCTGAGGAAATGAGTCTCTGTTAATAAAATTTGACTGTTTTTGATTATAGAAATACCATATTGTTCTGATTATAAAACCGTTTTTGCTCTTTCTTAAAAATACATTTGAAAAAAAAGGGGTTGTCTTATGTCTAGGATGTAGACATTTATTTGTCTATAATATACCCGCAACAATAGAGAGCATTAATTATCCGTAAAAGTGTGTGAGTGTGCCCCCCACAACTGATAAACGCTGCCATCAAGCTACTCGAATTAAGCAGCTAAGAAATGCGGTGTCCGAATGTAATTTTTGAAAATGGCTAGCCCTAGAAGACAGTCTTAAGAATGCTAACAGTCCAAGGAAAGCTTAGCGTGGTCCTAAAAGTATGTCAGTAAAAAGAAATAATGGGCAGCCCATAACCAGAGCTGTCATCCAGCTGTAGGCACTGGATATTGGCAAGAGCTGAACATACCCACCAGTGAAGCCCCTCGTTTTTTTTTTTTTTTTGGACTATGTACTGACATGCTTGCCTGTCAATTTCTTCCAAGTGGCTGCTTTTTGGCGTATTCACGGATGACTGCACACATGAACAAAATAATTCAGGCCTGATCCGCTCTTGTTGTAGTTCCTCCATGAGATACGTGGCGCACAGATGCACACTGCACCGGCTTCTAGCCATTCTCACATGGACCCTGCCTTGCTTTATAAACGTCAGTTTCTTGACTTTTATACAAGTCAAGACTTTTATACTCTTGACTTTTATACAAACAAGATTTGGTCTCTTTTTTATAATCAGGGTAGTTGTATAATTAGAACAATATGGTATTCATTTAATTGTTCTTTACTAACTTTCTTTAATTGTTTATTGATATGCATTTGCTTTTACATTTAAAATATTTTTCCATAAAATTAATTTTCCTCATGTTGCTCCAAATTGTGACTTATTTATTTGTCATCCATTTATGTTCATTTAATGGTTGTAACTCTGCTAAAGGTCCCTAAAGAGAAAGATGAGATGGTAGAGCAAGAGTTCAATCGCCTGTTAGAGGCGACCTCGTATCTCAGCCACCAGCTGGACTTCAATTTTCTTAACAACAAGCCTGTGTCTCTGGGACAAGCCCTAGAAGTTGTTATACAGTGAGTGAACACTGGGCTTTTACTTTATCTTATCTGAGCCTAATAGAAAGACAATAGCCTGGCACTGACATGCTGCTTTTCTTTGTTCAGGCTGCAGGAAAAACATGTGAAAGATGAACAGATTGAACACTGGAAGAAAATTGTGAAGACTCAAGAGGAGCTCAAAGACCTTCTGAACAAGGTAATTAACACACAGTTACACATCCCTCAGTTACAGCTTACTCATCACACAGTTAATTTGCTTTTTCTTGTTCTTGTTCAGATGGTGGCTACTAAGGAGAAAGTAAAGGAGCTGCATCAGCAGTATAAAGAGGCCAGTGAGGTTAAGCCACCCAGAGACATCACAGCTGAGTTCCTGGTGAAGAGCAAACACAGAGACCTCACAGCTCTCTGCAAGGTAGTAAACCAAAAACCCCACACTGACCATATAAGCACCTTTATATTTACTTTTATATTTTACCTTACCTTTAGATAACATGCTGATAGAAAACCACGTCAATATGACAATCAGTATGTTGCAAATAATTCTACCTTGGTTCATTTCCTTATCCAGTTCAAGTGGCCAAACAACTGGTAAACACTGACTATGAAAACAGTTTCTGTCCCTTTCTGTTTTTTGTCAAATTAATGGTGATGTCTAATCAAACTCTGAAACTGGTTTTCCACTGATGCTGAATGCACATTCAAAAGCCAAGCATCTCTCACTAAATCTCCTAATTAGGTCTTCTCTGGTAGCAACTGCAGACACCTCTAGATCCATCATGCTCTCTCTTAATGTCTTTTTACCGCACAGCAGTGTTTTCCAGCCATGCCAAACACCTCTGCGCTTGGTAATGGAGCATGGTACCATTTCAGCCTGTTGTTTCAGTTGGATTGTTTTAGTACATTTTCCAAACCACTGTCGGACGCTCTTTAGCACCCACAGAGCAGAAAGTTAAATTCCTAGCCTAAGCGGTCTAAACTGGTGAGATTTTAGCATGTTAATTCACATAATCACTCTCAATTGCAGCCCATTAGAGGCGCTTGAGCCATTTATGGTTGAAACATGAATTCTTATGCCTGCTCACTCACACTTGGATTTGTCTTTATTTTAAACTTGAGTTACTTTTAGTGCATGACTCAGACATGAAGCCATAAACTTTGGCCTTCAGGTTTATTAGTATGGAAAAATGACAACATGACTACAGAATAAACCTTTTATAAACCTTCTACAAAACAATATACTTGTCACAATAATCAATAATGTCAAGAAACAATGTAATCATGGATAAAAACAAAAGAAAACATATCATTTATACAAATTCCATCACAGTCTTCAAAGAAGCCAAATCCTTATGTTTTCCTCAATATGGACTACCATTTAGAAGGTTGGGTTTGGTAACATTTTCAAAATGTTTTGTTTTATGTTCACAAGTACTGCATTTATTTTAAAAAATGCATTTAAAATATCGAATTTCAAGCATTTCTTAAGTTAATTTCTTTCAAAATAAAATAACTGACCTAAACCTTTGAATGATGGTGCAGATGTCTGTAGTAGAACTCATAAGAAATGTGTACCTATACCTGTAATTTTCATGAATCCATACAAAGTGAAAGAGGAGAGTAATACCATTCTTTGTGCTTGTGGTCTTGATGTGACTAAAAAGACATTCTTGCAGACTGGCAGTCTGACACAGAGAAACTGTAGCAGGATATTTAAGAGTTGAGTGATGTGGTTTAAGGGTAGAAGCTTCTTTAAATAGTCCTATGCTGGTTAACTGGGTGAACGGCTGGCCCGCTCAGAGAGGGATGATTTTGCCCTCTGGGATAAAACCACTGCTGCTACCTTCACCCATTCACCAAAGAGTGCACATGTCCGAAAGCCTCACACACAGGTGCTGGGGGAGAGTGGACAGGTTTTTTTTTTTTTCTTTTCATTTTTTTTTACTGATCTCCGTTCAGCAAAGCCTGCGTATTAATTCCACCCATCTATCTTTAAAATGCATTATAAATCTGTATTATGTAATTCAAGGGCAAGCATTCTCTTTAGATATACTATTGTCATCTCTCATTTAAAAAAACATATTTGTTCAACCTCTTCCATTTTAAGAATACAGTTTGATATGCAAAAAGGTATGCATAAATGTGTTTATCTGTAATCTTGTCTTTGTGCTGCAGGAGTATGATGAATTGGTGGAGATGCAGGTTAAGCTAGAGGAGAGACTGCAAGAGCTGGAAGCCAACCCACCCAGGTAATCAAAAAACCCATGCAAGTAATCAAACCCAGTTGA
The DNA here is from genome assembly GCA_037043235.1 of Rhodeus uyekii. Lineage (NCBI taxonomy): Eukaryota > Metazoa > Chordata > Actinopteri > Cypriniformes > Acheilognathidae > Rhodeus > Rhodeus uyekii. The sequence goes on along the minus strand of JAWRVZ010000002.1, from coordinate 4,708,079 downwards.
GGTCATATTAACATGCCTGTCTAACCTCCTGAATGAGTCCAAGTAATGTCTCAATTTTTCTCAGCGACGTTTATCTGTCTTCGAGAGACCGACAGATTCTTGACTGGCACTTTGCAAACCTGGAGTTTGCCAATGCTACACCTCTGTCCACACTCTCACTCAAACACTGGGATCAGGTACTGCACACCCACCTTTTCTTGCCAAACACATTTTATGTCTTTTTTAGTGTTTATGTAGCTGAACTGGTAAAAAGTGGTTCTTATAAGGTCATGGGTTTGATTCTCAATCAAATGCATATAACGAGTCTTGCTTCTGCAACCGGTCACTTTTCCTTCTGTTTGAGCAGGATGATGATTTCGAGTTCACGGGAAGTCACCTGACTGTGCGAAACGGATACTCGTGCGTACCAGTGGCACTTGCAGAGGGTTTGGATATCAAACTCAACACTGCAGTGAGACAGGTCCGATACACATCATCTGGTGAGTCTGTCAGACCAACTCCTGCTGTTTGTGCCTGTATTTTGGTGTGCTTTTTATTGTGTAAGTTTAAGCATCATTTCCTTTCCATCTCAGGTTGTGAGGTGATCGCGGTAAATACCCGCTCCACTACCCAGACGTTTATTTATAAGTGCGATGCCGTGTTGTGTACTCTTCCTTTGGGAGTGATGAAGCAGCAGCCGCCAGCCGTGCAGTTTGTGCCTCCCCTGCCGGAATGGAAGACGGCTGCCATCCAGAGAATGGGCTTTGGGAACCTCAACAAGGTGCGAATCATTCCTTTGCAGGCGGGAAAGCGTTGATGTAATGACAATTACTTTTTATACGTGTAAGTCACACTAATCCACTTTGGCTAATGCAGAGTTTAGCTGGTTAGATTAAATAATTTTTAATATGATAGATCTGGCTGTGTATTTAATGAGTCCGTAACAAATTTACCCCCACACACATTGAGTGTCCTGGATGCCTCATCCTCCTCCACTGCACTCTCTCTCTTTCTCTATCACTCCCTCTCCCTAGTTCATCTGCAGCAGAAAAATACTGCAGTGTTATGCAATTGTCCTGCTCCATTTCTCGTTTTTTGTCACAAGGGGGCACAGTGTGGTACCAGATTCATTCACAGTGCTGCTATATCAGAAACAGCTGTCTGGATGCACCACAGGATGTCAGAAATGTTCACTGAAATGCTTTTTCTTTTGACTCCATTGAGAGCAAGCTTCAGCTTCTTTTTTAAGATTACATGTGTTTTTTCCTTATAAACTTGTATCATTCTAATTACAAAAGTAGTCTCTCAGAAACATTGTGCACTGTATTGAATGTGGTTTTGCTTGATAAGCAACTGCTAAAAAGCATGCACATATGAATGAATACATTTGAATTATGTTGTTTCAGCGTTCGATTGTAAAAAATGTATTGGGATTTAATTGAAGGGATAGTTCACCCAAGTTGTCAGTTTACTCACCATCATGCCGTTCTAAACCTGTATGAACTCAAAATATGTTTTGAAGACTGTTGGTAATCAAAAAGTTTTGATGCCCATTGATTTCCACTGTATAGACAAAAAGAATCATGCATTTCTCCAAATATCTATGTAAGGGCATTCTGTAAGGGCATTCTTATTTGTAGTTTGGTTATCTTGGTTCTTTTGGCCCAGACCAAAAAAGAAAATGTTTATTGGTGTGCTTCGTGTTCATGCTGTCATTTTTAAGAATAACAAGACAAAATAATTGGCTTTTGTGATATACATTTTGCAATGGAACTTAAAGAACATCCAAAACAGTGCTGGGCTAAATGGGTTTGGTGTATGTGCGTACATAGTATTTTTACCTGCTGTAAAGAACTCGTGAAGAGTTTATGAAATGTGTATAGAATTCAAAACAGCACCAGGCTCTCCTCCGTTGCACGCAAACGAAGATCCTGTTGCTAGGAGGTGGTGTTTCTGATGCCTGTACCGAATTGGCAACATAGCTCATATTATGATAAAAACAGGAATGCTGGAGAATTCTGTCCTATTAGGATCGCATCATGTGACATAACCTCCTGTTTTGAATTAACGTAGATGTTTTGGATGTTTATTTCAGTCAACCTCACCAGAGTTCATTTGAAAGCAAATGGAGACCCACCTGATGGCAGCATACACATTTATTCAAATGCACCGCACTAACAGTGCAATCACACCAGTCTGATTTAATCCATTTTGTCCTTGTCCTAGGTGGTACTGTGTTTTGATAGAGTATTCTGGGACCCTAGTGTCAACCTCTTTGGACATGTGGGAAGTACCACGGCCAGTCGAGGAGAACTGTTTCTCTTCTGGAACCTCTACAAAGGTGATTTATCATTCAATTTAGCAATGCACTAATATTAAAATCCTGGTTAATAAGTTGATCATTATTTTGATGTTATAGGCAGTAATCATTAAATGAGTAATACAAATCATTACTATTTAGTAGGGACATGTAAAAAAAAAAAGACAAGTTAATTTAATCATCTCAACATTATTTAAATTATAAACCATATCTTGAGATCTGCTAAAGACTACATTTAACAATGTAACTTTTATTCTTATTTTGTAACTACATAATTATGTCATTTAAATCTGACCATTTGTGCCTTCTCAGCACCCATACTGCTGGCTCTGATGGCAGGAGAGGCCGCTGGCATCATGGAGAATATCAGTGATGATGTCATTGTTGGCCGTTGTCTGGCAATTCTCAAGGGTATCTTTGGAAGCAGTGCGGTACCTCAGGTGAGCTCAGATGAGCTAGAGTAGCTTGCTGCATTCTGTTCAACGAAAGCTTGTGTGAATAACAGTCATAAGAGAAAACTCTAAGTCTGCTGAAAAGTGTTGAGTTCTCTCATATCTCAGTTCCCACTTGAGACTTTGTGGCTCATTCTGCGTGGTATGGAGTGTCTGGCTCTGCTCCAACAACAACAACTGATTGTGTGTTATGTGTCTGTCATCATGGCAGCCAAAAGAGACTGTGGTTAGTCGCTGGCGGGCCGACCCCTGGGCTCGTGGGTCCTACTCGTACGTAGCAGCAGGTTCGTCTGGTAACGACTATGATCTCATGGCCCAGCCCATCACACCTGGTCCTGCCATACCTGGAGCCTCACAGGTGAGTGTTATAGTTTATTGCTCACTTCCTCTGAGCTGCTTGTTTCCTGATTCAGGCGTAATGCTCATTGTGTGCCTTCCACAGCCTGTTCCGCGTCTGTTCTTCGCGGGAGAACACACGATTAGAAACTACCCCGCTACGGTGCACGGCGCTTTGCTGAGTGGGCTGAGGGAGGCAGGAAGGATCGCCGATCAGTTCCTGGGAGCCATGTACACTATGCCACGCCAAGCCACAGCCAATCCAAACCCACAGCCCTCCCCCAGCATCCAATGAACATCTAAACCAGAGAGAGAGTGAGTTGAGGTTGTCAGAGAAAGAATGTGTTGGTAGATAAAGCGCGGGAGGGTGAAGTAAGGACACTGGGTGACTCCTTAGACTGGGAGTGTGTGTATGTGTGTGCGTGTGTATTTATGGGAGAGTTTGTCTACGTGTAAGAACATGCCTTAAGGGAAATCATTCACTAATCTGAGAGCTGGAGCCAGGATTTAAAGGAACCTTTCACTCAGTTCCCTCCTGTCATCGTTGCTTACTGTCTTAACTACTAGGTCATCTCGAAGGACAGGTGGATGGTTCCTGATGAATTCCCAGGTGTGTTGGAATTGACTTGGAATGGTTTATCCCCTTCTAAGGCACATCTAAGGACAAGGACAATTATTTACACTTAATGCTACTCATACAAAGTCCTCAGTCTCAATGTATATGATGCTTCAAGTCAGAACATTACAATTTCAATTGTGAAAACCAGATAGTGATGGACTTAGTGATGCATTAGTTGAAATCCAACTGCTACACATCCCATCCCTTTTTATTTTTTCAGAATAACTAAAAAAAGAAAAGAAAGCAGATGTTTTGACTTGCTATGTCCCTTACTTTGTAGCTTGAATGATTTGCTAGCAAAAGTTGTCTTATTAGCTGTTGTTGAAACAAAAGTTGTTTGTTTCTGTTAAAATGGAGAATATCAGTTATAGCTTTCTATCTTTTTTTTGAGCAGGTGAAGTTTTTCTTATGTTTTAATATTTGTTTAATTATGGTCATTGCTATCTCTTTTTTAAATTTTTTCGTTTTTAAAAATAAATATGAAATCCGCTTCATATCTCTTGCTGTCTGTTTCTTTAAGTTGTGTGTTTTATTCTATTTAATCATTTCAATATAAAATATACTGCTATAAAAAGCTGGTTTGGACAATGCTTTTTTGTTTTCCACTACTTTAGTAAGGGGAACTATTATTTATTTTTCAGCATTTCGCACATTGGTGCCACATTCAACTTTTAAAATTGTGTCTTGAAGTTCGGTTTGTTTCTGATCCTCAGTGTTGTTTGTCTGTGAATGAACCCTCAAGTTCGCGTTCCTGGCTATGTTTCACACAATTAATTTTTTTCGCTCCATCTTTACGGTTTCAGACATGAGATCAAAAATAAAGTTGGCTTGAAATGGTAAGTCTACATGCATGTTGTTGATCTTATTGTGAATGATTAAGCTCTATGCAGGTTTCATTGATTTTTATTTTTATGACCATCAATAACTTCTCAAATGACTACTCTAATCATTTAGTTTTCTTAAATTTGACGTATTCAGATATGCTTCATCCAATCAGCAACCAATGAATGGATAGAACCAGGTCCCTGCCCCACATTTTCTTTTTATTGTTGATATTGATAATCAATTGATCTTTTACTCTTTCAGTTTGCAAAAAATGCATCCTAGTTCTAAGAACTTTTCCATTCTGATCAGGAATTTTGCATTTGGACCAACAGAAAGCTACTTTGTTTGAAAATATTTTCAAATATTTTTACTTTGTGAGATGTGCTTCACTCATTGATGGACTTTTTTTTGCACATTTAGCTAATGTGACTGTAGTGCTTATCAGTGTTTAATGCAATTATGTGTCCTGTGTGAAAGTACTTAAATCAGTCTCTTTCTTAAGCCGTTTAGCCCCTTGTCACATTCGTCCACTTTTGTGACCATTTCCTTCCATTTTCTTGCTGGTTTAAAAAAAAAAGAATAGATTATTCTTAGTTTATCCAGTCTCTTCACATGTCATGCTGCCCAGAGGCTTTTCTTGGCATCTCTCTCCCACTCTCTGTTCTTGCTATAACCCCTCCAGGCCCCTGGCTTCAGCCCCAGTTTGTGTGGTGTGTGTCCTGGCAGCTGCACTGCATTGTGGGAGTCTGAGGGACCTGAGCTGATATTGGCCCCAGCAGTTTGGTTCGTGATTAGAGCCTTGAACAGCCAGCGCTAAGATGCCACAGCCATATTCTTACTCATAATACTGCAGTCGACCAGTGGTTTTGATAATGTGAGTACATTTGGTTCATTGACCACAGAGCCGAATTGCCCTCAAATCATGTGTATTAGATATTATGGTATTTTGCGGATACTTTTATCTTGAGCTGTTAACTGCAAGCAAATTCAAGACCAGTTCCTCAAGATTTATTGACTTTCCTATATCCACAATGTTAGCGGCTAGCAGGAAATGATACACATACTGCACTGCCTCAGGACAGACTCCACAATCTGATTGAATAATATTAAAATTGATTGTATTGTAACACCTTTGACTTTTCGTAATATTCTCCAAGACACCTGGATGCCCTCGGGGATCTCTGATCACAATTTCAATATTTTGGACTTGGAGTCACATTTTGAGAGTGTGAGGCCTTGCAGTAATGAGTACATGAGCATGTTTGAACTCAAACCTGGCTCATCCCGTTCACAAGCAGATGTTAGACTTAATCACTCACACAACAACTACGCAATGTGCCCTTTAACACACACCCTGAGTGCACAATATCTCCACACACACACAGAGAGAGAGAGGCTGTCTAACATTTTCTTTTCTTTTAATCACCTAGTTGTTTCATGCTGACACTATTAAAATGCTTCTTCAAAATCTTCTTCAGTCACGCTGATGAATGTTCTAGACTGGATGTAAAGGCGGGAACAAGATTGACTTCACAGTCTAGACTTTTCTTACTCATCCAGTTTGTCGAAATTTGAATGTCTTTCAAATAGCTGTCCAGTTAAGGCAGATAATTCTCAGTCTGAGCAGGATTAAAGCTTTCAGAGCCGTTTCTAGGACTCGAAGTTTAAAGTTCTGTGCCGCATTCTGTCATATCTTGATTTGTGGTGTCCTTCCATCGAAATAGTCTTGGTTACCTCTTATGAACTCATTTAAATATCTCTGTCAATATTACTTACTACTGCCAGGCCATAAAACACAGACCATACATATACTTTACCACATACTGGTGCCTTAAAGGAACAGTTCAAGTTCAGTTCATTTTCTCACCCTTTCAAAAAATAAGTTGTTAATTGTACTAAGGAACGTTCCACAAAATTTGCCCAATTTTTAGTTGTGTTGTAGTACTTGGTCTTGGACTATGAGAACTCTGGATTTTGTCTCAAGACCACAGTTGTGGACATCACTAAATTGCTGTCTCATTGTCTGAGTTATTTAGGAACATTGTGATTTTGTCAAACTTTCTGCTTAACATGCAATCAATAACTTTTATTTCTGATTTTGAACCCAGTGCCATCGTTACAAAAGTAAAGCTGAAATGTCAACCAAAAAAACGCCCAAAAACCATACGAATGCCCACAAAATTCAAGATATGATTGCAAAAACGTACTTGTATGAAATCTTGTTTTATATTATAACAGGATATAATTGAGCAAAATCATGAGTCAGGTTTTCACAAACAGACGAATAGGAGCATGACTGCAAACGTGATATTGATTTTATACGAGCGTTCAATAAACAAGTTAATATTAAGTGGCTTACAATTTTTGCTATTTCAGCTATGTGTTTTTTACTAAATGAATTGGCTGCTTTGAACAAACGATTGAATAAATGATTCAATGACTCCTCGTTTAGTGTGTTCTCGCCACGGTGGTTTCAGTTTCAAATTTAAAAGTAGGCCTATCATTTCATAATCTCATTTTATTTTAACATTAATTTCATTATTCATGCAGGTGTGATTTTTATACTACTGTTACTCTTAAAGTAAGTGGTAAGTAAACATGCTACATTTTCTGACCTTATAGATTTACCAACAGTTCACTAGTCAAATACAAATTCTTGCAAATTTCTATCTTGTAATTTGTATACTGCACGTATACCTGAGTTGTGGACTTGATATCATACTTGTAGTTTACTATTTCTATATTACTTTTGCACTTTAAGTGTGCTACTATGTTTCTATTTAGGTATTAATGTATATACTTAATCTAATTGTATTTTAAGTAGATTTGAAGTAAATTCTTATATACACTACCAGTGGACTACACACATTCATATCCAGTTCTTGGAATAATGAACATCTTTTTTAATCAATATTTTCAAACAATGTAAGTTTATAAGACAGTATGTAAACTGTGAAAATTGTATTTAATAGGCTATTCAATTAAGTGTAAACAACTACGAGCCAAGTACTTAAAACTTAAAAGTATAATTAAGTATATCTTGATCAAAAGATTGATGTATAGGCCAAATATATTTAGGCATTTGTCAATTTCAAGTATTACTTAAATGTCATTTTATGTATATTGAGAAGCACTAAAAATAAGAAATTATACTTTGTCTACTTTTTCTACTGGAAGATAGCAGATGAGTCATTCCAAAAAATGACTTTTAGAATCATTTAGTCCAGTTGATACTCATTAAAAAGATTGACAGCTAATCAGAATCCATAAGGGTTTAAAGAACTGCATGATTTCCAGAAAAATGTCTAATGGTCAAGGGAGTTTGACATTTATGATTGCCTAAACATAAATCCCATCTGCGTACATTTTATCAAGAATTTGCTTTGCAATTATTTTTGAAATTTCAATTCCTGAGTGAAGTTAGTTTCAAAGAAACAACAAGTGACATAAAAAAAAAGAAAATTTAGAAGTAGAAAGACTGAAATTGTGTTTTCCTTGATGTACTAACAAAAATAAAATTATTTACATTTACAAAATGTCTTTATTTACAAATGTCTTTTACAATGCAGGCTACTTCAGAACTATTATCATTATTTTGAATTTTCCACAAAGAAAGTGAATCACGATTGGAGCTCTCAAGCTTCAACATTACAAAAATGTGTGTGTGTGCGTGCACGCACACGCTATACTGACCAAACCCCTGGTTAGGCTAAACAATTATTTACTGTTGTGACTGAAATATAGTGTTCATTCTAACTGAAGACCAGAGGTATTTAAAGCTGTATAAAGAATATGTTCTGCCAGATGAAACCAAAGGAGTACGACTTATCAAAAATTAATCTATTAAATGACAGCAGAGCTTTTTGGATCTACGTGCAGTTCTGCAAAGTGATTTGTCACACTATCACTCCATTCAGTATATAATTTAGGTAAATCAACTGCTAACAGATTAATTGGCTGACGGGACGACAATTTACTGAGCCACTGAATGAAACACAACCAAACCTGTTACAAACAAGTTGCTTTATTATTATATTAGCTGGAATACATATAATCTGCAGTTCAGCCTAAAGAGATGTCTAACTCCATGCACAATGCTGAAACATGTTAAGTTGAAACATGCACAAATATTGCAGTACAAAGGTGTAAGACTGAAACAGCGCGTTTCATTGCGGACATTGAGAAGCTGAATACAATGAGCATGTTCACCTGTATCCTCGCTGCAGGCTCACGCCATAACATTTGCTTGACAGCCATTTATAAACGCCACGCTCTCAACTTCTGTCTCCCTTATTTAACTGTGCAGGCTTGTATTTAGGCCCATAAGAGCACACTGCACATATAAAGCAAGTACCAGTGAACTTTAATTTAGCTACTGTGGGTGGCGTGTTACAGCATGTTTGCATCTGTACGATAAGGCCTGAAATCTGTCTTTGGCAGCGCTTTTAATACAACACAGGAGATGAATAAAGCCTGAATGAACAGAAGGGAAACCCACAGTCTGAGCGGTTAATAAAAGAGGAGAACAGTACAGAACTGACCCATACTGAGCCCCTGGCTCAACATATCCATCTTACATTTAACAAACACTACACCTAGACACTTCTCTTAGAACGAACAAAAGAAAAAAAAAGCACAAGTTTGTAACGTTTGAAAAGCTGGTTAATTGAGGCTAACTTTAATAGTTTATACAAATTGTGAAAAACATAAGATTGAAATGAAAAATCCAACAAACAAAAAAAACACTCTCCAGGAGCCCAATAAGGTACACAACTACACAAACAAAAGGGGTGGAACGTCACACATCTTAAACATGGCCCACTTTACAAAATTACAAGATGCTTTTAAATAAAACGATCCGATTGTAGTTTGGATGAAAAAAAAAAAAAAGGCAGGAAAAGCTTGACGACAAATATTTACCCTTTTAATTTCAGAATTACTTTTAAGAAGTCACTTGTTTCCATGTAAACTACAAAAACACCTTGGAATGATTTTTGGCACATTGTGTCAACTGAAATATATAGCACTTGGCCTTACAGGAGAAAAAAAAAGATAACACAAATGAAAATAAAACACTTCGCAATCTATACAAATAATGTGGACAGCCTATCTCTCAACCCAGAAAAATACAAGAGCTGTCTCACAGTTGCTGCAGGTGAAATTATTCTTTTTTTTCTGGCCAGTGTACAAACATGTACATATTTACACATCTTTGATGGCTGTACATTCACTTAATGGGTGAGGGGTGGGGGGTGATTAAAAAAGAAAAATATGGGCATATTGTAAAATGAAATCCATAAAGGTTAAAAGCGTTATTTAAGTGCTGGTTAAGTGCAGATTTAGGAGTAAGGTTATTACGTGACACTGACCTATTTTTGGCCTTTTAGGGCCAATGCCAGCTTATAATACAGGCACAACATGTCAACGCCTTCAAATGTTCTCTTCTGTACATTCAATGTTACTTTATTGCTTAGAAATGGCTTTTATAAAATAACTACAACTACTTTCCTACTTAACATTTGGAGTAATCCCCTACTGTCACACGCTAGACATGATAATGCTTCCTGACTGGTGTCATAGCTAGGTTAAGTTAAGTTTGGCTACCTGAAATGTACATAAAATTGACGTGGATGGGAAAAACTGGATGTAGGAAGAAGTATTTTCTCGATTTAGTTCTTTAAAATGAATAATATGTGAAACTATATAACCTTTGATCCGTTCTGAGACGTGTAACCGAATCTCGCACTGATTATTTCCACAGAGGGCTAAAGACAGAAGTAGAGGAATGAAAATCAGAGACATGTGTTAGATGACTTCTGAGGGTGAACGGCACATTGACACATTAGTAAAAAGGGTTGAAAGACGAAGAATTCCTTGAGAATTGTGGTTTCAGTCAGCCTCTTTAAAACGACCTCTTTCAGAAACTCTGGACTGCCTTGTGAGCACATAAAAATCGACGTTTCCGACAGCTGTGGTTGTGCGTTGAGGGAACAGAGCAGCCGAGATACCTTTGCCTGACCGGGGGGGGGGGGGGGGGGGGGGGGTTGGGAAGGGAGATGTAGTCTGCTGGTATTTCCAGTACAGACTCGCTCTATATCATCACATCAATCTGGGTCATGCTGCAGTTTTAGGATCATGTTTGCAAGCTTTGAGTGGGGACAATTTTATTATAGAGGGATTTACAATTCATAATGCCGAAAACTATTTACAAAGTTGAGAAACCGCTAAAACCTTCTCTCTCTACAGAATCCTGGCTGACCCTCCTGGTTCTTCTTGGTACCACGCATGGACACCATCCCGGTCACCCACTCTACTTGCTCTTTCACTTTTTATTTTTTTTATTTGCTGCCAGCTGGTCCCATTTCCTCCCTTAGAAGTTATAAGCCCATTGAATGCAGCGCTGACCTCCAACCTGCAACCAACCCAGGGACCGTATATCAGGCCTGCTGCCACAGCTTTAGCCAGCCAATAAAATTGCTTTAGGGACCAACAGCTTGGATTACAGCAGCCCAAGGCACTAGGATATTCTGAGAAAGCAAGGGAATGGGATACAAGAGCCAGCATGTTCACTTCAGCCCAAGACCCCTGAACAGGAAGTAGAGGTGAAGTCTGGGATATTCATTTGGAAAGACAAATGTTTGTTTTTACCATGCAAAATTTGAAAAATATAAAGCCAAACTGCCACCTGAAGTCAAATAAGTTATTGAGCAACTCAGAAAATCATAAAAATATACACATTATACATTTAGTTTGGGCAACTTGATCCAATTTAAGTCGGTTGGAAATATGGTGTCAATTTAGGTAAGACTTTTTGTCCATCAATCATGTGCAGTCTCTCCATTTCAGAGACAACCAAAGATGAGAACATTACATCAGAAATAACTTATTTCCAGAAAGATCTAGTCTGTGTTCTTACTTTTGTAAGGCTGTTTTAATGATTTAAGTGCAATTACAAAATTCATTAGAATCACTTAAATAAAAAAAGGTAAATTGATAGACAAACAGATAGTTTCATTTTTGTTTCAAAGACTTCATCCAGCCTAAGCTAGAGGGATGAATAACTATTCAGGACACAGAAGCACAGGAAACCAGAACAAATCAAAACTGACCATGATGGATCTTTTTAAATTCGTAATAACCAAGTGAGAAGCTGCGAAGACAGCAAACGGTCCACCTGAACATCAACCCCCAGAACAACATTACACATACAGCATTAGATTAAAACAAACAGAAAAATAAAATATCCCACATTCCAGTGACATTGGAGATTGAAATCATCTGGTGGGCCAATAGATAAACGGACCCTTTGTCGTCATTGTCGGATTCAAGGTATTGGATAAGAGAGATATTAATACACAGATTCTTAAGAGTAGTGTACAAGGACAAATGGAATCTGAGCCGGAATAAGAAAATATAGAATTGGTGGCATTGAAACTGTAGTTTAAAACCTAGTAGAAACAGTACATAACATTTCAACTGCAGCAGCTCCATTCAATAGCATTTCAATAGGTACTAACCACATGAGGATAAAGTGATGGGCATTCCGATGTTTTCAATGGGGAGGCCGTTTATCCAGGCATAGGCATTCCTAACTGAAGCATTCTGGGTCCTCTGTGGTGTCATGCTAGCCACCCTCAAGGCTCGACAAGTTCTACGGCTGAAATAACACGAAAACACATCCCGTCTAGGGGTTTATTAGACTGACTCAGACCAGCAGAATCCCAAACACTGGTTTTCTGTGACACACTGAGAGTTTGGATCATCGTCTTTCTGTGCAAAGTTAGCGAGAGTAGAGACACAGAGCAGCTGTAAAGAGTCCGCTCTGAAAATCCTCTATAAATGTCAAGAATTTAGGTTAATCCCGGTTAGCTACCCAGATGGACAAGGTCACATCGAGATGAGCTCTAGGTGATTGGATTCTTCTCCAGTGCTTTGGAATCCAAAGCCAGCATCCTTTCAGAGCTACTGAGATGAGAAAAGGTCAACATGCAGATGCATTTCCCAGCTTTTCTTAAAAACGTTTAGTGTCTGTGGCCCTGTGCATTCACTATTCTAGTTGTGAGATCATCAAATCCAGTTAAAGAGAAGATGAAGGAAACAGAAAAACTAGTAAAAGAATAAATTGATCAGATACACAGAGCAAATTACAAATGAGATCAAATCAATTTGAACATCGTACATCGATGTATAATGAGGACAGTTGGCCTTAGCATGTACTCCAAGAATGTGGCTGACTGTACTGGCTCCTAAAACACGAGACAAAAAGATGTATCTACCTATGTGTGATCGCCTGGATAATAAACAAATTAATCCCAACGAAATAATCCCATTTGGGGGGGAAAAATTAAATAAAAATATGTGTGAGATTGTCGAAGTAACTGAAAAACCACAAGCTGTAACTTACTCCTTGTGAGATTAACATGTAATTCAAGACCTGTGGCATCAGAGGTCCGTGTAGGGTTCTGAAAACGCTGATAAATGACCCAAAGACCCTTTTACATATTCCCAATATCAAGGCAGTCAGATGTCTGCACCTCTCCCTTGTCATGTCTAATGACTTTAATGCACTACAAGGAGCAGAAGAGGATTCATCGCTGTAGGAGCATGTGACTTCCATTCCCAAAGTGACAGCAGGAAGATGGTTAAGGTTCCCAGGGGTTCCCGTGGTTCCCAGGGGTCACTTGAGGTCTATCTGGAAATCTGATTGGCTGATGGGTCTATTAAAGACATGGTATAACTGAAGAGATGGATGAGCTTCATTCCTTGCATACAGGGGCTGTAAGAACTGAGGTAATAAAAACACACAAGGACACTTTAGGTCAGAACTCATTAACATTTGCGTAATTAACTTCTATCTTTAATTAAGCATAACACAGAATCCTCTATGGTTTCTAGCATTGGATAAATGCAACTATATATGGCTATAAGACACATACTTGGTTGGAAATGTGGGTAATATGGATCAATTGTCCAGATGTCGGTTTGACCACGATCGGCTTCCATCAGTGGTGCGGCTTCTGCTAGACCATGTTCCACGACTCCCAAGCCTATCGTACGGGTCCACGTCACCTGTGGGCTGCCTTCGCCATGAGGATGGAACGGTTTCTCCATCATCTGCAGGCTGGTAAGAGAAAAAAAAAAAAATATACAACAAATGTGACCGTATACTATGCATTTCAAAAGACTCAAAACCTTCCACTTACTCTTTTCGCTCTTATATTTTTCCAGCAAATTCGGTCATGTTCTGAAGGGTTTTTACAGACCTTTCACAATCACATAATTGCCTGACCATGATTATTGTATCTATTATATGCAATATGATTGATTAGTGACTATTGTGGACATTCCCTTATTTGATTGGAAATATGTGACAGGAATTTAAAGAAAATGCAATTCACTTTATTGTGCAATAAGAGCATGTGAAGTATAAAAAACCACCATTACAGGTTGAACCAGCTTAAAGAAAAAAAAATGTATTGCATAATATTCACAACAACAACAACAATAACTAGAGAGGATAAAGTTCGTCGAGACAAACTTTAGAAGTTGGCTGAGAACGTCGCACCGGAAACGTTAATTTCGCATGTTGGTAGCACAATTTGACATTAAATACAAAGTACGTTACGAAAACAGAAATTAACAGGTTGCTAAGGTCTTCTGGTTGGTTGCTTGGGCGTTGCTAGGCAGTTTCTTAGGTATCCGGGGTGGTTGCTAAGGTGTTGCTAGGGTAACCAGAGTGGTTGCTAGGGTGTTGCTAGGGTAACTGGGGCGGTTGCTAGGGTATTTTGGGTGGTTGCTAGGTGGTTGCTAGGGTAACCAGAGTGGTTGCTAGGCGGTTGCTAGGGTATCCTGGGTGGTTGCTAGGGTGTTGCTAGGCAGTTGCTAAGGTATTCTGGGTGGTTGCTAGGCAGTTGCTAGGGTATCCTGAGTGGTTGCTAGGCAGTTGCTAGGGTAACTTGGGTGGTTGCTAGGCAGTTGCTAGGGTATCCGGGGTGGTTGCTAGGCAGTTGCTAGGGTATCCAGGGTGGTTGCTAGGATGTTACTAGATAGTTGTGAGGTCTTCTGGGTAGTTACTATGGCATTCCTAGCCCAATTTAACACTTAGCTAACCACTATTAGCATGTAGCTATTCACTGCTAGCATATGTAGCATGTTGAAAGTCCTGTTTGCTAGCATGAGTCAATAGAGCCAACCCCCATGTCTCTACGACACTCAGAAGCAGAGATATAGGTCTGGCTAAATGGTTGCTAGGGTTCTCTGTTTGGTTGCTAAGGAGTGGCTTCACAGCTACAGTGATGTTACTCCAAAGGCTCCTTGTGAGTATGAACGGTATAAACCAACCAGAATGCCTCTACGACATTCAGAACTGAAGATATCTCACTTTGTATTTGGTTGCTAAGGTGCTCCATAATGGTTGCAAGGGCGTGGCTAGGAAGTGTTGAAGAAGTTGATGATTGACAGTTTGCTAGCCCGAGTCATACGAGCCCACCCTCAAATTTCTATGACTTTTCTATCCAGAGATAGAATGGAATCAATTTGAATGGAAGTCTATGGGATGGGTTGCTAAGGTGCTCTAAATGGTTGCTAGGGCATGGCTTAATAGCTTCACTGTGATCCTGAGACACTCATTGGTCGCCTGAGTAAAATGAGCCCTCCCCCTTGTCTCTGTGACGCTGTGCTGCAGAGCTATGTTCAATTCAAAATCCCTATGCAATTTGCCATAGTAGATGGTGTTTCATGGGACGGCCTTCCCCATTCATTTCTATGGGGCAAATTTGGGCAGCTCTAGCACCCCAGGGGTACAACTTTCACCCCATTGTGTGGTATGATTTTACAGAGGCTGTCACCCTTCTTCAAATATGGCGAGTTTCATCTTTTTACAAATTCCTCGCTCCGAGTTATTAATCGTCAAAGTTCGTCGCAATGTTAAGTCAATGGGATTTTTCGGCTGCTTTTTCGCCCCTGGGGCGAACATCGTACCCTCAATCCCTTAGAAAAGATATAGCAACTCGAGTCAGAACAGGCCTGCGGCCTGTTCTGATTTTGGGGCCTGTAGCACTAAAGCTGTAGGAGGAGATAGCGTGTAAATTTTTGTACAGAAGAATAATAATACGTTTATTAGCATTTCAGTAAGTTGGCTGCTTCTCAGCCAACTTAATAATAAACACTTTTTAAACCAATGACATACCCGTGACTTTCCCACTCATTTGTGATTGTGTGAGTCTTTATAAAATTAATCTTATACACTGACAAAACAAGTCCTAATATATCATGACGATTGCCTCTTTTCTTTACCATGAAGGTGGAGAGACTTTACATAGCCAACCAAATGGTTTATGATGTCAGTTATAAAAAGTTACCAAATGAGGAAGCAGGATATGCCACACACTGCTGTGGAATTTCGTACGCAGCAGACAGATTGCTAATTGTCCATAATAGGGCTTGAGGCCTGCTGGGATACAAGAGGTGGGTGTACAGGAAACCAGTTACGATGCATCGGCTGCCAAATGGGCAGGCGCAACCTTGCAACTTCCTATGTCACTCAGGAAGGGGCAACGGGTGGAAACGACAAAAGCACAATCTTGGAATGGGTCCATGTTACAGGAAGTTTAAATACATTATGTGAATAATCGGTTTTTTTGTGTGAGAATAAAACATTTTCTAACATAGGTCAAGCTTCAAAATGTTCTTCAAAAGGTTTTAATAAAAGGTAATGGAATAAAACCCATTATTTTATTAATAGTGTGATTACTGTTGTTCAAGTAAGCGTTTATGTAAGTCTGTGGTTTTGAAAGTTAACTATTTAAAAAAAAAAATAACTAAAATTATTAGTTGGTAATTGGTTAAATTAAAAATACAATAAAAGGTACCAAAAAAGTTATTCCTTTTAAGTATTTTGTAAATCCCATGATGCAAATTATCATTTCAATACCATGGTATACAGTCTATTAAAGTACTATGGTATTACCTTTTAAAACAATGTATAAAACTTGGGTTTATGCGTTTTTAGGAACACTACAAAAGAATAAACCAATTTTAAAATTAACCAATTATTCCTTCAATTAGATAGAAGCATCAAGTACATAAAAGGGATCACAAATTCAAAACCAGCCCTAAAATTTACACAGTGACTTTTGAAAGAGTTTAAATCATAGGTGCCATTAAGCAAAGTGCTATTATATCTGTACGGCAGACAGTTACTTTCAGTGCTCTACATTAGTAAGCAGCTAATGGTTGCCTGGCAAGGCATCGTTTTCCCATATTAACTTCCAGAAAAATAATATAAATAAAATACAGAATGAACCTGTGATCAAAATTCCTCCATAAATCACTCCAGATTTGTGTAATTTTGTAAGCATGGATGAAAAGTCATTCCAGCTCGATACATAACATAACATCTGGCTGAACAGGATTACTTTATTTTATACAGCTCTCCTCACAGCAGGAGTATTAATGACTTCAGCATATAGATTTGACTCACATAGGCTTTGTGTCAGAGACATGAAATAGATGACCTTGATCTTCGAGGACAGTCCTGGACATGTGCCATCATTAATTATGGAGGAGATAAAACCTCTGCCTCTGTCAGCACAACGACACTACATCATTGATTGACGGATTGAATCTCCTTAAAATCAGTGTGGTATTGATCTTATACAAGACACGGTCTGGAAATCTGTCTGAAGGTTTAAATAAAGACATCCATGGTCAAGCTATGCTCTGTAGAGTACACAGAGATAAAAAGGAATGATGCGAATTTAATACTGGCCCTGAGAAATAAATAAAAATAAAGTCATCAGCATGTAACTCGTAATAATCTCCAAACTGTAAAACGGACCAAATTCTAAGTTTAAAGAGTTTCTTCATTTAAAATATTTATCATGTTGTGTGTGTCCCAATCATTGTGATAACCCCGAGTACGGTATTTATTGAGAAGATTAGCTGAATGCATGCCTGACCATGGCTGATTAGATAAATCCTTTCTAATGGACTCCAGATTGAGTGGGAATGGATCAAGTTTGCTTTCAATCAGTTGCTGAAATCTGTTGGACTGAAAATATGTGGGTGATTCTTCAAATACGGACGTTCATTTATACATGCTATTTATGTACTGTATAGATTTAATTGTTTTAGGCTCGTCTCAGATTTATATTAAAAGTCTGGGTCTATAATAATGTTAAAAAAAAAAAATTCCATCGCCATTGTGGTGGAAATGACACTGTAGTGAATATGTTCATATAATTGAGTCATTTAGAAAAAAGGATTGAAATTCTTCTAAAAATCTTTTTTTGGGAGGGGCGGGTGGTTCCCCAGTTCAAATATCTCAAAGTTTATGGTACAAATTCACTTCCACAGATGGAAAGATACTGCAAAGATAAAAAGAATAAAAGATTATTGATGGAGAATCCCCAACACAGACAAATAAGAGTGAATGTGATCACAATAGCAGTATTTTAACTTACTGCTGCAATGACAGCATGAAGAATTATCTGTAGTTCAAAGAAAATTAACTTTCACTGAGTGATAGAGAGATGGGATTAAGACAATTGATCTGATCTCTGCTTACGCAAGTGCTACAATTCAATTGTGCATCAATCTTTCTGCTTTATCAGATAAATGATCATGCATATGCAATTCATCAGAGCAATAGACAAAGAAAACAAACATGGCATGAAATAAAACGTGAGAAAACAGAAAGAGAGAGAGAATGAATAAATAAGAGGCAGTTTCATTTTTTTTTTGTAGTCGTGTGCCAGGAAGGGGCCATCTCAGTAATTTAATTAGGTCTTTGTGGGTAAATTTGAAGGCTGGGTTGTTTAATACGAGGATGACAGCAATTGGTGCTCTGATAGGGTGCAACTCTATTCTCTAACTTGTATTCTCAGTAAGTGAAAAGGGGGCCGCCTTCCCCGTTTTGTTTTGACTGCTGGGGTGACGCCAGACTCAAATTGGTTTAGCTGTAGAGACAAAAACTGCCAGTTGACCTGACTAACAGTTTTTCTAAAAACAAAAGCATGAACTCTGACCTGTCCGTCATCAACTTTCAACACTCTTCTCAAATATATCAATATCTAATATTACACTCAAACGTTACTAGCAAAAAAAAAGCTTTGTTCATGCAAATATATGTATTTGTAAAGATACAGCCGACTTTGAAAAAAAATGAATATGAAGTCATTCTAGTAATAATTAAAAAAAAATAATAATAAATAAATAAATATATATATATAATTTTTTTTGTATTTTTTTTTAAGTAATTTTAATATAATAATAAAAAATAAATAAATAAATATATATATATTTTTTTTTATTATTATTATTATTATTATTATTATTATTATTATTATTATTATTATTATATTAAAATGACTTCATATTCATTTTTTTTTCAAAGTTGGCTGTATCTTTACAAGCTAAATACATACATAAGAGTTTGTTTTGAAATGACAAAAAAACTCCCCAGGCCACAACAACTGAAAACAGATTCCATATCAAGAAAACAGAAGAGTGAAACACCTCATAGGCCTATTTTTCTCTTTCAGCAGATGGATAATGGATAAAATACTTCATGATTACAAAATATCTGTCCACGTCACCTTGCAGATGCAGAGGATTATAAGACTTCCAAATCAAACAACATTTCAAGAACCAAATGTTTTGAATTCCATGGCTAAGATATATTAATCAAGATGGTGGCACCAAATATGTGCACAGACTTAAAGGCCGAGATCTTTAGCAAGTGATAGGACAATATGTACACATATCAATTGGTAAAAAAAAAAATAAAATAAAAAAAGATCTACACATAGTACAACTATACAAGATTGAATGAATCCAAAATATCCAATATTTTGCATAAGCATATGTTATATCTTTATTTTAAGATTTCACTGATCTAAATCACTTTCGCTCACACAGTGACAATCAACTATTGGTGGACCAAACAAACAGCTTACAGTATAGTTCTGGAATCTACCTTATTAGTTTTGGTTAAAAAGTAAAAAGTCATTACTTACCATGAGTGGTTTACGGCCTCTTGGTTGAAGTTGCTGGGCACTGACAGGCTCATGTGCAATAGCTCTCTCTGGTGAAGCAGTCTTCTTGTTCCTTTGTCCTGGCCCAGGGACAGACGGCGGTGCATTGTTGATCCTACGCATGTATACCTCGGCTGGGCTTGGTTTACCACCAAAGTTAGCAGCAGAGCTAGAGTTTGGCGGAGTGTCCAACACTGTAGTTGCCCTATATGCTCTCCAAGTAGACTCACCCTCATCCTCTGAGCCATCTTGCCTTATTGCTTGAGCAGGTTCATCAACAGAAGCTGCCCCACGGCTCCTCCAAGTGCTTCTAACAGTGATGTTTCTCATTTCTGGCAAATTGTCATCATATGAGTGGTGGTTTTGACGGTGGCTTCTCCAACTAGTCATGGTGTTGCTGCTACTGCTGCTCTCAAACCCAGACTCAATATCATTATTGAAGTCTGAAGCTTCTGAAGTCTGGAGGCTGAAGCTGCTTTGAGGCAAAAGGGTTCCATCCATGGGAGCGGTCTCAAGGTAACTATGAGGTTCAGAGAAGTCAGCATCAGTCTCACTTTGACACAGGGTGATCTCACTCTTAGGGATGGATATTTCGTAAGGTATAGAGATGCTACCCCTGTGCTCACTGCTGGGTCCGATGACAATATTACTAGTGGAAGTGTGCCTTTCCTTTGAAGGGGGCTCGCTTGATAAACTACTGCTCCGACTGCTTGTTCGAGAGGAGCTGGGGTCATTGGGATAGAAGGTGATACTGCTGGTCATCTTGCTGGTCAATACTGGCTTAGTGGAGATCTTGGGCTTCCCACTGGTAGTCAAAGTCTCTGTGATTCCCCCTGACATCACTTCCTTCCTGTCAATCTCAACAATTGCTTGTTTGATGACAGCTTTTGACCGGAGGGCTTCACGAGGGCTGCATACCCTACGAATCTCAATACCTGAGGTGGTATGCATAGTCTCTTGGGTATCCCCTTCTACCGTAAGAGGCCTATGTTGTTCCTCACCAAAGGGGCCCTTTGAGGAACTATCAGAGTAAGATTCTTCCAGTCGTGAGTACCTAGTATACTTGGATGATGTTCTTCCACTTTTACTTGACATCAGGAGGTCACTTTGCTCACCTGCTGATCGCCTGGAGCCAGTGGATTCTGTTTCAGATGCTGAGGAATGACCATCAGAACCATGATCACTCAGTATAGACGGTGATACTTGAGACTTGTAAGCAGTATAAGATCCGTTTGCTTTGGACAGGCTTAACATTGCAGAAGTATCCTGATCTAAACTCTCAGGTTCATTTAGTCCTTTCTCAGATGAAGCTATGACAGCAGTCCTGGCTGATATTAAGACTGCCCCATCAGAGGTGCTGGGTTCATTATCACTTCTAGGGTACCTGGACAACTTTTCTGTTTGATTCCTCTTGATATCACAGTCATTTTGCTTGACGGATGGCTTCCAAGACTTTTGGTCATTAGCAGCTGGAGGATAGCGACTAAGGACTGACATTTTCTTGCTTTCACTGAGAGCACTTGATGACGCACTTCCAAATTTTTTGTCTTTCGTCTCATTGTCATAAACCGTATTGGAAGCACCAGTCTTCAAACCTTTCCTGACACTATGTGCTGGACTAAGAGCCCTTCGTACAGTCTTTGGGGAACATTCTGTTGAGTGACAAAGGTCTTTGTTCCTCAGTTTATTTTCTCGCCTTTGCTGAGGAGATGCCTCTCTGCTTTTGTACTTGGAGATGACTGGTTCGGAAGCAGCAGGACTTCTATTTAGGAATTTAGGTGTTTCCTGTCTGAGGCCTCCTCGTACATTGATCTCTTCATTTTCCGCCTTGCCATTCTCCAAGACCTTTGTAATGCTACTAATTGCAGAGTTTCCATTACTATTGCTGCAACCATTGAGCTGCAGTTTCATCTGCTCAACCTGCTCATGGAGAGCTTGACTACGGTTCCTCTCTTGCTGGTACTTTTCTATCAGTTCAGCATTCTTGGATTCCACGTTCTTCAAGTCCTCCTCCACTAACTCCATCTGCTTCAAACGATTTTTCAGTCTTTCCACTTCCTGGCTGAGGTCTTTTACCTTATTATCTTCCTGCCCCTCTAAGCTATTTTTCTCATTCTCTGACTCATTTCTCAAATCTAGGTCACCTGGATGCTTCAAGTACTCAAAACTCTTCTTCCTGGCCAGTTTGCATGTAAGGCCTGTTGAGAACTCATCCTCAATTCGAAGATCTCTAGAACCAATTTGGCTGTGGTCTGCTGTGCCTAGTTTATTTTTCTGACGTTCAAGCTTCTCGGTCAGCTTGAGTATAATTTTTTCATCCTCTCTCTGCCTTTCCAGAAGTCTTTTACGTTCATTCACAAATGTCTGAGTAAGACTCTTTAATTTTTCCATCTCTGCAGTAAGAGACTTTTCTGCCCGGTCCAGTCGAGCTTCAGAGGTATCTACTTCCTTTATACGTGCCTTCAAAGCATCAAGCTCTGCTGCAAGCTTTTTGGTCAGGTTTTTCTCCTCATTAAGACTAAGGCACAACTGGGTACAATCTGACTTGCTTTTACCAAAAGCCTCTTCAAGCTTCTCAAGTTCAGTCATTCTGCGTTGAAGACGCTCAATCTCCACTTTAAGATCCTTGGTAAGTTTCTCCTCCTGATCTAGTTTCTCCCTTACATCACGACAAAGATCCTCTGCTTTCCTGACCTCCTCATCTTTGCCTTCAATTCTGAGCAATCTCTTCCGCATTGACTCCACATCGGAGAGTAGTGAGGAATTACTGCCCTCAGCCTGAATGATCTTGTCCTGAATGTCAAGAAGTTCATCTTCAGCTTTCTGTAGTTTTCCTCTGGCCTCTTCAAGCTCATCCAGACGTCGTCCTAAGCTCTGCAACTTGTGTCTCAGATGGCGATTTGTTGTGTCTGTCATTTTTTCTTTCGGATACTAATCTACTGT
Organism: Rhodeus uyekii; assembly: GCA_037043235.1. NCBI lineage: Eukaryota > Metazoa > Chordata > Actinopteri > Cypriniformes > Acheilognathidae > Rhodeus > Rhodeus uyekii. Next base: position 4,685,570 of record JAWRVZ010000002.1, on the reverse strand, counting down.
GAGGTCTTTATGATTGCTTGATAGAGGGGTACTCATTTGTATGGTGGTGTTTCCTTAGTGGATCTAGGACTTTTAAGAATAAATCAGAGAACAAATTTGAAGTTCAGGTCCCTATGTCGTCCTCTTAACTTATTTTACTTCAGCCTTGTCTCCACTATCACTAGTGATCCAAGTGAGGTTTGATCACCTGCAAGACAAAAAGAAACACAAAGCATTAGAGCATTACATTTAAATGAATTAAATTAATTTGATCAACCAAACCAATTTTGTGTGATTTTTAAAAAAGAAGCGTTTTAGCAAAGTGCAGATGAAAAGGGGAAAATGATTGTTATATACAACCGATGATAATTTCAGCATTGATTTCTAGCCGCACTTATACTGACAACAGCACAACTCAACGACACCGGCCTCTGTCCACGTTCCTGTCTCTATGGCATCGTAGTGACAGCAACCCCTAATCACATTCTCAGGACGCTGAACAAGATTTAGAACATTTTATGTGCCAAAACCGTCATGGCCACAGCAATGCACACTGCAAGTAGCCTACAAGTACCGGTAGTGCCAACTCAAATGAAAAAGAATTTGACGCGATGAGCCACCATTACTGTAAAAAAAAAAAATCTCATGATGACTCAGAATTACTCTTATTAAGACTAATGCAGAATGTCTTGATAGAAGTCAATTGTTTTGGTAAAACCCCAAGCCTTATTAAAAATTCCACTAAATACAGTCAAAACCCACATAGTAGCAACAGGTCCAGAGGTAATAGAGCATTTTATACAACTTAATCTAAAGTGTATTTCAATATGACCGTTCGACTGGCAGGCCCACCAACATGGAGACAGGGCCAAATGAATGAGCTGCTGTGTGTGGATTGCAGGAATTCTGTCATAATCCCATAATTTTATGGTGCGAGAGGCAGGCAGCAGTACTTTGGGTTTAGAAAGGAAACGAGTCATCCAGTAAATATACCAGCCAAGCAGGATGGAGATCCAACACATCTAAGGCAGATTTCCATGACACTCATAATCACTCTGGCAAGATCCTTCAGTGAAGGGGCTTCTAAGGTCAGGATTTCGCACACAATGATTTACATGCACACTAGAAGTATGATGGTGAGGGAATTTCTCCACCGGTTAATTGACGTGTGACAAACACATGTAATACTGGTATCACCCGGTGTGTGGGATGGTGGACACCATTTCCGCCTTGCTTTTAAAATCGCTTGCGGTGCATTTGATAACACTGACTAATCACAGTAAACCTAATGCACACAAAAGTTAGTTACAACTAACATACACATCTATAATGTCTGTCTACCAAGGATAATGATTCAGCGATACAGTCAAACAAACTTGCACAGAATGGCTCTACAGAACATCATGGTCTCATGGGCCGGTGTCGTACTGCACCAGGTGTTAATTCCTTATTATCTAGATTGCAAATAATTTGTAATTTTCTGCAAAATTATCCTGTAGTTCCCTTAATGACAAATAGCATACTGCAAATACAAAAGCATACTGTATTCCTATAGGAAAGCTATAGTGGTAACTATAACTATAGTGGTGAGACAGAAATTAAACATACACATAAGGAAAATCATCACAGAAACTGGTGTCATGTTAAAGTACCTAAAAGCAAATCACTTTTTTTTCTTTAAATAAGTCTTTTGTCTCCCTCACACACTCTCTTAGGATCAGCACACATGCAACCATGCTCCACTGCATTAGTCCCAGCAATGCTAAGCGATGCATGCTCTTCGCTTGATGGAAAGGGAGAAAAAGACTTCCCCCTGCACTTGATATTAGTTTGGTTGGCCAGCCTGAAGCTCTTTATTCTTTATAAACATCCCTAATAATAATAATAATCCCTCAACCCCGGAAGTAATGCCAATCACAACCACTGGAGAGACAGAGGGAGTACATGTTTTACGAACATGGCTTCCAGATGAAAAACTATTTGTGATCACTTCAAGATGAGGTTTGAAGTCACTCGATCCCAACTGAGACACATACAAGAGAAAAATAAGAAATATCCATCTTGTTAACAAAAAATATCTATCTTGACAAGGAATAAAATGAAAAAACAAAATGCATAGAATAGTGAAATATTTACAGTCACATGAATTTCTCTATTATGCAAAATATCTATTCTAAAAGAAGGCGGATCACGGGTTCCAACGTCTTCACTTTTTTTAATGCCAATCATTGCATTGCATCGCTAATCTCCATAAAATTAAACTTCTCAACATCAGACACCAGAAATGGCTAAATCACAAGGGAAAAAAATAAAATGACTTCAGGTTGCTTTGTTGCTACACAATGTAATGTGTAAATTTAAATTTTTTACCAGATCCTGTATTGATTTTAATGATTTGTCAGTATAGTACAGTTAAAAGTCATGCCAAAAAAGCACACTGAATTAAATGTGAGAGCGAGAGAGAGAGAGATGATGAGTGTGTGTGTGTGTGTGTGTGTGTGTGTGTGTGTGTGTGTGTGTGTGTGTGTGTGTGTGTGTGTGTGTGTGTGTGTGTGTGTGTGTGTGTGTGTGTGTGTGTGTGTGTGTGTGTGTGTGTGTGTGTGTGTGTGTGTGTGTGTGTGTGTGTGTGTGTGTGGCCTCCTCTGAACTCGTGCAGTTCTGGCAAAAACTGACAAGCCACAAAATAGTGGCAACCTGAAGCTTGAAGCAGCAATTTTTTAAATTTTTCCATGAAAGCGAAAACCAGCCTATAATGTTCAGTTTGTTGTTTCCCGAGCAGTCATGTCATTTTCTTCTCCCTCTCTTCACCACGTTTGGAAAATGGCAAAGTAAGGACAGGAAGTCTGATGTTTTAGTGAGCTTGTACGTCTGAACGGCCGAGCAGGGCTAGAAAAAGACTCTGGTGAGAAAAGAACAGCCTAGCGGCATGTCGAATTAAGATTTGTTTGGACTTTCACAAGAGTTAAAGATAGAAAAGAAAAAAAACCTCCTTTAAGTACCATCAAGCAAAAGGAAAACAAATCAATATATAAAGCAAACAAACCCTTCAATATACTAACCACGTGAATATAAATATACAGTCAGCTCAAAAAGTATTTGGATACGCAAAACATGCTTGAAACATATCAAACAAAGTGACATCAGCAAAAAAGTGATGTTAGAACGTCTCAGAACTAATGCGACATTTTTCTCTGATAGGTTTAACAAACTGAATGTCAGAATAATCACAAGTGTGGTTCATCACATTAACTCAACATTAAAATATCTCAATGAAATCTGACAAGCAGAAAATTCAAAACTTAATCAGATAAATTGCTTTATTTCAAATCCAACAGCAACTAAAGTTTTGCTTGAAAAATTTTGCTGTCATGGACTTTCTTCAATCACTTGTTTTTTATTTTTTATTTTGTTATATAAAGATAGACATTGTCCAAGTAAATACTTTCCGGGACCATGTAGTACAACATGTCATTTTTTTCTTCTCAATAAATTCTGCTAATGCTGACACAAATGTAAAAAGTAAAAAAAAAAAAAAATGTAAATGCAAGTTAAAATATTCACTACTATGTGCAACTCTGAGGAAATGCAAGTCTAAGTAAGACAAATAAGAGTGAGGGAGAGGGAATTAAGGGCAAAGATTTTGTATTATTGGCAAAATTGGCAGAAACCGACATGTGCATGAAAGCGTTATTCCAAACTGGTTCAAAAATCTTTATTAAATGACAGATAAATATCGCACAGAGGTAGCATGTTAAATAGTCACACTAATATCTTCTCTTTAATAGCTAAACTCCTCTTTAATAATATTTCATCGTCTTGCTTGCATTTTTCTCAACTCTTCCTGCATCTGCACGAACATCACAGACTCACTCTCCTCTATCTCCTGGACAACAGAGACAAACGTTACACAACAAACATTTAAAAAACGTAATACTTTGAGGTTTATACCTCCTGACTTACAGCAAGCAAACATTTACACGTCCGTTTTGATTTAGTAAAGAGAAGAATCTAAATCACAAACCTCAGCAGACACTAACAAATCACAACTCCAGAAATGTTTTTAGCCCAAACAGGAAAGAACGGAGAGAGCAAGAGAGATCCGCCACACATGTTTGTTATAAGCGCAGGTACTTCAGCAGAATTTATGCTGTTATTTGAGTTTCTGTGGAGATTTCGAGAGGGGTCTAGAGACTCTTGCTCACTCTGTGTGTGTTTGCAGTTGTGTTTTGATTCTGTGTGCATTTCTGAGAACACCACTTTAGATCCCTATACAAAATTTCACTGGCATATCTGATGCACTGCATGGTGTGACAGCGTATTTTAAGATGCAAAGCATTTGACCTCAGGAAACATAATTTGTGCACAATTCCATAATTGCCATTTACAATCATCCAAAGGGGTCTGTGTGAGTCTGTATAACATATGTCAGTGCAATATAACAGCTGTAAGAGAACATCTGTCTATTTGAAAAACATTATGACATCAGAAAGATTAATTGTTTCTCATTATTAGGAACTGAACGAAACAATGTCTGTTATATCATTAATTATACACGCACACAAGTTATTTTGTTAAACAAATAATTAACAATGAATAGCAATGTTTGATTGTAAGGCCATTTGGGTTCACTGGTGTACAATAAACGCTAATAAATGTCAAATATAAAAATCTAGGTTCCAAACCCTGTCGTGAATCACTGTCATAAATCACTCACCTGAACAATTGAACAACTGCAATATGACACTAGTATAATGTCTTTTTCCACACACACACTTAACACTTTCTGTTTTTCCGAACTACTTGAATGTACAAAAAATGTGATGGTACAGTGATGATCAAATCATTCAATGAAATTGAAATGTGTGGAATTCGTTGCGCTTGGCAAACAAGTGTAACAATGACGTAAGTGTTAAAGGTGGGGCCGTGATAAAGCGGGACTGTAAAAGGACAGGAATTCTCCCAGGCTGATCTTATCATTAAAGTCACAAACAAAAGGACAGTACACTGCTGTTCAAAAGTTGTCTAAGATATAAAGTAAACAAATTAATTCATATTTGTATTTAGCAAATACACTTTAAATTACATTTATTGTTACATGCTCATCTTTTGAACATAAAAAAAACGTATTTTTTAAGCTATTTCGACTGCAATATTTCACAATGTTACCGTTTTTAATCATGAAACGCTTTCAAAGTCTTAAAACCTTAAAAAAATCCTGGGAATTCATGATTGCGTAACAGTTGCAGGTCTCACTCTGGATGGATGACACAGAAACCAAGCGTCTGCTCTGTTTAGGTGACCTGCTTTTGCAGCATGAGGATTACACTACAGAAGAACTACCGTACCTTAATTAAAAGTACAACTATTACAGTTCAAAAATATCTAGATCTCACAAGTGTTTTAAGATTTCATTCAAGATTTCATTGCCTCAAATGCCATGGCAAATCACCTGGACAAAGTACATACTAGAGAACATAACCAAGCAACAAAATATAGCATAACACTTTTGTGCCACGCATACAAGCAAATGCAAAGAATAAGGTCATTTTGAATAAGATACAAGTAGTTATGCAAACAATGCAATCCTGAGACAGTTCAGCTCTCCTGAGCCAAAGATCAAAGGTTATTGTACACAGAGAGATCTCTAGAGATTGCGTTTCTGTATTATCTTGTTTGTTATGCATGTTTACAGCCTACAGTAATAACGGACTTCTCGTCACTGACACACTCTGCATTCCTGGAATAGGTTTCATTCTCTTACTTTGACATCCAGATAATCAAAAGTTCATTGCTGGGGTAAAATCAGCTAGCATACTTCACAATATGTGTGAGTTTGTACAGAGGAAATGGTTTGTTAGTGTGTATACGGTTCCAAAGTCCATCTGAACCCTTTGTGAGTGACTTCCTTTAAACCCGGCGCCACTGTTCCTTCCCTATTCAGCAATGAAGCTGTAAAGTTTTTAGCTTTGGTGTGTCTCGCTCTCTTTTATTAGTACAACACATTTCAATTTCAAACATACAAAAAAATAATAATTGGTGAAATCACGTTACTATCGTCAGCCATTATATCCTGCTGTGGAACAAACATCAATTCTGACTAAAAACTTTAATTGGGTTTAGACGATTAATACAGTCAAAATGCAAAACAAGAAGAAATCTGTCCACAAGTCCAAATTTTGGGGACAACTTTATCTCCAGAAGTTCAAAGATGCGACAACAGCACAATGGAGTCTGTAATGTTTTTTTAAGAAGTCTCTTATGTTCACCAAGGACTGCATTTATCTGATCAAAAACAAAAACGTAATATTACAATTTACAATAACCGATTTCATTTTCAATATATTTTCAAATCTAATTTAGTCCTATGATGGCAAAGCTGAATTTTCAGTAGTCATTATTCCACTCTTCAATGTCACATGATTCTTTCAAAATCATTGTGTCATGCTGATAATAAGAAACTTTTCCTATACTTGTCAATTTCCAAAACTTGCTAAATATTTGTATATAAACCATGATACATTTTTTTCAGGATTCTTTGACGAATACAAAATTTTTTTTTTTCAAAATATTAATGTGAAACAGAATTCACATTATAAATGTCTTTACGGCCACCAACTTCTAATTCATTTTTTATTTAGTTTTTAATTTAACAATAAATTACAATTGAACCCAAAGTTTGGATCGGTAGTGTGTATGCTATATTTAATATAGAATTTATAAATTTTAATATTTTGTAATACATTCTATTATATTTTATGTGTTTCTCATTGTATTTTAATAAATGGCCAAAATATCTGGTAAGTCCTCATTTAGATAGCCATGTATGTGTGTGTTTGGTCAATTTACTCCTCGTAGAGGAGTAAACAGTTTGTAAAATGCTGGCCAAGGTAAACTGGTCTACCAGAGGACCACATACACTCAGACCACAGACAATAAGTGCTGCTTTGTTGTAGTTCTGTCTCCCTCTTGACATTTTCATATCTCTCTCAGCAGGAATACAGATCATAATAATATTGTAGACCTTTACAAGCTGAAGCTTGAGAAATGAGGCAAACCCAGAGAAAACCACAACATCATCATCATCAAGTACAGTTCATAAAAAAACGTTAGACACTTTTCTGAGTTTAAATCATTTAAACTCATTGGTATATTGCTATAACTGACCAATCAAAATAGATTACTCCAGGAAGCATTGCAAAATAATTTAGCCAAAAAGTACCATAACTACCTGTTGAATAATGTGTCCATCTAGATAGGACCTAGAAGCCTAAAAGCAGATCATGAATGTGCCGATAAGAGCGCAAACAGCTTAGCGAGCCAACAACAGGTCAGCTGATTGGATGAATCACTTTCTCAATCCAAATTTGAAAACTACACAAACTAACTACAGTAAAGAAACTAAAGCAAAGTTAGAGCTCACAAAACCTACCGGACCACACACATTCATGAACACATGATCTATCCAAAGCTTGTTTTGCCTTCTTTCTCTCATGCTGTACAGGAGCCCATTTCCTGTGAATGATTAGAAGAGGGAGCTCATGGTCCAGAGAATTTTCGCTCTTTGTTGTTGTTGTTTTGTCTGCAAGCAAAGGGAAGGACTGGCCAAATTAAACACGTGGAATTTGGGACGCCCAAAGAAGTGCGGAGTTCAAAAGATGGCACAAATGACAGAGTGTGTGCGTGAGAGAGAGCGAAGGAGAGAGAAAGAAAAGGGGGGGAGGGATGAGTGAGTTAATAGGTGATTAAACAGAAGAAAAGAAAAACCTTGTAACATCTCTGGAATCCATTTTTTGTTGTCTACTGGCACATTAGGCTGGCAGCTGAATGATTTGTATTTATGTTTGTATTTTCTGACAGGCAGAGTCTGACCTGAAGAACATGTTCTCCAATGCTTTATAACACACACATTCTGCGCAGCACGCAAAACACTCGCAACCACCTCCCAAGGAATTAACCTGAAAGTGATTTTAAATGACAGGCTGCTTTCACAACCCAATGAGCAATTACAGAAGACTGATGAAGGTTAAGAAAAACAACTTCAAAACTTCAGGGCAATGACTTGACTCATTTTTGCCTGATATTTGGATTACCTGATATAAAGGACTTTTATTTATATATTGTTTCTTTAAAAAAAAAAAAAAAAAAAAAAAAGGTGAATAGAGAATGAGAAACATTTATTTTAAAACTTTCTAAAATGTGATGATTGAGGAAAAAGGTTTTTCAATAGCTTAAAAAACAACCTGATACCAAGTGTACCTCTCTAAGAACTTGGCATATGGATTAATTTTTGATATATTTATTTAAATCATTTCAGGAATAGTTTTTGCTCAAGTGTCAGGCTTATATAATCCATGTGAAGAGCCAAGTTGCAGAGTGGGAGTGGATCAAACCAGAGAGGAAGAGAGATGCCAAGCGCAAATGGTAAATGTGAGATTTGCCTGCATCATGTCCTTATAAGGCCTGAAAAAAAAGAGCCTTTTCTCTCTAAATCCATCTGGTTGGCATGACCTACAAACACAATACCAGAAGCCCAAAATGATAAAACGGCATCATTTACCCAGCTTTCTCCAGAGTAAAAAACGAGAGAAAAAGAGGGATGAATATATCAAAGTGGGTGGGCGTTTAATATGCTTGACCTTTGGCACGGTTTTCGGTCTTGACTTTGGAGTAGAATACAGACGGAAAGCAAACGAACAGAAAAAGAATTGCTTGAATGTGTGGTATGTTTGTGCAGTCCTCTCCAAACTACCCTCAATAATTGGGTGGACACACACAATTACACACTAAAAAACACGTACAAGAGTTTCTATTCAGGAACAGGAATGTGTGCGTAATGCAGTAAAATTAGCACAAAAAAACTCATATTTCACAATACCATAACTGGTAACGCTTTTAAATTTCACAATCACACACACAACAGAATTGCTGGGAAGACAATTGCCTCATCATCCTGTGAAGTTACAGGACACGTACAGGAAACTTGTCTGGGAATTCAGATACCCATTAGGAATTGGGTCGCCTGCCTCTTATAAAGCATTCCTGATTCTGTTTATCAATGTGTGCGTGTGTGTGTGTGTGTGTGCTTCGTAGGACAAAAGGGAAAAGACACTGATGCTGCAGCAGGAGGTCATGTCTATATCCTGGGTGGGAATGAGTCAGGTCAGAGTCATGTTGACATAGTTCCAGGCAGCACGGCTGACAGACTGACAGCTTTGGGGCCGCGGGTGGAAACTGAAATAATAATCGTTAACTGACTGATTGCACAGTTTATGGTTGACTGATGACTTCTAGATTTGTCATTTGACCAGTGTTTGACATGAGACAGAGACTGTCAACAAAACACGACTACAATTATTCTTAGTTTTTTTATATTTAATCAAAACCATGTATGACGTATTTCTTTTATTTCTTCTGAGAAGCACAAAATGTGATTTTTTTAAAGAATATCCTTTTTACTATATAAGTGGACTAGAAGACTAGGGCTGTCAAACTCTAAAATCATAAACATGGTCCATATGAAACATGCAATATTCCAAGGTGTGAAATATAAGACACTATTTACTGAATACATTTGAGAGAAGAATTTCTTGAGAGAAGTGGTAATGCACGAAATGTGAATAAATCATTCTTTTGAGTCAGATATTTTCAATGAATCAATTGACAATTTCAGAATAATAAACCATTTAAAACAATTCTCAATTAAATAGGAATCAAACTGATCGAGATCATCCAAATCTATCTAAAAGTGGCAATTGTTGGCTTCAGAAGGCTAATGCACAAGTCGTAAGTACTTTATAAAATCTTTTGGAGATTGAAAGTCTTCATTCACAACTATTACAGTGGAATCCGGTTAGGTCGACGCCTCGGGGGTTGCAAAAAAGCATCGAGATAACCGAGGATCGAGATAACCAACAGCCAATATGGCGATTTATTTGATGAAGCGATCGGCATGCTATAAAAATGTACATACACTGCACTACATATGTTTGCTAATAACAAAAGGCATATGTGCACCAACTAACAGCAGATATTTACCAGTATACAATAAAAAAAATACCTTCCATTCTCGATACAAACCTTTAATTATATTCTCCAACATTGCAAACACAATGATCGCTCACAGCATAAACAGTCACAACACACAAACACATTCGCTCATAACAGTAATTTCGCTCAGACATGTCAGTGTAATCTGGGAATTCCTGGACAAGGATGCTTCACTGAACACACACTCACTGCAGACGCGCTCGACTCACTGAACACACACTCACTGTAGACGCGATCGACAAACTGAACACACTCACTGCAGACGCGATCGACTCACTGAACACACACTCACTGCAGACGCGCTCGACTCCCTGAACACACACTCACAGCAGACGCGCTCGACTCCCTGAACACACACTCACATCGACATAATAGGGTTGGTCGAGATAAGTGAACTCCACTGTATATGCAAAAGAATGGTCATAATCTAGAAGAAAAAAAAAGGTCATACATGTTTGGAACAGGTTGAGTAAATAATGCCATTTCAAAAAATTTAGATTTCAAATTCGATTTCTTCCATATATCTTTTAAATAACGCAGTTGCCTCCTCTCTAAAGACATTTGTAAAGTATTACATTTTTAAAAGATATGTATCGTAGAAGATAATTATACACCTTTGCGAAACAAGCCGATATTCAGAGAGATTAACTGTGGGTCTCCACAGATCTAATGACATAATGCGGTATGGTATTCAACCGACTGAACAGTGAACACAGGTATTCATTTTTCAGATATAAATATCAAGAAGCATCTAATGACAGGGAAGAAGAGATAGAACACTTTCAATCAGCTAGACAAGACCAACTTTGATTTAGCCACAGTGACGTCAGGCATGAAAGCAATTAATGAACTAGCTTACGTTTAATGGATAGAGAAGATAGTCATAAAAAGAGCAAAGACAAAATGATGAGTGTGTATGGGGGAGAGAAGACTGATAAAGAATGAGTGAGGAAGAGAAATGTTGAAAATGAGATGCATCGCCATCCAGATGGTCAGACTATGAAAATGTGTTTATGAGTCAGACACAGCAAACCTCACTTAACACAGGCCAAAATCAACAACATCCCTCTTTTAGGAGCATCAGCAGTGCCAAAAGCCCCTCAGACTATTCACAATACAAACGCCTCGTCACAGGGGTCTAAACCACCAATCTATCAGACTGAAGAGAGAGAGTGGAAGGTCTAAGTTCATGCTGCTTTATACTTTAAGAAAGAAAGAGAAGACACAGGACTTGCAACATGTTAGCCTGTACACAGCTCACTCTGTGAACATGTATATTTTCACTGATCACAGAGAAAAACAATCCAGCACAGGAGGGTCGAGAGAGAGAAATTATGGGTCTTGCACACATAAGCATCAGAGACCTCCAAGAACCTCAGTTAACTATAACAGAGTTTTTCTATGAAATATGATAAATATATATTTTTAAATGTATGTTTAATAAATAAAATTACCGTATTTTCCTGCATATAACCCGCGGGTTATACCAGATTTTACAAACCCCGCAGGGGAGTGGGGGATATATAAGGATGCGGGCTATATCACACACAAAAAAATTACACGTAATAATATTTCAATATATTTGTTACATCCCTAAGAACGTAAGATTTTTTTTTGTTCTTGCTGTATTTTCTTTCTTGCGAGGGTTGTTGTCTCTGTGACAGCTGCGCTGATAGGCTGTCTGACCTGTCAATCATGCAAGAAGATGTGACTGGCTGAGCTGCCATGAGGGTGGGCTCTTCTCATCTCATCAGATGATCAACACCTGTAGAATACGCTTCTTAAGGTTCTTCTTAAGGTTCGCTTCTTGCCTTGTGTTTGTTTTCTTATTGTTTAAATTTCGCGCACGAGCACTGTGTACCGAGCCTGAACAGTTATGGATAATTGACGTCATGCGAGCAACATTTGAAACTTAAAATGTGAACTTCGACCAAAAAAAAAAAAGTTCATAAATCTATGGGTGCGGGTTATGCCAACGATTTTTTACACAAAACCCCAAAACCCACAGGCTATATGAGGGTACGGATTATCTGCGCCTGTGGGTTATATGCAGTAAAATACGGTAATATATATTTTTCATAACAATAAGAGGAAAGTTGAAATATAAAAATAACACAAATTTTTGAATTTTTTAGTATTTGGATCTTTTGCTTGCATAAACAATTTTACATAAAACCTGATTTATCCAATCAGTGTTACCTAATGATTGTTATATATGATTTGGAAATAGCAGCAAAATCTTATTTCCTTGACAAAACAACATGTATTTGTTTTAAACATCCTAAAAATATATTTAAACCAAGGTTTAAAACCATAACTAAACCCAGGTTAAAAACACAAGGAAAGGACTTCCGGTTTGAGCATGTAGCGAGCAGACGTGTGAGAAGTGGCTCCCGAAAACTTTTCATTTTCTACCTCATTTTTTTTTTTTTTTTGGCATAAAGTTTGGCACCCTTTGAGTTTATTACGTGTACAGTAAGACTTAACTTCACACGAGTAAATGAGACCAAAAAGACGTGATCGAGGGCAAAGAACAACTGAAATGGACGAAGATACCACAAGTGAAGACAGTATGGCTAACGCTAACGCCTCACAAGCAAGGCCAAGCTCGGAGTTACCTGCTGATCTTGCGAAGTTACACACGGTGCTTCTATCGGACCTGGCACAGCAAACGGATTCCCTCCTGAAAAAAGCACTCGGCGAGGCACTGGCACCAATTTCAGCATCCCTGGAACTGGTAAAATCGTCTCTTGACTCACACGAAGAACGCATTCGTGAGATGGAGGAAGGGCTAAACGGCCACAGCGACAGGATCGAGGCTATCGAAACGACATGCACCGCACTTATAGCTGAGAACCAAAGGCTGAAAAACAAAGTGGATGATCTGGAAAATCGCTCCCGTAGGTCCAATCTGCGAGTCGTCGGTATCCCGGAGCATATGGAGGGGCCAGACACAATCAAGTTCATGACGGATTTTTTCGAGGAAGTACTGGGTAAAGACTTCTTTCCACACCCCCTTATTATCTCCCGCGCACACCGAGTGGGACCCAAGCCGACCGCCGATTCCGGCGCTGGCTCAAAACGGCCGAGGATATTCCTGGTTCTCTTCCACGCCTTCCAAAACAAACATCGCATAATAACGCGGAAACGAGAGCAGCTGTTCTTTAGGGGCCATAAGGTATTTTTCCACGAGGACGTCAGCGCGGAACTTGGGAAAAAACAAGCCGCCTTTAAAGAAGTGAAATCCCTCCTGTACAAGAAGAATGTCAGGTTCGCTCTCATCTATCCCGCCCGGCTTCGCGTCCTTCACGACGGGCAGACGCGGTTCTTCGAGACTCCGGAGAAGGCCAGAGAGTTTTACGATCTTCATTGGGGAGAGTAAATTACCGGTATGCTGGAGCACAGACTATATGAGAAGGTGAAAGTAAGCCTAGCTTTTGGCTTAGACACTTTGATTTTGGGACTATTTGTTTACTTGACTAAAATATAAACGAGAAATAAGAAGAGATTGTTTTTTTCAAGTAAACTTCAAGCTTACGCTGTGATATTTGCATTAATGTGGTTTTCTGATGCAGATTAAGGATATTTTATATTTTCAATTGTATTTGTTGACTTTGCTTGGTCCCGGTTTTCAGTTTTTTTTTTAAGGGGTGCCAAATAGATAATTGTATATAGGTAGAACACAAATCACTCACTGAGAGAGGAGCCACTCTCAGGTTAGGATAGGAGTTAGACTATGCTGGATTTCGTGGAAGTTTTTCATTTGGGAATTCCTGCGGTTTTCTTCGTTTGGGGAAGAAAATCTAGGTTTGGGGTGTTCAGGGGTTTTTTCAATTTTTTTCTTTTTTTCACTTTTCTTTTTTTTCTTTTTTCTTTTATTATTATTCCAATTTAAGTTTAATGAGAAATGGGGAACATTCTGTTTACATGATAAACATCTTACTAGATGTCTTCTATGATAAATAATGCAGGGGGTATAAATCCAGTAGGGGGTGCTCCAGTTAGGTTTCTGTCCTGGAATGTTAAAGGGTTAAATGGTCCTGTGAAACGCACTAGGGTTTTTTCCCATCTTAAACAACTGAAAACTGATGTTTTGTTTCTACAGGAGACACATTTACGGCTAGAAGATCACAACAGACTCCGTAAAGCATGGGTTAATCATATCTTCCATTCCAAATTTAATAGTAGATCACGAGGGGTGGCAATTTTGATTAATAAACGAATTCCATTTTCACTAAATGCAATAATGGCAGACCCCAATGGTCGATTTGTCATTGTCTCAGGCCTCCTATTTCAAACACCAGTTCTCTTAGTAAATGTGTATGCCCCTAACTGGGACGATACTGAATTTGCCAATAAGCTTCTGTCATCTCTCCCTAATTTAGATACACATAGATTGATCCTTGCAGGGGATCTTAATTGTACAATGGACCCCTTGCTTGATAAATCTAGCCCTAAATCTACCTCCCCATCTGCAATGTCAAGGGTCTTCTCAGACTTTATGAGACTAAATGGCTGCCTAGACCCATGAAGGTTTCAAAATCCGACCTCCAAACAATTCTCTTTCTTTTCTCATGTCCACCAATCTTTCTCAAGAATAGATTACTTTTTTATAGATAGCTTTTTTGTACCTGCAGTGAAATCGGTTGAATATTTGTCCATCATTATTTCAGATCATGCACCACTTATCTTAGACCTTTGTTTCACTCTGAATGTTAGAGAACAATCCTTCTGGAGACTTAATTCCCTGCTGCTTTCAAATGAGAAATTTTGCGAACATGTATCTACTAATATAGATACTTTTCTAGAAGTAAACAAGAAGGAAGGTATATCATATTCCCTACTTTGGGAAACCTTAAAAGCGTACTTAAGAGGACAAATTATCTCCTACGTAACATGTCAATAGGGAGCATCGCAAACAAATAGAAGACCTGACTGATTTAATTTTTAAGTTAGACTGCAAATATTCTGAAAGCCCCTCCCCAGAATTATATAAAGAACGGATAGCTTTACAGTCTAAGCTTAATCTTCTTTCTACCAACCAGGCTGAATACTTATTAACAAGGACCCGGAGCACTTACTACGAGTATGGTGAAAAAGCTAGTCGATTGCTGGCTCATCAGCTGAAACGTCAGGCTGCTTCACGGCACATACCACAAGTGAGAGATCAAGATCAAAATATAGTCACCAACCCAAAGGAAATCAATAATACTTTTGCTACTTTTTACTCTACACTTTACACGTCTGAATTCCCATCAGATGTTACGAATATGAATTGTTTCTTAGATAATTTAGAATTGCCTACTATTGAGCCGGGAGACAGGGAAGAGTTAGAGCGACCTCTCACACAGTTAGAGATCACTGCCGCCATCGGAGACATGCGAACTGGGAAATCGCCAGGACCTGATGGGTATCCTCCCGAATTTTTTAAGAAATTTAAAGATAAACTTGTTCCTCTTATGCTAGAAGTATTTAACGAATCATTGGGAAACGGTTACTTGCCTCCAACCCTTACACAAGCTAAGATTACACTACTCCTCAAAAAGGATAAGGACCCTGCCAACAGTGGCTCTTACCGGCCTATTTCCCTCCTAAACGTTGACATAAAAATTTTAGCCAAGGTGATGGCACATCGTTTAGAATCCGTTCTCCCTAAAGTCATCTCTGAGGACCAGACTGGTTTTATAAAGGGTCGTCACTCTTTTTCAAATATTCGACGGCTTGCTAATGTGATCTACTCCCCCGGTCCGTCTTTGACTGCAGAAGCTGTAATCTCTCTGGATGCAGAGAAAGCCTTTGACCGGGTGGAGTGGAAGTACTTGTTTTCTGTATTGGAAAGGTTTGGGTTTGGGGACATGTTTCTGGCATGGATTCGTCTGCTTTATTCGTCCCCACAGGCATGTATTCAAACTAACCAATCCCTTTCCAACTTTTTCCCCCTGTCACGTGGGACACGTCAAGGATGTCCTCTATCCCCGCTCCTATTTGCAGTGGCAATCGAGCCTCTTTCGCTTGCTTTAAAGTCGTCATCTGTGTTACGGGGGACTAGGCGCGGGACTGAGGAACATCGCGTCTCTCTGTATGCGGACGATCTCTTGATCTATATAAGCAATTTAGAAACCAGCGTCCCCGAGATCGTATCACTACTGAACAATTTTGGGTCATTTTCTGGCTACAAACTTAATTACCAGAAAAGTGAATGCTTCCCCATTAATGATTCGGCAAGGCAAATTAAACAAGAAGCAGTCCCCTTCCACTTAACATAATCTGGTTTCAAATATCTTGGAATAAACATTACGCGTTCCTTCACCTCTCTTCTGGGGGCTAATTTTACACCTCTAGTTAACCAAATGAAAGCTGACTTTCAAAGGTGGAGCAGTTTGCCTCTGACTATAGCAGGGAGGGTACAATCAGTGAAGATGAATGTACTCCCAAAGTACATGTATTTGTTTCAATGTCTACCGTTATTCCTGACAAAATCATTTTTCAAAGCAGTCAATACATCCATTACCTCCTTCATCTGGAAGAATAAAGTTCCAAGAGTTAACAAACGCTTACTTCAGAGGGGTCGCGATGTGGGGGGACTAGCTCTCCCCAGTTTTATTCACTACTATTGGGCAGCTAACCTGCAGAAAATGTTATTCTGGCTCCATGTGCCAGACGCCGACTGGTGTACGCTTGAGGCGCACTCTTGTCACTCGTCGTCCCTCCCTGCTTTGGTGTACTCCTCCCTGCCCACAAAGTGGTCCAAGTTTACCTCTAATCCCATAGTACTGTCCACCCTTAAAATCTGGGCCCAGTTCCGAAACCATTACAAATTCACCTTTCCCTCCCCCCTAGGCCCTATCTGTAAGAATCATCTATTTCCAGCCTCCTCTCTTGACTCAACATTCACTCAGTGGGACAGGAAGCAGCTTTCCTGTTTTAAAAGCTTGTACTGTAAAGAAGGGTTCGATAGTTTTGACAATATATGCCAGAAATACGATCTTTCACGCAATAACTTTTTTAGATATCTCCAAATACGCCACTGTGTTAAAGCACTGTTCCCTTCTTTCCCAGCCCTCCCTATTGAAGCAGCATGGGAAGAAATTACCCTTCTCCGTCTGAAAAAAGGACTGATATCACGGCTATACTCTCAACTAATGTCTCTTGAAAGTCATGACCTTTCAAAAATCAAGAACGGTTGGGAGGGCGAGTTGATGGTTGAGTTGTCAGAGAGAAACTGGGAAGAGGCACTACAAAGGATTAACTCTTCTTCATCCTGTGCACGCTTGGGACTCATTCAGTTTAAAGTAGTCCATAGGGCTCATTTCAGTAGGGCCAGGTTAGCAGCTATATACCCAGGAACGGACGGGAGTTGTAACAGATGCTCCCTCTCTCCAGCTGATTTAACACACAGTTTTTGGTTGTGTCCCCGTCTAAATCAATACTGGTCATCTGTTTTTCAAACTTTATCCGAAGTCATAAAAATTCAAATTAACCCCTGCCCGCTGATTGCAATATTTGGCATTTCAGATGAGAGCTTAACCTTAACCCAGGATCAATCAGACATCATTGCTTTTGCATCACTTCTAGCCCGTCGCAGAATCTTATTAGTTTGGACATCCGCTACTCCACCAGCGGCGGCCGAATGGTTAAGGGATGTTTTATTTTTTCTTAAACTAGAAAAAGTTAAATTCACGTTGAAAGGGTCAGTTCAGAAATTCTACTTAAAATGGCAGCCTTTTGTAACATATTTTGAGAATCTTAAAGTATTGCCTGGAGTATGAGGTACCTTTTTTATTTTATATCCTTTTCTTTTTTTCCTGGAGGAAGGGGGGTTTAATCAAATCAGTGATCAACTACCTCCATGGGGTAGGAACTGAGTAGCCTGATCAACAATTGTGTAAATAACTATGTAACATACTAAATAGAAGAGGGATGGAGGAAGGGAGAAGAGGGGGAAAAGAGAAGAAAAAGGGAAGGTGTTCTCCCAGAATGTGATTAAATATAATTGTGAATAATATATATATATATATATATATATTTTTTTTTTTTTTATTATTATTATTATTATTTTATTTTCTATATTTTTTTTTTCTTTGTTTTTATTTATTTTTTATTATTAGTATCATTTATACTGTTGTAGTTGATGTGGGTGTTGTTTTCTTTGGGGGAGGGATGTTCTAGCTGTTTAAGAAACTGGAGAACTGTTTTACTTCCTGTAAAATGTTGTATATTTGATCCTCCAATAAAAAAAAAAAAAAAACACAAGGAAAGCAATGCTGGCAACTCAGCTTGAAAGGGTTTCATGACTTCATAAGGATTAGGCTATGACGGTTCTCCACATCTACGTTGAGAGCACACCTCACATTCCACTTTCCCGCCCGTTTCTGGTTTGAGCATGTCTAAGGGGCCAGAACAAAGTCAGTTTCTCTAGCACAGGACCATTTATTTAAAAATGGAGTATGAGAGTGATAACAAACTCTTGCTTTAATGCCAAACACAAGCATGGATGCCTCAAGCTCTGCTTACAATTAATCAAGAAGTTAATAAGCTCTTAAATCAGCATGAACATGTTGATCTGTACATGCAAACAAATGCTGAAATACTTCACAAAAGCCTTGCTGACACAATCAGGTGAATCAAAACAAATCAGCTGAACATTGTGTCTAATGAGGTTTTTAATCAAAGAGCAACCATTGACAGATGGAAAGTCAAACGTGAGAAAAAGACATGGAGTTATTTTCCCGCTTTTGGACAGAGTTGATGACGGATGACATAACAAGGACTGACAGCAGCGCTGGAATCTGACCACCGAGTTAAACGCCAGCCAACTTTCTGCTCCGATTTCTCTCCTTTATTCCCCCATTGCTTTCATTTTCCTCCTTACATTCATGTTCACTCTTTCTTTCTCATTCAGTCACTTTATCAGAAATGTGGCTACTAGAGTCTATCTCTTGAGGCAAGGAGAGCGTATGGAATTGAATTTCCCTATGTTTTCTGCATACACGTTGCTTCCCGTTTCAGTGTGTGTGCACTGAAATCCCCCCCCCCCCCCCAATCAATCCCACCAACTACAGCACAGGATTTATGAAAGTCAGCTTCAGGATGTTGATACAGGTGCCTGCACCGCCCCTCTTTCTCCCTCTCTCACACACATCCAGCCGCTCTTTAACCTCATTCTGCCCATTTGATTTCTATCCATCTAGTTTTGTCTTCCATGTGTCTTTGTTGTAGAGAGACAGACCTCTGTAAGCCTAATACATGACACCGGAAATAAACACTAATTCAAAACTCTTTTCCTTAATGAAATGAATACATTAATACCTCGGTTAATGAGTTTAATTTGTTCCAAGAGCTCGTAGCTCAAAATTCACGTACACCAAAACAATTTTCCCCATAAGAATGCAATAAAAATCACTTGACTTGTTCCACTTTAAATAAATAAATGCCCATTTCTACCCTATTAACTACAGTTATAACCATCAAGATCTCATACTAATTCATAACTGACAATTAAGCTAAAAATACTTGACAATTTACTGTAACGCGCACTTTAGCTTTGAGTAGCATTAGCAGTTAGCACGCTGCTGGTGTGATGGAGACGAGAAGACGGGTATTACTGCTTAGAGGGAGAATTTCGTACCGTCTTTCTTACTCATCTTGAGGGGCATTGTTTATATGCTGTACTGTATGTATATATTTCTCTATGTGAACAATAGTGATCACAATTAATGTTAACAACACAAGGTAAAACCGCTACAAATCACTTATAAAAGTGTCACTGTGGTGAATGATGCAACCAAACCGAGCAACGCTGAGAGAATGAACGAGTTAAGGGGAGATAGGCTTTGTGAGAGGCTGTCGTTAGGATATTTCCAGTAAAAATGCTGAGCATTAGGACTTTTCCACACAAAAAAATGCTCGTACACCGATTTGCGTGTATACAAAGTCACCCGTAAACAGAGGTATTACTGTACTTGAATTCAGCAAGGAAACATTATGTTGTCAGTAAAAACTTACAATGTTACAAACATTACAAATAAATGGTTTTCAGAAAAACATTAAAGCCCTATTCAAAGTTTTCTAAAAAATAGTTTGAGCTACAATTCTTTTCACCAGATGTCTGTGATTTAATGTAGTGATTTGGACGGGACTTTTAAACATTTTGGTGTTTATTATTTAGATCTTTTTTTTTCTCGTTATATTGAGAAGAAATGGAAGCATCTGAAAAATTGGTGGGTAGCTCAAGTAGGTCAAAACTGATTTCCTAGTTTAAAAAAAATTGGACATGAAAGCTCTCTCAAGTCAAGAGCTCGTAATCAAATCAAATTAACACGTGGGTTACTATAACAAACAAAATAGTAAAATGATAATTTAACACTTTTACGATTTTTGTCATAAATTCAACTTATAAACGTTATGCAGTGCCACTCCACAAAAAGAACTTTGTTTATAATATAAAATAATTATACTTGATTGAAAAACAGGATTTAATTTTATATATATTTATTTATTTTAATCTGTGTACACAAGTATTCAAGGTGTAAGGAAAATGTTAAATTTTACTTTATGTAACACCACATGAAATGTTTCGCAACATTAAATTTTAAGTTTTCTTGAAAATGGTATAAAAGTTTTACATGTAACATGTTGATTTTTACAATATTTGTCATTAAAAGTACAAAACAGGCCCTCACAGATCAACCTGTATCATGTCCTCTCTTTTACAAAGACTGATTGTTAAAGCTTACATTTTATAATTAATCACAAATATAGATACCGTATTTATTCGAGTATAACGCGCAAAATGTTCTACCAAAAAAATAAATCAAAGTTAGGGATGCGCATTATGCACGAGGGGCTGGGGTGGGGTTTGTTTAGACGGCCGGTCCTTTGAGGGCGCCGGCAAATTGTGAGTTCGCGCTGCGCATTTTACAGGCTGTTTAAGTAGCAATATATGCATAAAATAAAAGGCAGACTCGTGAGTGCAATTCAGCAACTGTATTCAAACATAAACCGCGGCAACAATTTTTACCGGTAATTCTCTTTCGGTATTGTGTTCATTAGTTTATGTTGTCAATAAATATATGTTATATAAGTATATTTTTTATTGTTTTTTATCATGGCTGCACGTGTTCAACGTTTTTTGTCAATTACAATGCTTGGTGTGAAACAAAATTTTATATCGATTTTTAATCGAAAATTGGGGGTGCGCGTTATACACGTGTGCGCGATATACTCGAATAAATACGGTAATAATCAAAGAAAACCACCAATATGTTCCAATCTCAACAACACTTTCTTCTTCACGCATTCTTTAATAAGCATACAGCATTGAGTTACACAGATTTGAACACAATCACCCATAGAGTCAAAATATTTTTTCATGAACAGAGTAACAAACTTCTAGAAAAATCTATGGGAGAAAGACAAGAAAGAGATCAGTATCCGCATGATGAACTGTTAAAACTTAAAGTTTCTGCTGAGACAGAGAGATTTGTTTAATGGGCAAAACTCATGCTGTTTTTTTTCTCTAGTAAATGCTCTTTTTTAACTTCCAAGTACTCAGTACAGAAAAGAGTTCTGGGTGTTACATGTACACGGTGCACAAGCCTCATCCATAGCATGTCCCAGTAGACAAAATGTGGACCTTGAAGTGAGCTGGAATGGCTTCTAAAAAATGCTAACTATGCCCCTTTTCCACTCTCCCTCCCCAAAGATCAAGTCCAGCCCAACTAAACCATCCAACCCAGAGCATTCCTGTGTTCTCCAGCCCCTTTAACAAAACAGTGTGAGAGAGACGTCAAACGCATTAATAACACAACTTTCCACTCAGCTGACCCAAACATCCCTTTTAAGGCCAAGTGGTTCAGATTTCTCTTTTCATTAAGTTCCAAAAATACCTCAAGAACAGAGAGAACGAGAGAAGGGAAGAGAAATCATTACACTGCCTGGTTTGAGCCGACATATCTTGGCTTTGATAAGTAGAAAAGAGAGAGTGTGGCCCTTACAGACTTGGACACACCTGATAAACCCCCCAAGGCCTCAGACGTAAATATATGAGCCGATCCAGAGGATTTGGGCTCACGAAAGTAATTTGACACAGTTCAAAGATGCCTGCTCTTGAACCTTTTAAAATGTTTTGAATTCCCCATGTTTTAGGCAACGAAAATGAGTTTTTACATGGCACAATTCTTACAAAAATAAATCACAACATATGCATAAATAAAAACATCATGCATAAGAAATAAAAGTAACAAAATCGCATTTAACTAAAGGCTAAAATACTAGTAAATAATCACTAATGTTAACATTTGGGGGTTACATCTCGTCCACTCTTTGTTAGGCAGTTGTTATCCAAAAGCAAACATCTAGGAAACATAGTGGAACTTAGTATTCAATTAATCATAAATAAACCAAACCAGATGGAAAAACAATATGTTGACTGTGAAAAAAGGAAGTCTTGATCCATGCAGTCAAACATTAATCCTAATGTTAACATTTTGTCCATTTCTCTAATAAATATTCTTCAAAATAGGGGAAAAAATATTCTGAACATCTGCAAACAATCTGTGCCATTCCTAGAGGTCATTTCTATTTTGTTATGCCTTAAAAGAGCTTTTGTAGAACATTCTTGGAAGACATCCTGAATATATTTGTCTTCGTCTATATAAAACACAAGAAGTTCTAAGATCTTATAATGCTTCTTTTGACAGAAAAAGTAAAAAAAACTCAGTGCAAATCCAAATAATAACAGTTTTTTTTTGTTGTTGTTTTTTTTTTACAATTGCCTTAGGATATTTTCACACTGGCACGATTTAGGTAGGCCCAAATGAGCTTTTGGCCAGCGTACGGTTTGTTTGGGTCAGTGTGAACACAACAGCCGCACTGTGGTGCGCACTAAACACTCTTTTTTAATCACACTTTTGAGCCAAAAATAGTGCCATTTACAGGATTTTCAGCAAACACATTAAAGCATATAAACTAGAAGCAAAGAGTACATAAATTGTACAATTTGCCACGAGTTAAATAAACAAACTACAGTGATGCCTCGTTTATTGCGGTTAATGTGGACCGGAACCCCCCACGATAGGTGAAAATCCACGAAGTAGGATCAGCCAATCAGCTTACGGATACATCCACTTGTGCTCTCATTCGTCGATCTCGCGCCGGAAACCAATCACGTGTCTTGTCTGAGTGCCCGTGGGCGTGTACAAAGCCTCTGAGAGAGTTTCTCTCTTTGTCTGGCATCCTGGGAAGCCGTTTCTCTCGCATCATGATAAAACAACACTGCTTTCTGAAATACGGCTGCCGATATTTTAGATTTTTTTTTTTCTATAAATATTTTTGAAAAATCAGCGATGCACTGGTGCCACAAAACTTGAACAGCGAAGTGACGAGGGATTACTGTATATAATAAACAAATGGCCAGCGCCAGGGTAAACAGATGTGCTTCATTTATCTCCATAAATCGCTAGCTCTTCAATTCAGGCCAGGTCAGCTCTGACAGTTGACACATTTGTGAACACGAACTAAATGAAAAATGGTACAATGTGATTGTACTCACATTGTACTCGCTCTGAGGCCACACCACAAAGCAGAAGCAGAGTGCGTTTTACCAGGTATGACGTCTAAACAGGAAGGGACATGCAGGCTTGAGTTCAGGCTTTAGGCTTGAACTGCTCTTTCAAATGGCAAACATTCCTAAACATGTAAATCATTACAGAACTCATGAAACTGTTTACAAGCGAGCGTCACAGTAGAAACATGTTTTCTCTCAGAGATAATATGCATCGAACCAGAGCAGACTAAATGTGCGTCATCTTCAGTTTAACTTTCTCAACATATTTGCAAAGTTCACAGGTCACAGCTTTCCTGCCACTAATACTGTAAATAATATTGCAGTTCTGCTGTCACCTATCTATTATGTAAACACCACGGACCAAGGTGTTTATGAGCCAGAGTGAACATTTCCGGAAAGTTTGCTTTAGCAAGTCGTTACAAACTCCCTAATTTTGTTCTAAATGACGTCAAATCAGTTCATTCTTCGATTTTGCTTGAAGTACATCAGCATCTTAAGCCCTTGCGAGAAATGTTTGTGCACACAAACATTTGTGTTGCTTTCCTCTATGGGGTGTAAACACATAATGGTTATGGTATACGCTTAAGATAAAAGAATAAACTATACCTGCTGCATAACTCTCTGATTACACTAAACATTATGAAGGCAATGGCTCACTCTCCAAAAACTCTTTCATCTGTCAGATCTTTGACAGATGGGTCCATTCACAGTTTATTCAATAACACTAACTCTGTACTTTAAAGTACTGCGAATAGACAGCAACGTGGCTAAATCTTCAGCTAAAACTAGAGTTCATGCATCAGTGAGAAACTGTGCAGAGGGAGGAAGGGCACAAACTCTTCCCCTGCCCATGCCTGAACCTCTCTGCTGGAAATAAGGTCAGTGCTGGACCCGAGAGTCTCTGCTTATGTTTCCATGTTGAGGGTATAAATAGGCAGTGCAGCCCAGAATTTTAAAAGCTACAGCCTCGTGGTAAATGAAGAGGGAATCCAGGGTCACTGGATGTGACTTCTGATAAGACATTCCAGGTTCAAATAAAGGTCTTCGGTCATCCACACACACACAGTAAAAGGTACCCTTCCCATGTGAACTGCATGCTTAGTATTGACAATAAATACAAAAAAAATGCAGAAATAGTTTCTAATATTAACCTATCCTATTTATTCAAGAAAGGCCACGAAACTTGAACCGCAAAGTGGCGAGGGATTACTGTATCCCCTTGTAGATTTATAATAAAATATATTTGCAGTTGTGCCACCCCGAATCATCTCAACAGCCTTATGTTTCTAAAATTTGTTTATATGAAAGATTTCAAACCTAAAATGATGCCATTTTATTTAGTTTTTATAAAAGACACCATTTAAAATATGTTCTTTGTCTGTTCATTTGTTCGGACAGTTTAAGATATTATTATAAGTATTATTTAAATGTACCAAAAATGTATTCAAACTAAATAAATTTGAAAGATGAAAGTGATATGTCATGAATGTATCAAGTTACAGTGGAGTTCACTTATCTCAACTCACGGTTAACTCGCCAATCCTATTATGTCACTGTTTTTGAAGTGGAACCACCAAACTCCCCATTTGTCTTAGTAATTTATTTTCGGTAATGTCGCCGAACACTAATATCTCGAGCACAAAAGAGGGACAAATTTGCCACTTTAACCTCAGACTTGAACAAAAACAAAACATATCGTTCTTACACGCTGAGCAGAGCGCGCGTCAGAACAAAGGCAGGTGGTGTGTGTTTATCTAAGCCTCATACTTTGTTCTGACGCGCGCTCTGCTCAGCGCCGCTGCGGATTGAAGAACCCGGTTGTTAAAAGACGGGACAAAGCCAAATTTGTTGAGAAAGCACATTAGACTGGCAGAACGCAAGGAAGTATGCACTCTAGTATAGTGTGATGACCTCACGAATATGTTATGACTGTTTACGCTGTGAGCGATCATTGTGTTTGCAATGTTGGAGAATATAATCAAAGGTTTGTATCGAGAATGGAAGGTGTTTTTTATTGTATACTGGTAAATCTCTGTTGTTAGTTGGTGCACATATGCCTTTTGCTGTTAGCAAACAAATACAATGCATGTACATTTCTATAGCATGCCGATCGTTTCATCAAATAAATCGCCATATTGGCTGTTGGTTATCTCGATCATCGGTTATCTCGATGCTTTTTTGCAACCCCCGAGGCGTCGACATAACCGTATTCCACTGTATTTAAAAAGAAAATGATGTTCTTGGACACAAAAATATCACTGACCCACATACAGAAAAAAAGAAAAAAGTCGCTGCCATTATAAATCACTGAAGCTGTCGGTTGAAATGTGAGGTACACAAAGCTGCCTACATTGTGCAATGAATGTCTTATTGACATTGATTTTAGCCAACAAAGTATAAAAACAAAGGATTTGCGAGGGTGCAGAGCTCACTGAATAAAAACCCAATTTTTGGTGGGGTTTAGTGGATTCTGACTAACATAACACACATGATTCGTCATTGCATTCATATGCTCAACAGATTGTAAATCAAAGCCTTTGTCGCTCTTCACAAAACGCAAACAAACAGGAGTGTTTTAAAGCAGATGGTTATCAGCTTTAGCTACAGCTCAACAGGTACTAATCACATCATATAAATCTTTGGTGGGATAAAATATTAACTTTGGCAGCCGGCAAAATATTTTCAATGCAGGAAAAACAGCTACTATATCAAATAGCGAAAATCTGAAACCAAGGATATCTGTAGCTCTAGGCGATATGGCTATAAACATTTACATGTAATACATATTTAAACTGACTAATGTTACAACACAGTGACAAACAGAAATATTTACCTCCATATATTTTTACTGAAACATTTTAACACTTAAAAATGCCAATAACAGACTTTTTTGAGTGATGACGACACAATCAATCACTGAAGTGAATTCAGAATTGGCAGTTTGAACTAATTCACAAAAATGAATGCAACCGTTTTTGCTATTAAAGTTTAGATTAGGTAATACAGTAATACCTCGGTTTACGAGTGACTTTGTATACAAGCAAATCGGCGTACAAGCATGGAGAAATTTTTTTCCCTCGCTCAAGCACATATCTTTTGTGGAAAAGTCCTAACGCTCAGGATCTTCGCTCGCATTTATACTGGAAATATCCTAACGACTATATAATATCCTATCACCCCTTCACTCGTTCATTCTCTCAGCGTCGCTCAGTTTGGTTGCATCATTCACCACAGTGATACTTTTATAAGTGATTTACAGCGGTTTTACCTCGTGTTGTTAACATTAATTGTGATCGCTATTTTTCACGTAGTGAAATATAAACATAAATATAAACCATGAACAGCATATAAACAATGCCCCTCAAGATGAGTAAGAAAGAAGGTACGAAATTCTCCCTCTAATCAGTAACACCTCCTCTCATCTCCCTCACACCAGCAGTGATGTTACTCAAAGGTAAAGTGCGCGTTACAGTAAATTGTCAAGTATTAATTAGTATTTATATGAGATCTTAATGGTTAAAATTTTAATTAATAGGGTAAAACCAAAACAAAAAAAGGGCATTTATGGTCATGTGGAACGAATCAAGTGATTTTTATGGCATTCTTATGGGGGAAATAATTTTGGTGTACGAGAGTTTTGAGTTACAAGCTACGAACTCTTGGAACAAATTAAACTCGTAAACCAAGGTATTACTGTACACACCTTAATAGTGTAATACACTGACAGTAGACAAGAAAGAATTGCAAAAATTGCCACTTAAGAGAGCTCTTAAGGAATCTTAATGTCTGTAGAAAATTGATTAAAATCATTGCAATATTTTCAATACTGGTTCATTTTGTAGAGCCAACACAAATCAAGTGATTTGTAGTAATTCTTAGACTAAAGGTGAGAAAAACTCTATAAGAGAGTACTATCAGCCCTCTGTAGCACACTAAACTTTATAAGACAGGAGAAGAAAATCAGGACAGTGTTTGAGATCCATTAGTCAGATCTCTAATGGAATTTGTTATCTCCACCCAATACAAACACGCACAGAAGCTAATGAACTTAAATATAATCACTTCTGTGTAGTGGCAGAGTGCTGCAGCGGTGTCTGGCGTGCCGTCCCGGATACTGAGGGAACTTTACACCATCACAGAGCATGTGGGCTGCTGTGTGCGCGCGAGCGTCACTCTGGTATAACAGAGCTATTTCAGGAGATCTTAAGAGATATTTTAAAACCCACTCCAACTCATGCACCCACTCCTCAACAGCGTCCCAGATGGGGGGAGGGGGATGAAAGGTTGATGAGGTATCATTTTCTGATTGATTCATTTGAGATGCACATTACTACCAGGTGTGAACAGTGATGTGCCTTGGCTGAACGCTTGTAATCGTGTCACCAACACAGATCCTAATTCCAGGTGTAAAATACACACCTGCTCTTTAACGCACACCAAATCTGTATTCTGTGCTTTACACAAGCTCAAAAGTAAACACGGGTGTGTTTGTGTGCAGGTGAGAGAAAGGGTGTGGCATTTGAGGAGAAAAGACATTCGACGTCTTTAACAGATGACTTTAAGTGCTTATAGCTAGGGAATCGGATGAGCTCTTCTCACAAATATTTTCTATGATGTAAAACATCACACGAGGAGCAGCTCTGAGCAAATCCAAGCGCATTGGCAATCCCAGACGCAGTGCAGTACTTAGGATATCAACTCTTGCGGTGTACCTCTTTGTAACTTAATTGTTGTGAGGTTTTCCATTCTAATAGTGGTCAAATGATGTGGGGATTTTATTATTTGATGCCTAACAATGGTGGCCAATGAACAATATAATACAATTCAAAACTGCATCGTGTCAATGAACACCTATTAAAAAAAAAATCGATTTTTTAAATCTGGGACACAACAGGCCAGTGGCGTAGCCACGGGGGGGCCTGGGCCCCCTCATTTACATGTGCGGCCCCCTCAGATTTTCAATTGTTTAAAATCGCGACTGTGAAAACTAAAGTGAAAACACATATCGCCCGCTGCACAAGACACCCCCAAAGTCAAGAATAGCGCGCTGCGCAGTACACCACAACCTGTCTGGCTGAGAGGTTAATGTGATGGACTAGAAATCCATTGCGGTTTTCGCGCGCAGGTTCGAATCCAGCCGATTACGTTATGCTCAGGCCCCCTCATTTTAAGATGGGCCCCCTCAAAAATAAAATTCTGGCTACGCCCCTGCAACAGGCCACACAAATAATGATTAAAACGGGTGCAATTGCTCCATTACATTTGCATTTCATTTGATTAAGAGTGAACACTGCCATCAGAACCCAAACAAGCGGAGAGAGACAGTAATACAGTAGAGTAATTAGAAACAATGTCTCTCCTTGCAGCAGATCTTCATATGTGTGACACGGAAGGATTCTTGGCACTGTTTTGACTCCTTTACACATTTTATAAACGCTTCACGGGTTCTCAGCTGGTCAAAATGCCATCATCCGTATGCACATATAATAAACGCATTTAGCCCAGCATACAGCATCGTTCTGGGTGTTCAGTAAGTACTGTAAAAATGCAAAAGAAGGTTTTCTAAATGTATTTTATTTTTTGGGTCTGGACCAAAAGAACCAAGAGAAATTTTACACACACACACACACACACAAAAAGTCTACTATCAATAGTATAGCAGTGTGTGAAGCACAAAAATCACTTACAATGTTGACCAACAACCATTTGCTTAGTTTGAGTGAACAACCTGAATATAATGTGAACTCTCGATTTGAGTGCTTTGGTACTGTGTGAAGATCTGTCCTCAGGGCAAACTGGGACAGCTGGACTGGTTCAGTGTGGGTTTGAGTGTGTAGAAGGGGCTGCTGTAGTCTTGTGTTCACACTTTAACACCTCTTCCTCAATATGAATGTCTGTCAGCAAATTCTCCCACTCACTTACAGCATAAAACTGAAGAGTCACTCAACTGTGCACCAGATTTGGTCATACTTCAATATCTCATTATATGTTACAGTTTGAAGGAATACAGAAAATAAGAGTTAAGTCATTTTTTTCAAGATCACATTTACTATTTCAATAGAAAACGTCAATTTTCAAGAAACACAACTGATTGTTAATGTAAGTAGCAGGGCTGGGATGGGAATTTTTTAATAGGCTGTCAAAAACTAATCCACCGATGAGGTTTAATGCCCTTACCACTTGGTAAATCTGGAAAAATACACAATAAATTTCACTTCCTTTTAATCTTAAGTGAAGTGTCAACTCAAAGTATTATTCTCACAGATAAAGGAGAACAATGATGCCATGTAAAGTACCAAACTCTCCCATAACGTCCCTGAAAAACTAACACTATACAGAGAACTGAGATTTTGCAAAAGAATGAATACATGCTGACAAAATTATGTCAGAATCTATCAGTTCATTTGAGCAAGAAAGAAAGAGAAAAAGAGATCGAGCAACAGGAGTGAACCGCAATATTTAATTTAAACCTCAGACTAGTCATTTAGCCTCTCCATAATCCCTGGGTCTGGGTGCTAAGTCTGGTAATTACTCTTATTGGACACAGATAACCATCAAAAGCGTTTTGCTGCATTCTTCCTCCAAGTGGAAAAGCAATCAGCAGACTGGCAAAACCAGAAGCAGAGCCTGCTCATAAAGAAGAGTGGAGAGGTAGGGCAGGGATTGCAGCACACTGCTATTCGTTGTTTGATCACTGTGCAAACGGTCTTCTAACTTTCTCCAGAGAGAACTGCCCCTGCCCTCATGTTCTCATGAACACCCACCCATCCTGTTTCAGCCGAAGCTGACAAAGTTCACATGTACTGTTGTATAACCAAGAATAACAACTCATCATAAAACAACCTTTGCCCTTCTATTCTAAGGTGAGAGGCAAGTGAAATGGCATAGCAGCTCATGAAAAACACAAGAGACAGAGATAAGATACATTAGAAATAGGTAAAGAACAACACGAGTGTCGGTCGGCATTTAGATATCCTGCTCTAGAGTGCAGTCCAGATTTCCAACTGAACATACACTAACACAGTGGCTCTCAGCTGGTTGTGTTTTGTTTTACAAGTGGCAACCAAACACAGTACAATGCTTAATGTTTTCTGGGTAATATTTGCATTTATCTTATATAGTTTTTATTTATGTTTTTGAGGATGAGGTTATCTGCCAAAATTGCTTAACATCTACAGTAACCGATAAAATTGCACTAAAATTGCACATATATACACTATTCAGAAAGAATTAATCCTTCTAGATTGAGGTGATTTTTGAAAGAGAGTGAATCTGCGCTGAAAATAAATCAATTACAATCATTAGATGAATACAATAGTTTAAGATACAATAGTTCAAGTTTAACAGTATTCAGGTACGGAAATTGAGTAATCAAATGTAACCCTGCATAATCATCTCTGTAGAAATGAAAAATAAATGTTTCACTTTATTTCTCTCAATTTAAGCATTTGGTAGATGCTTTTATCCAAAGTTACTTACACTGCATTTAAGGAACACATTGACATTCTAATCAGTTCTTGCTTTCCCTGGTAAAGCACCACACTTTACTGTTTGAGCTACAGGAAAACCATTAATCTTCATTAAAGATACAAAAGCAATTTCTCTTTGTTTTTTGTTGATTAACATTAATGGAAAACAGCAGTGGGTATGTTAGGGTGCTGTCACTTTTAGAGCTTATGCACACATCTGATTTAAAGATACGGGTTTTAACAGCTTTATTTGTAGTAACAGTTATATAGAATTTCTCCATCATACAATAGATTTTAAAATAATTAGAGGCCATTTCACAACACAAACCAGCCAGCTTTTATTAATAGGATATTCTAATATTGATCTAGCTTACTGGAGCGTACAAGTCTCTCATACCAGCCACTGACCTAAAACACAGTAACAATTTAACACACGTAAATGTATTTTTAGTATGATTGTTTTGAAGCTACAAAGCGCTGTGTAACCTCAGAATTTAAATTCGTCCAATAAAGTGAAATGTATGAGTGTTTATAGTCACATTCAGCACTTAACAGTCATACCGGTATCACCGGGGTGGGGGGCGGTGAAGTTTTTCCTTTTTTCCCACCTCGCTTTTAAATCGCAGTAGAGTGAGGTGAAATCTGACTCCGGATGCTGATCTGTGCAGTGACTCTTGCTCAGCTCACGCTAAATTAAGTAGACATGTTCAGTTTTTAACTGTAGTGTCTGTTCTTTAAATGAACTAAATTATTTTGTATTACAGTAAAAAAAAAAAACGGTGGGGGACAGTGCCATGGTGGGCAAGTGATGTAACCGGTGTTGCGACTGAACACTGGTAACACCGACCATCACAGAAAGCTTAGTCCAGGGAATAAGGTGGCAGACATTAACCATAACTTTTATTGTAAAATAATTATGAACAACAAAACGAAAGGAAGCAGCCGAATGTGCATAATATAAGCATAACAAAATAGCAACATAAAATGTCCCAGGCACCTTTAAGACTTTTACATTATAAATGCAATTCTACTTTCTTTTCATCAAAGAATGGTATTCCTACAAAACTATTATTAAGCAATAGTGTATATTAAATGTATATAATAAAACTTCCAACCCTGAGAACCACTTGCATTAAAAAAACGTTAAACTACTTTCAACTGCATTTTAAGAGCTTTAACTCCAGACAATACAGAATTTCGCTTTGGCAATACCTTTGACTTCCATTAAGAAACCAATATCAATTGTGTCTTTCTTTCTTCTCTAGTCAGTCACTGACAGCATCTCAAACTAAAGCACTAAAGCGCAGATGCTGCTTTATCAAAGCAACTCACAGGAAAGTGCAAATATTTGATCTCATCTCCATAAAATTCCAGGGTATTCAAGATAGTTTACAGGACGTCTTTTAGCTTCAGACTTAGACTATCAAGCGCCAGTATCTGCAGCAGTATTTAGCTAGTTTATGTTCATACAAAACACACATTGACAAGTGTTTTGGACTCAATACGACAGGCACTGCTTCTCAGGATTTACTGGAAATCTGTCAGTGCTCTGCATTTGAGTCTGGGACAGGTCAAGGCAGGTCCTCTCTGTACTCATCTTCCCTCTATCTGCTTCATGGGCCCCACCTGCCTAATGTAATGGAGCTTGGATGGGGGTTGATGTTCTCTCTGTGCTTAGCGTTTCATTTTTCTGTCAGCTCCCCAACCCCCCAACCACTGCAGTTTACCTGGCAAATAAACGTGTATGTGTAAGCAGTGTTTTTTTCATAAACAAATCAGTGTTTTCATTGAGTATTTTAATTAAACAATTAAATGCTTGTTCACAAACAGACTCCCCCCCCCCCTCCATTCACTTCAGTCTCTATTTTTTCTCTATGCAAGATCAACTATAGTGCAGATCAATAGAATTTGAGCGAACATCATGAGTTGGATCTTGAATGAACACGTCCCCTTTCACTGAACGAGTTTTTAGACGTGTTGCAAATAATTTACATACTCTACTGTCAAGTTAAACGTGTGAAGAGTCCAACATTCCACATTTCTTTGGTCTTGTTTTTTTTTCTTCCAGTTCAAGGGACTATAGGTAAGAGCTATATGTAAAGGGGCTACATTTCATGAATTAACCTCTTTCTAATTGCCAATGTGTGAACAGTTTGTAATGAAAAAAACAAGACCGTCCCCAACGCTTGTCTATGAAAGCCTGCAGACTGACATTTATGTGAAGGTTTTAGGACATGAAAATCAAAAGTGATTTTACGCACACTCCCGAGAGCCTCTCTTCTGCTCAATGACACATGAAATGAATGCTTATACAATGTTCAGAATAATGTTGAAAGAGCCACTCTGTACTGTAATGTCAATGTGTCTCACATTGCCAGATCTAGAACTGCACAATTAACCGTTAAAAGATTGCAATCTCGATTCAAATACCCACACAATCTCATTCCAAAACAACAACGATTAGCCTGTGTCAAATAAACCTGACAAAAATCAAAGTGGAACAATCAAATCTGTGTTGCCGCGGCTGCTGACCAATTGCGGATTTCATGTCCATTTTTCAGACACACACTATTGTTATTTCTGTTATGAACATTCATGTTATCACAGAAGAACCAGGATACATTTTTATAGTTAAAAGTTTAAAAGTTTATAGTTAAAAATTGTTTTTACTAATGTACGGAAGAGATCATCAGATGCTTTCTTAACCACTGTTTTCTTCAACGTTGTCATTTTTGTGGTGAGAGGAAAGCACACAGCACATATTTAAATTTTTATACACACCAACAGCTGCAAAGGTATTTCCAAACTCTTTTTACTTCTAAACCAAAAATAAAAACTAACATCACCGTGAGTATATGAGGAAACTGAATCAAGTTCAGTATCTTGTAGTTCGCTTAGCGGCCACCAGAGTTACTAATAACAAAGGTTTCTGAATTAGATAGACCTTTTAAATAAGAGTAAAATTTGGGTATTTATTTAACAGCATTTTGTTGCAATGTTCAGGGTATACACACTACTCACACTATTTATACAACAAAAAGGCATAGAATAGTGCGAAAATAAGTATCCAAAAAGAGACGCGCCAACTGTTCTGAACATTGACATTTCATTTCGGTTTACAAATAAACTGGGACATAGTATGTATGGACAGTTTGTGGACAAAGCAAATGAACCTGGAATTTTTTTAATTTGTGAACAAAAAAAAATCTATTGACGACTCAGCTCCATGATGGGATAGTGAAGTAATTGCCACATATTTAAGTACTAAAGAATGATTTTGCTACTTTAAATGGTGCATATTCAGCTATCCTGATTATCTGCCATACTTTTGCTGTAGGGAAGAGCGGAATTCGGCGACTCACTGCACGCCACCTACTGGCGTAATGATGAAACAGCAGTTGAATCAGTCACTGAATAAATCAGAACCTTTTGTGATAAACAAATTCAAGACTTGAATCACTGAGATTGAGAAAACTGATGTACACCTATAATCTCTGACGTGAACCCACAAACTGTCAAAACACAAGAGCTAGCCTGGATCTTCCTGACCTCTAATCGACATCCCACCATTCCCTTACAGCACAAAAGCCCAAATCAAACACCTGATTTTTAGGCCAAGGCAAGAACAAGACTTTCCACTTCCAATACAGGCCTAAATATAAGCCATGTAAGGTTAAGCTTCTGTTTAAACATCAAACGCGCTTAATTGTGCCGGTCATCGTGTGTGAACGCACTTTGCATCTCTAAAAACGGCTGTAAACATTAATAGCAACGGCTAGAAATAGTTTCTATTCGTGTCGACTGTAGTGCAGGTCGAGACACAAACTGCGTCAAAAAAAGCCACACGTTACGATACAGAAATTAAAATTTAACAAGCAAACATGGGCTTCATAATCACAGTTTGTATTCTGTACCAACGTACAAAAAAAAACGCATTCAAGGTTAAACACAGGAAACTGCTTTCTGTGGGAATAAACTCAATTTAAACTCTAACCGACCCAAGTTCTCCTAAACTCTGCGGTAGGCTATTGTCCTCAGAGAAAGCGACTTTTCCTGTTTGAAAATAATATTCTAGGATACGTCGGGTGTACGTGGCAAGGATTTTAAATCGATTTGACATTTCAATGCTCGCGCGCTACAGTGCAAATAGAGCAAATAGAGAACTTTATTTCGCTACACAGTACGATGCTGCTGACGTAGAACATCACGGTCTGAATACTAAGGGAATCTCTGGTTCAGCCCCCTAAAATAAGAACACACTCCATTATGTTTCAGTTCTCGCTCGGCTACTTAACATCCGTCGTTGGAAAGCCCCGGTTAAGTTTACAACCGCATCGCAATGTTTCCTACATCAGTCACAAAATAGCTGAACTAAAATCGCCGCAGTCCGGCGTACCGAGCTCCTCCGCTGCAGCGAACAGGAGGGGGAGGAGGTGGCAAAGTTGCCGCAGTTTGGAGTTTGACTGGGGGCAAGCTTCGACCATTCAGCTCCCCTTCCACTAAACTAGCTTAATAGCCCCGCTTCGGAATTCTCTTACCTTGAGCACCAGGAGAAGAATAGTGGGAATTTTTCGAAGGTAGCTCTCTGGAAGGACAAACTACTCAGTCGCGTTTGACTTTTTGAGGATGAATAGATCAGCTCTCAGCAGGGTCCTCGCTAGTTCCTTCACTCACCCCCCTTCCTTGCGCCGCAAGATCAAACCATTACATTCCTTCGAGATCCAAACAATGAAAAAGGTGGGTTTTCCTCTGCCAAGAAAGACCCACCCCTAGAACGACTACGCCGCTTGTGACCACAGAAAGAACGCCCTGCCCGGCTAATACGGTCCCGCCTTCCCTGAAGAGTGAAGCGCCGAACTCTAGAGGAAGCTTGAGGAATAACGGAAACCCAGTTCACAAGCGAGACTTTATTTTCTAGCACTAATCAATACAGCTGCTGAAACATTATAAATAAAAATGTAAGTGAAATATTTGTGTGTGCGCGGTAGTGTTTTAAAATGAGGAGACAAAATCTTCACATTTATATGTATGTATGTTGTATAAATATATAATGTACATTTATGGCCCTGTTACACTCTTGTTATGTTCTTGGTTAAACACTGAGAAAGAAACAAAAACAATTATATTTACTATTTTTACGCTAATTATTTAATGTTTTATTAAAAGTATGATCATAATAATAATAACAATCATAAAAATGTAAATGTGTTTTACACATTTAATCAAAAATAATAACTAAAACAGTAACAATTTAAACAATATATAATGCTCAAAAAAATTAAGCGTACTCTTATATCACACATTGAATCTCAATTAATAAAATAATGAATTTGTGCAATAATAATGAATAATAAAATGAATCTGTGGAACCTAATTGGGTTGCAGGTACTGCCTCGCGATACAGACAGTGACAAGGACCTCACAAAGTAAAGACAAATCAGTCAGGAAGAATAAAGAGAGAACACTTGTCTATGGTTATCACCTGCAAAATCATTCCCTTTTTTGGTTGTTGTCTTGCTGTTGCCTCTCCAGTGCAGCTGCTGTCACTTTCCTTTGCATTTGATTCAAAATCACTTACACCTCCTAATTGGACAGACTGGTATCCCTGAAGTTTAATTGACTTGAGGTGGGTTGCAACAATACAGATTCATCTCAAATCTAGATTAAATCAAGGTTTATCTAATAATTCTGTTGCACCAAATTTTAAACCTTTAAAAAACAAAAAGCTGGTTTACATTTAAACTATTATTTTAATCCTCAATTTAATTAAAATTTAAGATAGATTAACTTTAATCCTGTTGTTCTGTAACTTTAAATTTAGATTTAAATCTCAATTAGGGATTCATTTTAAACTTACAGGTGAGGAGATTTAAATAAAGTGCACCTTAAATTAAAATATGTGGATGATTGAACCAAAAAACAGTGGGTGTTTCATCAGGTCTCAAAGAGGTTTTATTACAAATAAAAAATAAAAATAAAGCACATTGAGCCAGCAGAATGTGAGGGATGTGGCCCACAAGCTTACTCCTGCTATTGAGTCCAGGATGTGGATCCGAGGAGGAATATATTTATAATTTAACTGCAGCATTGATGATGAGGTGAGCACCAGTGATCTCTGTCGCACCTTTGGTTTCAAGTGGCTGCTGGGAAGCACTGTCAAGAGCAGAGATAGTCACTCCATAAATCATGCCAGTTCTTTTTTTTATCTCAGTTGTTTTGTCATAAGTTATGCTGCCATATTACTCCATCAATTGAAACTACAAATATACGTCCAGACTTATGAAATCTGCACATACTTGTTTTCATTGCCTGCTTGATCAGTAATGGTCTTTCTACATAGCAGTTTATAAAGACAGTATGAAATGTGTGTCCATTCAACTGTCAGGCTATGTTGCAGTAAATAAAAACATTTACATTAGTTTGGCCGACGCTTTATCCAAAGCGACTTGCATTGCTTTCAGGATACACATTAACCTTCTAATCAGTTCTTGCTTTCCCTGGGAATCAAACCCATGACCTTTAGTGTTGCAAGCACCTCGCTCTACTATTTTAATTCCTAGAAGCATGCAAATAGTTTATGATTCTAAATGTTTTATAATTAAAATTTTAATTGTGTTAATGCCCAGATAAAAGGATATTATCACTACCACCCAAAAAGTGTAACAAATATAATAATAAGTAAAATTTTAGCCTTAACTATATTAATTATTCAAAATCATATCTTGAGTTTTATTGTTTTTGTGTCATATTTTTGTTTTGATGTATATTGTTCTTGCAAAGCAAAGAACATTTTAATTGTTACCCAAAGGTGTTAATTGTTACCTGAAAAAATGCAGCAACAGCGGTTAATTAAACATATTTCCTACCCTTTAATAGTGGTCATAAATAGTGCATGCATGCACTACTGGAAGAAAAAAAAACACCAATCCAATAAAAAAGACTTCCTGGGCTTTCCAAAGCAGGATCTGAACCAGCATTTGATTGCTGGCATACAGCCTTTAATCCGCAAGCAACCACCAAAATCACAAACACAATTATATTTTTGTAAAATACGCTGTTTTAAATTACTTTCTTTTTACTCTTCATTAAAGTCATTTCAAAACAATGGATAGTTAGAATTAGAATTCTAATTAGAAAACCAACTCTCTCACTCACTCGCTCATCAATTATTATTATTTTTTTTACGTTGAGATGAGAGAAGGCATGACTATTATATTCAATAGAGAATTTAGGGCAAACATTTCTATCCACTCCAAATCCACAAAATCCTGTTTTTGGTCCAAAAGGAAAGGAAAGCATTTCTGAAAGCACCAGTATTGGTGTGGTGGCCAAGTTTTATTCTTGTGCTGCAATTTACTATTTAAGCTCTCAGTGAACTCAGTGAACCAGGCATGCATTATTATTATTACAACATGAATGGTGTATGAAAAAGTCACATCTGCCCATAATGGTAAGACAAACACAACCTGGGGTGAAACACCCACTAACTCCCCTTGACTTCTACATTTACATTTATGCATTTGGCAGACACTTTTATCCAAAATGACTTACTTTGTATTCTAGGTACACATTGACATTCTAAGCACTTCTTCTGTCATGGCTGGTATTTCAAGGTTCATGTATATGGACTGAAAATTATATTGAATGGGTTTTGTTGCTTTCAACATATTAAAATAAGATAAGAGCCATCAATGTACCAGGCTCACTTTATCATAGTCAAAGGTTCATATATACTTTGTTGGAGATGGCAGTTCAAATGACTCTTTCTCCAGTGGCAGTGATCCTGAATAAGCGCATGGCAGAAATAAAATGCTATAAACGACCTATTGGCCTTATAGTGGCTTAAGTGTAACCATCCAATAGTTTCACCTGCCATAGTCAAGGATAATCTTCACCATATCCTTTTGACTTGCTTGCTTTAGGAAATGTATGCTGTATTATACCATCCTATTTATGTATTTGCCATTTAACAGTATTTTTTTATGATTTAACTTAGTGGTTTTTTATGCTTATTTAAAATGTACACTGACCATGAAAGGGGTTATCATTAGGCTTCTACAAAAGAGACAAACGAACAAAGAGTTACAGTAATCCAACCCGAGAAGTGATAAGTGCATAAATCACAATTTCAAGGTCTTTTCTAGAAAGAAAGTGTTTAACTTTTGGTACAGATCTGAGCTGAAAAAAGTTACTGTTTACAACTGTATTTACATGTTTGTCAAATTGGAGAAGAGGATCAAAACAGACGGCAAAATATTTTTTGCATAATTGTGTAAGTTGTCAGTTAAGAAACTTGTGAGGGAGTTGTTGATAGCAGCAGAACCTAGAAGGACTTTTTTCTTTTTTTTTTTTTTAAAGAAGACGGTTTTATTTTCGTTCAGTTGCCGTGAGTTATTTGTCAACCAGGTCTTGACTTCATTGAGACATGAAAAGAGAGTGAAAGGTCATGTCCTAGTTTGACTGGAAAATGTACTTGGAAGTCGTCAGCGTAACAATGATAATTTTGTTACATTTTTGAAATATTAAGCCTAAAGAGAGCATGTAGAGTGAAAACAAAAGAGCCACAGATGGATCCCTGTGGAACACCACAATGGATGGCAGCAGAGGGAGAAGTAAATTACTAATAAATACTACTGTGTATTATGCACGTCATCTTTTGACAGACATCGATGTTGTGATATTCAGATGTTGTGAATCTGAAAACAGATGAATCGTAAGCTAATAATTATTTATTTCTTAGCAGACAACTATTCAGTGAAGTGATTGATGCCCATGAGTGTATTTTTTTATTTATAAAATTGAATATGATTTTCAAAATGTGCGAGACCACAAGCATGACCATAATAAAATCATAGATTTAACAGTTTTGTATCTCCAATGTGATATGCCACAATGTGATAAGGAAAGAACACCACACACTAACAGACTCCATTCCTAAACAGTCCCGCCTCTGAACATGGGAAATCTCGCAATACCTCTCACATGAAAGGTGAATTTAAAGTAAACGAACATGACGGATGACTGGCAAAAAGAAATGGAGCTCATAGTGTATGGACTGCTTTTTGCAGAAAATGTGCAGGGGAAAAATGTTTAGATGAAGTCGTGGAGACAGTGTGAACATGGACTTTACATGTTCCAGCACGAGCTGGAGGTGAGTCTTCCATCCTCTCTCTCTCTGATTGGGTATTGTTTAGTTTCACAGGATAATCTCCAGAATGTGGTGGCGCGCGTGCGAGCGTGTCCTTGGTGTTCCCCCGCACAACAGGAATTCTGATTCCAGATTGGAGCAGCTCTACTGTAGTGTTCTCCTGAACGGATTCAGTCACTCTTAATGCACCTCACACCAGAGGAAAATCTGATGGGATATTCTGTCAAGATAATCATGACTTTACTTAGGATTGTCGGAAGGGGAGAAATCGGTCCTAAATCGCCAGAATATCTCATACATACAACAAACAAATTGGTTGCCTTTCCAAAATCAAGTAAAATTTTTACCAGGCAAATTTGCACAAAAGTATGCACAAAATACTTTCTACGGTCTCCTATAACAAAACTCTTTTATTTAAACCAATGCAAATGCAGATATTATGCAAATAATAGTGAAAAATCTCTGTTCCATTATTACCCCTTCCATTATTACCCCTGTACATAATTTTGAATTATGTACAATGAAATTAAGGGATGACTTCCACAGAAGGTTTAGGATTTAGTTTGGAATGAATAACTTCAGCAAGATATGCAACTACCATGATAATATTGTAATATAGTTAACTTTTATTTATCTCCATATCTGAACGCCTGTAGTTTTGGTTATGAGTTTGAATGTCAAGGGATAAAGCACAAGTGGCTTTCATATCTCTCACACTCCTACACAAACTGTCATCAGTTAAATCAAAAACAAAGTCCTTCACTCTTTAATAAGGCCACAGCATGTCACAGCAGGAGACACTGTAGGTGGAGAACATCACAAGTTTGCACTGTTTGGTGAAAGGTGTGCTAAATATGTGGGAAAATTTGCTCTTACATAATACCATATGGTGAAAGTGATTTAACTAAGAACAATATGTTCCAGGATCAACAGAGATGTTATTCCAGGAACATGTTCTACTAACCCTGACCCATTCCAATCAACCAATCAGCTTACAGTTTATGTCAAGTTTCCTGTAGCTCAATCAGTAGAGCATTGGTGTTAATAACACCAAGGTCATGGGTTCGATCACAGGGAAAGCAAGAACTGATTCAGTGTGTTTCTTGAGTGTAATTGCAATGTAATTCGCTTCGGATAAAAGCGTCTGCCAAATGCATAAATGTAAATGTAAGTTTTAGGCTTACAACAAGGGTTATGCGCTTCTGGACCATTCTTATTCACTTAGAATTTCTTAAAAGTTATGGGTAGGGTTTTGGTTTAGTGATATGGAAATGTTGTTCCCTTACTTGGCAAAATTATGGTTAAAAAAAATAATTGAGGTGGAAAATCCGAGAAAATGTTTTCAGTGGTTCTGATGTTAAACCATTACTCAAATGTGTGAAATGCCTGCTTTAAAAGCATGACGTGATGGGACATGCCCAGGTATCAGTGTGTCACAACACGAGAGAGGTTTTGAGTGCTGGCATACTTTTCACTCTCTCCCACATTCAAACGTCGACTTGAAGATATAAGGAGAAGAGATTTATATTGAGTGGAATACAAGCTGTTTTATCTTAAGTGCCGAACTGTGAGTCATCACACTCAGAGGAGCCTCTAGACATATTAAAGCTCAGCCAAATATTATCTAGAGTCAGAACTAAGACACCTCACCATCACGTCTCTCTCACTATTGTTTACGGTACAGTTCTTAGACATAAGCAAATCATGTGTTGCTATGCCATTTAATTATAAGGAGAGATTGTGTGCAGTAAAAGGTGCTCACCAGAATGTGCTTCAGCTTTTTCTGGAATGTGGCTCCGTCTATCTCCATAATATCGCATGATGCCTTTGGGCTGCAGGCCAACATTCCCCAAAGAACACCTGGGTGAATTTGCCCCATCACTTTCCTAGATTCCAACTGCAGGACCTGCCCTCTATAAGAAATGATTGAAGTTTTAAGAATTGCAATGAAAAATGGTGTGTTGCCCAGAAAGAGTGCATTTTAAAAGTATTCATTCAACAGTGTAGTTCCTTATATGGAAATTATTTTTTACCAAAAACAAAATTGTGAGTGTGATCCAATTAAATAAACAAGAAATTAATCCTGAGTACTAACATTAACTTACTGAATCAACTGACTTGAGATGAATAATTTACACTATTGGCGCCTGTAGAGCAGTGTATGCAGTGAAAGTGCAAACAGAAATATTTGAGTCTAAGCAAGCTAACCAAGTGTAAAGTCTTTAACATTAAAAAATCATCTCAGCAACCATAAAAACCATGTGAGAATATGTAATATAGATGGCTTGTAGATAAGAGCTCTATGGTTTTGTTTTTCAATTGTGCCTTATTTTTTTGCTTGCACAAGTAGTGTGTT
Source organism: Rhodeus uyekii (assembly GCA_037043235.1). Taxonomy (NCBI): domain Eukaryota; kingdom Metazoa; phylum Chordata; class Actinopteri; order Cypriniformes; family Acheilognathidae; genus Rhodeus; species Rhodeus uyekii. Next base: position 4,643,004 of record JAWRVZ010000002.1, on the reverse strand, counting down.
TCTCATCTCTGTTGCAGGCTTTCTGTAACACCCACAGGTCTACCCATCATAAAAACAGTAGTTTGGTTAGAGACCATATCCAGGCTTTAGTTTGTGGCTCCATCAGAGGCCTGTTCCATAAAGTGTGCTTAGAAAATTGGGGATTGCAGTCCAAAATCTGACTTTAAAAAACCTACCAAATCCGTCCGTTGAAGCAGTTTCCATAAAGGTCAATTCAATTTCACGCAATCCCACTAATTTGACCCAGGTTCAATGAGTCAGGTTCATTGGATGTGCATGTTATTCTTAAACAGGCCTAAAGGTTGTGCCTGTTTGCCTGAAGGGGGAGCTCTGTCTGTCTTTTGTTATTGCAAAGCCACAGCTAAAACTTCTCTGTCAATATTTGTGTTGTTGCTTGTTTTAAAAAAAAATTGTAGGTATGGATAAATTGATCATTCACATTCGGTAAGATGTATGTGAGCGCTATTACTTTTGTTGCAATATTTTATTTTTTATGCAGTTAGTCACGGGTGATTTAAATCATGTTCTTCCCCTTTTGGCTAGAGATTTAAAAAAAAAAAAATTTAAGTGAATATTATAACTGATGTTTTAGCTTCACCCTAGATGGGGTCCTAATCGGGAATTACAGATTAGCTTTTAGCAGAATTAGCTTTTGCTGCTGTTGTTGTTCTTTTAACCGACAATTACCAATCAACAATATTCTTGATAATTTAGTGCCTCCATGTGGCCACTATGAAATCTGCAGATTGAAGAGAAATAGCGAGAGAGAGACAGACCTTATTATGTGGACAATACATGATTGCATGCCTCTATGTTTCTTTACATTTTACCAGACACTTTAACAATTTGTTAGCTCATATTTTCAGTTAATATATCTTGTTAAAATGTTGTAAGTAAATGTATGCCCTACACACTGATTTCAATGAATGCACTACATGCTTTATGGGAAACTTCTATGCAACACTAAAGCAATATGAACTTTATACTGACAAGATTGATGGCTTTCTGCTAGGAGACAGGGGTTACCCATGTCAACCAACACTAATCACCCCTCAACCAGATCCTGAACCAGGCATCAGTGCATCAATGTGGCATACTGCAGGACGAGAGTGGAGATGAAAGTATGTTTCCAGTGCCTAAATCACCTCAGGGTAACCCTTGAGAGGGCCTGCAACATTATTGTGGCATATGTTGAGCTCTCTAATATTCCCATAACTACAGGAGAGCAACACCTTGCCCTAAAAATACAAGACCCTGAGGAAGACTTCATCCACCCTGCAGATTTTCAGGATGAAAGGGTAGTCTGAAATACTGTATATGCTGCAATGTCTTCTCGGATTAATCCACATGACATCTACCACCACAACATAAACATCATGAATAAACACGAATCACAACAATTGATTTGATCTTCTACAAAAACAAAACCAATTGTTAGGTTTTAATATTGTTCCAATACATCACATAATTTGCCCTGGCTCCTCCCACCCGCAGCTCCACCAGAGACCCTCGACCTACCAGCTACACTGGATTCCCTCGTTCTACCAGCTCACCCTTGGTTGGTTGTTGCTTCACCTCTGCCATGGACTTGTGGTACCTCTATCCCTCCACCCCTAAGGCTGCAGCGGGCTTCTCCTTCATTTCGGCATCGCCGTCTATGTTGATCATCAGCCATCACAACACCCCGGCTCCTCCCTCCATCGACCCCACTGTGGGGTGTCAACAGCGAGCTCTGGGTCTGTACCCTCAGCCTTCTTCTTCGCCTCCGGGATCTCGTCATCCCATCACCATCCCATCACCTCCTCCGTACTCCACTGAAGCCTCTTCCTTCATCTGTCTAGCTAAATATTCCATCCCTACACCTGCCCCTTTCTCCAGCCCTTCACCATCTCATCTTCCTTGCCAAAGAGGACACGCCTTCTGCGAGTTCAGTTTTCCTACCACTCTTCAATCACCATGTTTACTCATCGTCACCACAGCTGTTTCTCATTTCCATTCATCACCATGTATATTTAGTTCTCCATTTTCACTCTTGTGTGGTTGGTTGTTTGTGTTGACTACGTGTGTAGAGACGCTGCTGTTACAATAATTCATCAATGTGGATTGCCTTTCTTTGTTTTTTATTAAAGTACATTTTGAACTCTTCATCATTGTCTTCATTGGACACATAATATTAACATTACCTCTGTATGCCTCTTGGGGACTGCAGAAATTATTTCATTATCCCCATCGTCCTGTGTACTTTGGTTGAGTACACTTTATAATTCTACTTGTCATTTTCAGGTGTATTGAGTAGGTTACTTACAACTGCTTGGGGTTCTGTTGAAACAGGAGGCTCCAAAAGAAAGATATTACCATCAGAATCGGTTGGGACTAACGAAAAACCCAACCCAAAGTAAAATAAATGGAAGTATTCAAAATAGCCCATAAAAAATAACATATATACATATATACACATACTCTCCAGGTATTCCCTCAGTCGTTAGCCTTCCAGTATTGAGGCTCAGGGCCATCTCCTCTGCATTTGTCAGAGGTGGTGATGTAGGTCCCCCTGTTTTGTGAACCTCTGTCTTCTTTCTGTTGGCTGAGAAGTCAAATGAGAATGAACATTTAATTGTGTGAAAATAGGCATATGTTGAAAATACTGCTTCACTAATATTTCAAATATTTGTAAAGTCAGGTAGCTTACACCCGAGGAGAGAACAATTGTCTATGGCCACCACCTGCAAGATCCCCTTTACTTACATTGCATTCAAGGTACACATTGACATTCTAATCAGTGCTTGCTTTCCTTTGGGATCGTGGCGATGTATAATCTACTGTTTGAGCCACAGGAAACCGTTTTTGAGGTTTGTCTAGCTGTAGCCTCTCCAGCGTACCTGTTGTCACTTTCATTTGGACCAAAGCAGGTTCAACTTAATCACAATCACTTATACTTCCTAATTGGATGGATTGAAATCCCTGAAGTTTTATTGACTTGGTGATATACTGTGATGATTAAGTGTTCCCTTAATTTTTTGAGAAGTGAATGTATAAATATGTTTCTTCATTAATCATTAAATGGCCTGGAAAGGTAATTTAGGGTCAACGAGTGAATGTGTTGTTTAGAACCTTTACGACATTACTGTGAGAGACAAAGGTTTGAAAAAAAGTGAGTGTCTTGAGTGAGCAAACCGCTAATGATGCATTACATATAGATGATAATTTCACATGGCCCATGTCGAGCATTAAGGACCCATTAGTGGTCTAATTATCAAACAATATCCGTCCTCTTTCTTTGTACTAATTCAAAATTTGTTCTGCCTTCCAAACGCTTTCAAACGAGTCATTAGGGAAGATTTTCAATCAGCTAACTCCATTTGAAGCCATAAACTCTAATAGAAAACACTCAGCAGGCCAGTTTTTCACATTTTTCATGTGGTGATGACATTATTTCATGTTTTGACTTGACACTCTGCATGATATGTCAAGACTTGTCTGTGGTATACAGAACTTCCCCAAATGTGAACATGAGAAGATATTATATTTGAGTTCACATCAGCAAATTGCACATATTCATCTCTAGATATTATGCCCATGTTACAAAAGTTATTGTTGTAGAAAATTACATTTAAATATACACATTTTATTAATCTCATTGCATAAATAAACACAACCAAAACATTGTTCCTCCTATTCATCTGTTTTTAATATTTTTGGTTGAATGCATTGATCATGAAATTCATTGTTTTTACTGGAAAAATAATTTGAGGTCAGTGGCTGATTTCAAATTTGGATCATAAATGATACATGAATACACATGAAAGAATCATTCTTCATAAAAGTCATGGTCTGATTAAGAAGTTCTTTAGAAATAGACTACTCTGGAAATGTTTGCGCACTCGTGGCAGGACATATTCCATTTATGAGTTTGCCTAAGTCAACAGACACCATAGTTTCTCTTTCCAAGAGTAAAAAACTCATAATAGGACACATCCAGATCATTAGATTATCCCCGAGTTACCAGCTCAGAATCTGGAGACAGCGATTACTGTGGCTATTGCCATGCCATTCTTCATTAGGAAAAGAGTGTGATATGAGGCATCTCTAATTGGTTGTATTTAAGGATATGGCTTGAATTAAAAATAATAAGGGTGGGTCTCAAGCAGCCCCTATACCCTCAGAGTGTATAAAAGTTCCTAATGATGATCCTAATGCACTTCAAATACATTGCATTGTTGAAGATAAGGAACAGACAGTGTGGCAAATCAGCAATAAACAAATCAAGTCATATAACCATGACATGCTTTTGTGGACGTGGCTATCACAATACATAAATTCATAGGAAAGTTAAAACAGTTAACTTGTTTCCTGCATGAGGAAATAGCAATGTGCCACCCATTCTGTTCCCTTTTTTCCCTTCCTGTCATAATGTTGTAATATGTTTTAAAACCCTCCGGATAATGTGTAACAGTAAATGATATTAGAGTGTTAACTTAAAAAGATAAGGAACCCTTACACACAAAATATAGCCTATATACTTCTGGGCCTGGGAAATAAAAATGTTGTTTTCTTCCAATGAATTTGACTACTTATAGTTATGTACACAGAGTCAATTCATGGTCCTGCAAGGCCTCAAGTCGTGCAAAAATGAAAAGACTATAAATAGTAGTCAAAGACAACTGATCAGCTAAAACGATACTTGCATCCAGCTCTATGTGCATTGGACCTGGTTTTCCAATGCTAATATATGTATACTGTATATATATAAATATATACACATAGTAATCCCTCGCCACTTCGCGGTTCAAGTTTTGTGGCCTCAGTGCATCACAAATTTTTAAAAAATATTAATTGAAAAATAACAATGCAAAAATACCGCCATGTTGGCAGCCATATTGCAAAAAGCAGCGTTGTTTCATCGTGATGCGAGAGAAACGGTTTCCAGACAAATAGAGAAACTCTCTCAGAGGCTTTGTACACACCCACGGGCACTCAGACAAGACACGTGATTGGTTCCCGGCGCGAGATCGACGAATGAGAGCACAAGTGGAGTGGGAGCCTCTTCGCCTCTCTCAGAAGCAAATGTTGACGATCCCTAACTGATTTAATTGCCTCATTATACCAGTGCAGTAACACCATCATCATAATCACATTATGGTCGAACTGCACAGGTCTGTCGTCATTACTGGAGGCAAGTCTCAAGATAATACTGTCATTGATGAGTGTAGAGCACCATAATACGTATCGTATGAGAGAGAGAGAGAGTAAATGTATGATATTAAGGTTTTATTATTAAATAGAATTAATTAAAATATATTTAAAGTATAAATATACATATATTAAACATTCTGGTACCTACACACACATATACTGAAATTCCTAGGGTGATCAATCCTACTTCGCGTGCAGTCCACATTAACAGCGATAAACGAGGGATCACTGTATATGTGTATATATATGTAAATTAAACACTAATAAAAGGCGTACAGGGGTAAAAGGGCATGTGACTTTATTCCAGTTTGCACCACTAGATGGCACAAAAATTCAGCTAAAAGGCGCAACATGATAATGACATGAAGTGGTTAGATTCAGATGGTAAATATCAGTTTGGGTCTGCACCTTAGAGATAATGATGAAACCATATTAAAAAATTATATCATATATTAATCATAATAGTACATACTTTGCTTAAGTCATTGTTTTAAACAAATAGTAACTGTGACATTATTAAAACCATTCCTTTAGCTAAAGTATCTATATAATGTATAAAGCTGCATGCCGTTGAGCTGAGCCGTGTGTGGGATGTAAAAGACCCACCCAGCCACTTCATACATATTTAAGATTTTTAAATAAACTAACAAACCACTTTTACTATCGATCAATTGTGTAATACTGAAACTACACATCATCTTTGATTATTGATTGAAAATGTTTACAAATTGTAATTGTTTGGCTTGTTTTCCTGCAGTCATCCAAAAGCGTTTTCTGAATGAGCCACATGGGAGTTTGGTCACAATTATGAAGTATAATAATAATAAAAAAAGAAACAAAAAAGACATAGCCAAGGCCACCCATAGCAACACTTCATGGCAACCACATCTCAGCCTGATAGAGTTTAAGCACTTTGTACATGTTGTCTTAATTAATTATACTGTAATTCAACTGCATTCTGGTTTATTGACCGAAATAATATTGATGACTGTTGAGAGGAGCGGTTTTGGTTATTGATTTAGAAAAAGGCTCTACTCTCTGCTCATGCCTGGGCAATTATTCAACTTAATGAGCTGGCCAAAACAAGATCAAACAAATTAATGGACACATAACTGGGTTATTAGAAGATAAATATAAGTTCAAACATTTCTTCAAAGTTTTCACAGGCCTGCGCGTTTCTTTCCGACTTCAGCTGCTTATTTCCTTATCAGTTCCTTTTATTAACAGTGAATAGATAACGAAGTTCACACAGATTTCTTTGTAATGGGGTGGAGGAAAATAGGAAGCGACAGCGAGAGGTGTGACTATCAGTTTAATACAAGATCTGAGGGCTGAAGGCGTGAACTTTGAGAGAGCAGCGCTCGAGCATCACATTCACTGGGAGTTACAAGGTAGGTTCAGCGATAAATGTAGTTTTGTGCTCATTTATTTGTTTTGTGCTCATTTAGAAGCTGCTTACACTGCGAGCGAGTGACGCGACAATTCAACGCACACTTAAACGCTTCACGTGTCTGATAATAGACATCTATAGTCAGTTTCGGCTACGCGCGCAGCACATCATGTTCACGTGTTGTATAGTATACAATTTACGCTTAGCCAATCCTGTGATTAAATACAATAAAGGAGAGGTAGGATTTACATATGATCGTTTTACATAGCCTATCAATTCTTTAAAACTCAAGAGTTTGTTGGTGGTCTATCGATATGTCCAACAAACTACTCTAAATCTTGCTAGACATGCTTGTTATGTTGTAAGACAAAAATACCCAGGATATGACGAGGATCTTTACACATGCTGGAAAAACCCAATGTATGTTTTATGGGCAATAAAACTGTCTCACAGCGCAAATGAACAATATATTATTAGTGTCATGCAAATATTGCAATCTAATGTAAATAAGTAAATTAATGTTATGTGTTGTACTGCTTAGAATGATTTTATTGTTATTATTGTAATCCATTATAGGGGAAAACGGGGCTTGTCATCGCAGCCGTTTGTATCTGTGAATTCTGTCCCCCAAACTAAAATTACAATAAAATAAAAAAATTTCTTACTAAACAAGTGAACAATAAAACACACTAACATATATTCAGGCTTATTTTATAACAGTTCTTGGAAGACACTATCAAATATGTTTTAAATGTTTAAAATGAATATTTGCATTCATTTTTAAACTTTTTCATAACTGTTTTACTGTTGCTGAAAACAAGGTAGGTTACACTGTGAGAGATTACCCCATGTCTTGTTTGAGAACATGCTTTGTGGTAAAAACAGCATGCCTCCTTTGACATGTTACAATTTTTTGCATGTCACACTTCCTGGGTGACAATGGCTGTCAAGACTTTGACAATGGCAGTCTATAGTTTTTTGTGTGTGTCTATATTATATTTAAGCACAATAAACTGAGTTACTAAAAAACTAAGAATACTGGATGAAAAGTATCTTCTGGTAGTCTGACTGCAAGTCCTGAAACTACACATGAAACCATATTTGTATGTAATATGTACCCTGTGGTTTTTAGTAAATGAAGCTTCACCAGTTCATTTCCTGCTTTCAGCAAGTGATTGTAGATAAATGTGCAATGATAAATGTGCAATGATGAGAAAGAAACCTCATCAGAACATCTTATGATAATAAATGAAAGAACACTTGTGATACAATGCATATCTTCTCACCTCACAGTGTGCAAGAGAAAATAGGCGTTACAACTAGTAATGCTGCTCTCTTTCACATTCATAGTTAATTTCAACACATAAAAGAACACATGTCATCACCTATTCCTAAAATATGCAGACAACTGTTAAACCTGAAGTAAACTTTGGATTTTACATGTACGTCAGGCTAAACATACAGTATGTGATGTAAATATCAGCATTGCATACATACTGTTATCCACAACTTTTGTTTAAAGGGTAATTTGGCCAAAAAAACAAAACAAAACAGACACTGGGCAAATATGAGACGGTAGTGGAATGGAGAAAAAAAGAAGCAGCGAGGTGTCAACTTAGATGATACGCCATTCTAAAAACATAGCGCTGAAGTTCATTTGAAAGTTAAAAGGATGAATATAATTTTTTTCTGTGACACAATCAAAACATTTCCTGACCAATGTGTGAGTTTGGGGCAGTATTGTCTATTTGCCCAGGTTCAGGTGTTTGGAAAACCTGTCTTAAATGTGGTGGACATGCTTTCCTTTAACACAACTATTACCATAACAAACTATGAAGTCTTCAGTTGAAACATAGCATCATTAACACTGAGGGGAATACGTCTTCCCCAATATCCAGAGCCAGTATAGTTTTTAAGATATCCATTTTGAACTGCATTTGAAGGAATCAAAATGAATAATGCTGTCTTTTCACTCTGTTTTGTTCTCAGATACACAGACATGTTGACCACTGGAAATCAAACATACAAATTCATCGACTCAGAGTTTCGTTACACTCTCTTTCCTATATTCTATGGCGTGGTCTTTGCCTTGGGATTGTTGGCCAACTGCTACGCTCTTTATGTGCTGCACTATTTGCGGGAGTCTAAAGCTATGAATGAGATTCGAATCTATATGACCAACCTGACCGTTGCAGATCTGCTGTTCGTGTCTGCTCTACCTTTCTGGATTGGCTACTACGTGAATCATGGTGACTGGAAGTACTCAGATGCCCTCTGTCGTATCACAGGAACGTTCTTCTTCATTAACACGTACTGCTCTATTCTCTTCCTTACTGCCATCAGCATTAACCGGTACTGGGCTGTGACCAGGCCTCTGGTGGCCGCCTCTTCCGACTGCTGGAAACGTGGAGCAATTGTCTCAACAGTCATCTGGGTCGTCACTCTTGTGGCATCAATTAAATACCTCACTGACCCCGGAATCCAAGAAGATACGATTAATAACAACATTTCTCGCTGTTTCGAGGGTTATCAAGGCATGCCTCACAATGTTAGACATTCCGTGGCCATCACCCACTTCATAATTATTTGCTTGTTCTTTCTTGTTTTCGCAATGGTGATTGTATGCAACGTCTTGATCGCTCGAGCTCTTCTGTCTCAACCCATCAGTCAGCCTCGAGTCAGTACAGGAAAGCGTCCTGGCGGTACCAAGCGCAGAGCTTTGAGGTTGTTGTGTGCTGTCGTGGGAGTCTTTGTGATATGTTTCATGCCCCATCACGTGGTTCAGGGTCCCTGGACATTGTCTGTGCTGTACCTGAATTCTTGGTCCATGGAGACTCGTCAAAGCTTAAACGATGCTCACCAGATCACTCTCATGCTAATGGGGATCAACTGCCTCCTGGACCCGCTGGTGTACTGCTTCGCCACCACAAAGTTCCGCAAGTACCTCCAGAATCATTTCACAAAGGTCAAGAGTAACAAACACTCCTCACGCAATACATTAAGCACGGCAATGTCACTAAAGAGCAGAAATCAGAGCGAATTATGAATGCTGCCGAAGAGCAGAACACATAGTTGATAAGTATTTGGTCTTCATTAGAGTTTAATTTTAGCATAATTTAATTTCAGTTACAAATTAGGTTCTGTTTGGATAATTAAAGGGTTTCACCCAAAAATAAAAACACTGTTGAGAACCAAAATCGTTGAGAACCTATTTGACTTTCTTTCTCCTGTGGAACACAAAATAAGATATTCAGAAATATGTATAAACATTGTTTCACATGAAGGAAAGGAAGTAATGAAGGAAGTAATGAAGTTGGTAAATAACAGAATTTTAATTTATGAGGAAAATATCCCTTTAATGCAACCAAGACAATCCATCCCAAAATGAGCATTTTTGAAACTTTTAATGACTAAAATCAATGGCATTCAAACAACATTGGACCCCACTGACTTTCAACTGTACACTGAACACTGAAACATTCTCGAAAAATCTTTGATGTTCAGCAGAAGACAGAAAGACATGAGGTTGAGTAAAAGATGGAAAACCAATGTAGGTGGAACTGACCTATATCTATATGTGTCAAACAAACATCTTATCTTTTAAAAGATTCTTATTCTTGATAAAGATGTAGAATGAAGTTGACAAATGAGTAAAGAGAACTGGGGTTAATCTGATCAAGATTAGGTGATAAAAAAAGAAGATACATTTTTCTTTAGACATAATAGCCCATTCTAACCTTTTCAAAAATACCAGTAATCAGTTCTGGCAATTTTCTGGTAGGCCTATGAGAAATTGTAACATCCATAAATTATCGTAATGATTTTGTTTGTGAACATTCAGCATGAGCATGTATGAGCACAGGGTGTACTGACATGAAAAGTCTGGTTTGGGTCAATCAAAAAAACTCTGTTAACAGTAAGCTGAGCTGCTTTTAGTTGTTTCTCTATGTGAATATGCGCTTTATGGAAGTCTGACCATTGCTCCGTGCCTTGTGCTTGAGTTAGTTTTTCGTAGTATATACTACAACTGAAGAACCATAGGCCCTATAGGAACTACAGTAAAGGAGAGGTTGTGGTGCTGCTAAACAACCTGGATTATTTGTAATATTAATTGCACAAAAAGGTGATTTGTTGATTTGTGTCTGAAATCACTATGACAACAAAAACTGCCTTACTTCTTGTAAATTAGCTATATGAGGAACATTTCTGTGGGTTAGGGTTTAGGCGACACAGAAAATCTTCATTATTTTGCAATGATTTGTTTTCCAAATTGGGGAACTTGAGCTGCATAGACCCCTTGGAAACGTGCAATTAAACAATTGAAAATGCCCAAATAAACTGCTATGTTTTTGTTCTATAGCCTACATTAAAGGGGTCATTTTAAAATTTGAACATGACATTTTTAAAACTGTTGTATATATTATATGAGATGCACATATGATGTTAATGTGATCTTTAAATATTAACATAAAAATGTCCACAATTTAGAAGTTAAAGGCATTTTTTCCTGCCCTGATGTTATCCCTTTGAATGCTGTGTTTCAGGGTGTGTCTGCTGTGAGACTTCAGTGTAAACGCCCTGTGATTGGCTAACATCTTTCAATATGAAGTATTATATGTGGATCTCTCTCAAAAACTTTCTCTGTTTTTACTGTCTACAGCTGTCAAGTTATACGAAATGTGAAAAGTGTTGTGAATAACCTGTACTATTATATTTGGATTTATTCTCATCACGTGAAAGATTGCATTGATGAGCATTGCAGCCGATGAGTCTGTCAATCGTGTGAATGCAGTGATCTCGTTACTGCGGCGCGATTTCTGGTTGATTATGCAGTTTAACAATGTCATGATTACATCATGGGAGTTTCCAGATGAAGTGACCAGACAGACAGATTCAGCCGTTATTAAGAGAGCCTTTTTTGATCGCTTTCTGTATATGATTTACGGTAATCATAAATTTTAAATCTGAATAAATACACAGTAAATATCAAATGGTGTGTCGATCTGCATCGAATTGTGCCTTGTTTGTAAACAAATCCATGGTAAAATTATGTGACCAAAAGGACCAAATTCGTAATGAAGTGGTACATTCACACATCCTGTAGTTTTGGCAGATTGGTTTATGAGTTGTTTTTAGACTAAAAAGAAAGTTTTGAGTTTGGAAATGTATATGTTTTTAACAGTACAATGATCTCTTAAATGTCAAAAGATCAAGAGAATGTAGATTTCAGTTTGACAACATTTTGTTTCATAACATTTCACAATAAAGTTACATTTGTTAATAATTACAATTCAGTAGTATATTCATAAAGTAACATTAACCTAGACTAATCAATACTGTAAAAAAATTGTTCATTGTGTTGTTGATACCTAATGCTTTAACTGATGTTTAAGAAGTGAACTTTATTGTAAAATATAAGCCTACCTTTTGTTCTGTGACAAAATGTATGTACATATGAAATAGGGAAATAATTTGTTTTTACAAAGGAAGTTCAGTAATAGTTATTCCAAATATGAAATGTTGGTTCTTTGTTCTTAATTGTAAATCTATGAACTGCTGATCATGTTATCAACTGCCATTTTATAGTACCATGATGTTATTTAAAATGATGCAATGTATATTTTTGTGTTGTTTTTTTGTTTTCAGATATGTAAGATGATATATGTTTTATATGTATTGTTTACCTTTAATGTATTACAAAAGGTCCTTTTTGAAAATATGTGTTTAAATGACCAGTAATGTGTTGCCATTATTTATTGCTTAAATTTATGGTGTAAATATGAGTCGAGTTTTATGGTGGCACTTTAGATTAGACTAGCTCACCATGTTTCCTTGTGGTATTGACACATTTTAAAATAGCATAATGCTTGTATGACATTGGCTTCTGAAGAATCTTTCTTAATAATACACTTCTGCATTAAGCAGGAAGTTTAGCAAGAAAGTGTTTTGTATGGTCCGATTTTTAAAGAGATAGTTCATCCCAAAATTAAAGCTCTCACTTACTCTCATTATTCATGCTAACCTGAATGAGTTTCTTCTGTGGAACATGAAGGAGATGTTATTCAGAAAGTTAGAGACTTGGGTATTTGTCAATGCAGTTTAAGTGAAGTGAAACCTTTTTAGCCCTTTGCTAGAAAAGAAGAACAGAGGGAGTGAAGGATAGTTCTAAAAATACTTTTAGTCCCACATTCTCACAACTGCAGATTATGTAGAGCAACTGTGTTTTTTTTGTTTTTTTTACTGTAACTGATCATCGATGTTTGCACACATGCTGTTTACATCATGTAAAGCTTAATCTGTGCTGAAAAGGCAAAATAAAACCATTAAACTGTGTTTTTACTCTTGTGTATTCTCTATACAAAATGCTGTCCATTTTGTCTTTAAAGAAATTTATGATGATATATTCATTGGTATTCTGCTTATTATGTCTTCAAGAAAAAAGCACATAATGGGTGCTTCTCAATACTCAATTTTATGCTTGTCCTCCAGTCTGTGACACGGAGATTAATCAAAGCTAGCAATCTTGAAAGTAATCACATATTTCAACACGTCATTTTGCTTTATAATTTTTATATTATGAATTTTTTTAAATATATGGTTAAAACATTTATAATAAATAATAATAAAGCAAGATGTTCTGTTGCCCTTCTGAGCAAGAAATTATTTTAATTAAATTATAGAAATTAAATTAAGTCAAATTTATTTATATAGCACGTCATGTCACACAATGGTAACTCAAAGTGCTTTACACAGAAGGATTTAAAATATTTTTTAAGCCGCATTTGAAGGAGCTTTTCAATTGAGACAGCCTTCACTGTGCCATGGTGACAGCCTTCAGAGGATGCAGCCTCTGAATTTAGACACAACAGAAGGGGGGAGGAAACTTTCACAGGAAATATGAGCAACAATACACTGGTGCATTCTATGATGAAGTTTTTCTTAAAGTTTAGGTTAAATCTCCTAGCCCTTCACATCTGTGTTCACATTTTATTTAAATACAATAAACAACTACAAAATAAAAGTAATGGCGGCAGTAATCTCATGTACAACTGCCGCCCACAACAAACACAAAACACACCGTAAACTCCAGGCCTGGTCCTCTCGTCCTTCACTTGCGTTGCTCCTTCTTTTATGCTTCTCCTCCTCCGTGAGATATGAGGCTGGTGTAATGCGCAGGTGACGCTCATTCTCAATCACTCCACGGGCTCTTGTGACGCTCTCATGTCCCTCATAATATTTCCTTTGATTCCTACTGAGACACGAGGAAAGGAAGCATGGAAAGGAAACATCCCATGTTATTCATTTAACACTGGTTCCCTGAGAAAGGGAACAGACATTGTGTCACTAAGAGGGGTCAATGGGGAATGGAATATCCATACAGCCGCGTTGAAGGGATTAGTGCTCTAGAGCTTTGTATTCATATGAAAACCTTTAAGGGAATATAGTCATAGACTGGAGCTTCTTGAGAACGGAGGCCTCAACAAGACGAATGGAGGAGGCCTAACTAGAATCTACGCCCAGGACAGTTTCCAAGGAGGCTCACAGAGAGCCTAACCACTTGTAACAACTGAAGCTCTGAGAGCAGAGGACTCAGAAACTGACTTTCAAAGAGATATTAGCCCTAACCACATCCAAAGAAGAAGAGGTATCAAATAAGCACCAAGAAGGCTCACACAGAAAGCCAACAACTCACTGCTACTGTATAACTTAGGTCTAAGAAAGGAGGCCTCAGCAAGATGACTCTGAAACAAGAGGAGGCCTAACAATGCCCAACACACAGGACAGCTTCCAAGGCGACACCTCAGCATGGATATCTGGGAGAAAGGGAAGGCTCGTATGAGCTACATTTAAGTACCTCCAGGCAGGCGGGTGGAGAATGCTCAGACGTATCACACTCAACAACCTCATCTTGCTCATCTTGGCTTGAAGACAGAAGTGCGCTCGCTGCCAGATCAGACAATGTGAGCAATAACACATCATCCTGATCCAACAGCTTGCCCTCATCAGCAGCCAAAGAATGAGAAATATACATATCTTTCTCGAATTCATCAGCCAGCTCCATCTGCAAGCCCCACGATTTCAGTCTCCGACTCACCCTGGTGGCAGCGATACTGAATCGCAAGGCACAGATGATTGTACGAATTACCTCATGAAAAGGTACAAACAAGAGCGGAGTTTCTTCACAGAAACTCTCACACCGCACACATTCACCCCTCTCAAGGATTAAGATGGGGATAGCTTAAAAAATAAGTTTTACCTCACAGAAGAGGCGGAGATAGAGATAAGAAATTGTTGCAAAGGGAGGACTTTGCATCTTTGAACTCAAGTCTCTATTACCTTATGGTATGAATGAAGTACTAGACAGTTTCAGTTTTGAATTCAATCAACTGTTTATCGGAATTTCGATAAACAGTCGGTTGGACTGTCGATCAGATAATAAAGGTTTAAACCACTCCTTACAATCCAAATGGACCCTTTTCACAGACTGTGATTAAGTGTTTTAAAGGTCATCAACATTGTAAATACTGCAAAAACAGTTTATACTTTCTTTTAAGTATGTACATTTTATAGCACTATTCTTTGTATTTTATTATCTTTGTATGAAATTACAAACTAAAAAAACTAGTTAACACTGCTGTGAGGGTGTTTCTAATACAGCATACTCTCTTCTGACTGCCGTTATCAATCTCTTTCTCTCTCTCTCTTTTCCCTCGTTTTGAAAGCTGTGAAAACACAATTGTAGAGTTTCCCTTTCACTGCTACAGAGGCTTACCCAATTATGACAACTTACGCGTCTGAGAAATGAGTCAATGACATTTTAATTGGTTTTGGCCAATCCATTCTGATTGACATATCTATTTTTATATACGTTCTATTAGTTCAATTACAATATGATTATTGGGTTTCACATAAGCACAAATAGTGTTCTAAGGTGCACTTCTGACTGCTCATTCGCATTAGCCTAGCCCAGGGGTGGGCAAACTCCGGCCCGTTGGGCTTTTTAATAGGCCAAACTCGCCTAACTTGTATTAAACCTCCTTACATTTCCCTGTGACGTCACTCTGTCACGGCTGCAAGCAGCAGTGGTGCTGAAGCTTTGGTGGAGAGAAGGCGCGGCCCCGTCAACAATCGCGTCGCGTTCATCCCCCTTCAACAATCGCGGTGCGCAATCGCGCATCACGATCAACCCGGCCCCTCTGTCAATTTTAAGAAACCAATGTGGCCCACGAGACAAATAGTTTGCCTATTTGAGTCAGTCACCTTGGACACTAGTCGCCATCACAGCTGTTTATCATTTTCTGTTCATTACCGTATGTTCTTAATTCCCAATGTCCACCCCTCCATTCTAGAAACGAAAAGGTTTAAATCAAAGCAAACAAAGGTAACGCCACAAAGATACCGGCAAACAGCAAGTCTGCTTTAACCACCACCAGACATCAACAACAGCCAACAACCTTTTTTGAAATTTCTGCACCAATAAGAAACAAAATTTTAGAGAGTTGTTAAGATTACATTGGTGATTTAAAATATGAAATTGAATCATACGCTTGTTGACAGCTTTGGATAATTGAATGTTTCCCCATTCAAAGAGATAAGAGCTGTACTTGCGTGCTTGAAATAAATGCTGGAAAGTATTTGAAAGATGGCCGCTGAGTTCTAAAGACCTGACCTTTTCTGGTTCTTTTCAGGGAGTCATTGGGGCTGTAGTCTTAGGGTGATGGGGCTAAGTAGATTTGGGTGTCATCCGGATAGCTGTGGTAAGCAAATTTGTTCTCTCTCATAATTTTACTTAGGGGGAGCATAAACAGGTTGAATAAGAGCGGCACAAGATTTGAGCCCTGTGGGACTCTGCATGTCCACTTAGACTCATGATCCTCTCCCTTCTAAGTATGAGCTGAACCATTTGATGTCCATACCAGAAAGTCTGACCGAGTTTTCCAGCCTGTTAAGATGTTGTGATTGACAGTCAAATGCAGCACTGAGGTCGAGTAGTACTAGCACTGATATTTTGGACTTGCATTTGTGGACTCAAAAGACAATCTTGATGCAAGGAGGTATTAGCTGTAGCCTGACAATTATTCACCAAGTGCATTGAATTTTAAAACTACTTCTGTCAGTATCATTATAATTAAAATTGTGTTTTTTTTAATGTATGTGGCAATGCCATTGATTAACATACATTTCTTACTAATACACTTAGAACATTAATAATTATAATCTTTCTTGCATTATTTATGTTTGCTTTTATTTCACTAGAAAAATGGCCTTTAAATTAGAATAAAGACAGACATTCACTTTGAGAATATTTTACATTTGATTAAAGTAAATAAAGTTGTTCAATCAACTTTCATGGTAATGGTTGACAACATGCCTGGTTGTCTAAATTAAGTGGTTAATTAATTGGCTCAACAAGATTAAATGGTTTATAGTTAAATTCCACATGATGATTTAAATCAAAATGTATTGATCTCTTTGATTCAAGATTATTGCTCTTGGGTTCCATTTGCCTAAATTAAGTTGAGCGAACAAATGGGTGGAAATGGAAATTGGAAATGGGTGCCATAATTAAATTAAGTTAGACCAACGTTTTGTTTTTGTTTTTTTATGTGTAGCAGTGATTTATTTTTTAAGTGAGTGGATGTTGACATGCAATAGGCAGCAGATTGGGTTTGCCTTATGGCTTGAGAAGACCTTAGACATTCTATCATGTGATAGAAAAGAAATTGAGAAAGTGGCAGAGGTCTGGTGTGATGGCAGGGGCCAAAGAACTCTAACAGGTGGATGGCAAGGGTGATCTTGGGCCACATGCTGTGGTGGTTGTGGGTCTTGTCACTTTTAGGTTGATGTCTGGGGGCTCACAGCAATAGAGTGGAGAGAGTGATAGAGAGTCTGGTGAGAGAGGCTGTTGCTCTGGTGTTACTGGAGGCTGAAATATGTTGTCCTGTCCCTGGTGGCTTTCCAAAATGTTGTCCTTGGGTTCTGAATCTTGGAGCAGTTCTAACGTGTCACAGTCTGCCTGTGGTGAGTTTTGTGGGCAGGGCTCTGCCAGGATTTTGTCCTTGAGCAGTGATTGTTGTGGCTGTGTGGTGTTATCATTTGTCCTTGATAGGGACAGGGGCATGTCCATGTAAAGTCCTGTAGTCATTCACATACTGTCCGGTTGTTTGTGTGGCATTCAGGTTGAGTTAATTGGCACACAGTGCTGAAGAATGATAGACGAAGAAGTAGATATTGTCCTTTAGCACTCTTGCAGAAAGTTTGTTTGGATGGAGGCCATCTCGTTGTCTCTGACTCCAGAAAAGGTTGAATGTTCGTCAATGAAGTTCACTCCTTTTAAGTTGCAGGTTTTTTTAAGCCATGTCTTAAGCCCAAGCAATCGTGAACCCATTTGTTCCTCTTACTGGGAGTGGTCTGCTGATGAACAGCTGAACGTATTCTGTCAAGAACATCAAGTGTTTCGAAATGTTCATTGAAATCCCTCTTAAGGAGTTCTGACTTCTCTTTCTGAATATCATACTTCCCTTATGAATAAGTGGAGTGAATTTGAATAAGTGAATAAGTGAATTTGCAGTCTTATGTTTCATCAGTATGTTCTGAAGTTCCCTGTATATTCAAATCTCACATGTAATCTCACAGTTTCACATCTAATCTCATTGGACTCATATAAAAATCCCAAAAGCACACATGATTCACATATTTCACATATTCTTTTAACACATTTCCCACAGTTTCACATGTGCAAAAACATGACATTGTGAAATTTATGTCGGGTGTTTCTCTATATTCAAATCGATGTTTCATTGCTCCTCTTATCTCCAATCCATGACCTGTAATCTAATTGAACTCAGACATCTTGAGGGGCATCTCAATTCTGTAATTGCACCGCAAGAAAGGAGGAACGAGGAAGCTTCCCGAGGAGTCATGAGGGATGATACACAGGTGTTGCCTTTCCTTGCATAAGGGGGTTGAGCTAAGACAGGAGACAATTAAATGAGCATGTACAAATAAGAAATGAGAAACACCCATCATGTTTAGACTTCTGCTTCAGACACTGGTCACCCTGGACCATAGCGCCCTCTAGGTGACTCAACACAAATTCACATTCAAAAGGGAACATTTATAAACATATACAGTATAAAATAAATGAGAAGCAATCATGCATGCCTGTGTTCACAGTTCCTATAAATGTAAACGTATCTTATTTTTTTTCACAGAATATGAAAGTCAGTGGAGTTCAATGTTTGTTAAGACCTTACTGATTTTAATTTTCACTGTAAACAAATGACGACATTTTTATTAATTTTGGGTGAACAACCTTAAAGTACTATGGGCAGAATCTGTGGCCTGCAGTTCAATACAGTTCAAATGTTCAAGCAGAACATTTTGATGACAAAATAATGTGTTTATAATAATATTACAGATAACAGCCAAAACAGCCAATGGGCTTTAAAGTAGAAAATGAAAAAAAGTGAAAAGGTATTTATGTCCAAGCACTAACATTCTAACATTAATTTTGCAGTTATTTCAGCCTAAATCTTGTTTAAATCATTAAAAATATATATTTTAAAATTACTGGAATAAAATCAACAAAAATTTGTTTAGGATTTAGCTATTCTTTCTGAATAATTGCAAATAGTATTCCAATAATTCAAATGTATGCAGTCTTCATTTCAATATACTAGAATTTAAATCAAAATTATTTTTGGTTACTTCCACAAGAAGACATAATATCATTGATTGTACTTAACTGTATCTTAATACACTGCTTAAACAAACTGAGTTTCTGAGTTTCTTTTTGTTTCCCTTATCTGGACCTCCAAAGTATACCTTTGAGGTGTATATAATAAAATTAAATAAAAACATTATCTTGGAGCTTGATGCTTCAAATAGATTCCAGATGACCAAGTCTATACTGTTTTACAACCAGATTGTTATTAGATTAACCAAGTTCAGTTGTTCAGATCTTGGTGGAAACCTTGTCTCATATATGATTGTTCACTCTGAGAAAACCAATATGCTTGTGACTTTTGCTGGCAATAATAAAGAGGTAGGTAGTTCATCTTTGTCTGTCTATTATTCATAGCTGAAATCAGATTTAATAAAATTATTTTAATTAACCCACTCATTAAAAATAATATCCAAATATTTTTGTTAAATCAAAACAATTTGTATATTGTTTTCTCCAAAGAAACCAATATTATGTTTCAATTGTACTAAATGTTTGTGTGTGCTATTTAAAGTTTCTCATTTTGAAGGAGCCAATTTGATTAATTCTAATTTGTTGCCACAATTTTATAGAGCAGATATAATGAATTTTTTTTTACAGTGTAAAGAGATGCAGTGAAATTAATCATATTTATGTTTTACTACTGGCCCTGTAGACTAAAATAAAAGGGAAAAAGTATGCCAAAAGCATAACTATCCTGCTGTTTATCTGGAAACATGTACAATAAATATATATAGTAATAAAATAAGTTTAATTGGTTCAACTTATCTTTAATGTTGATGTCACGAATGAGTGCCGGTATGCGATGCGGAACGAGGACGCAGGCAGAACTTCAGGTAAACAATGCTTTATTCTAAAGACAGGAAACATCCACACACAACAGCATACACGAACATACAATAACCAACAAAGTACAATAGGACAGGAGGGAGTATATATGGAGACACAGGATGAGGAACAGCTGGTGAAACTTAATGACATTAATTACAAGACAGGTGTAGGGAGTGAGATGATGACACGGACAGGAACACGTGTTACAGTTGAAAATGTGTGTTTTTCTTACTACTTTTCTGTAATATGTCAAATTAATCAGTTATCTTCAGAAGGACATTCTCATTAAGTATATGTGAAATAAAGCATAAAGTCTGTATATAAAAGCTCTGTTTAAAATAAAGCTATTAGAAAATGAGGTTATATTTATCATGACAGATCTTGCAGACCTTGCAGCCTTGCTTCTGCTGTAGTATAACAATATACTTAATAATAAAAAACTGAAATAGTATAACACGTGGGTTTTACAATTCTCTACCCAGCAGAGGGAGCCCTCACTCAACTTATAAGAACTCTGCAACAGTTTAGTTCATCTTTAGTTCCATTATTCTTACATCTTAGCAATTTCTCACATATATTCACACTGAATAGAGTATATTACTGCACCCCATGTAGATGACAGTGGAACAATGGAACATTTTCTTTGTAAAATAGTATTACAATTCCAAATAACTATTTTCTGTTTTCTATTTTAATATATTTTTTAAATATAATTTATTCCTGTGATGTCAAACAACTGGCTGAGGAATCTTTAGTCCAACCACAGACTGAAGGTTTGGCAACAGGGTGGGGTGATTATCATGCCGTATTTGCTACTCCCATTTCAGAACTCGGCCATGAAACCAGTGCTGTAGCAGCCTCATATGAAGAAATCCAAGCTCCGTTACTGAGGCTGCCATATGTCCCAGGAACCACTAAAAATGTCAGTGGGGCCACTTTCCTGCCTTTGAGGGAGTTAATGCAGTTCAGCACTGACTGAGCACGCTCCTTTGTGAGGCGTGCTGTGAGGTTGACTGATTTCAGCTCCAAACACAGAAAAGAGATCCTTGGCATGGGGTAGAGTTTGCTCTTTTCCCAGTTGACCTGAAGCTCTAACTGGATGAGGTGCAGAAGCACAAGGTCCCTGTATTTGCATAACTATTCTCACGAGTGTACCAGAATGAGCCAGTGGTCAAGATGAGAACGCCTCTATGACATTCGTAAAGATGCAGGGTGACAGGGAAAGCTCAAAGGTGAGGAACTTGTACTGGTATGCCCTCCCCTCGAATGCAAAGCGTAGGATTGGGCTGTGTTGAGGGAGAATTGAGACATGAAAGTACACGTCCTTCAGGTCGATCGCTGCAAACCAATTTTGGGGACGGATCATTCGAAAATGCGTTTCTGCTCAGCCTGATACAAAACTTGCATGTCCAAAAGATGTGCTGCAGCCGACCGTGGGGTGGAGGCAGCAACGGGCCGCCGGGGCAGGATATGCTCCGGCTACGTAGCTAATGAGGCCGGTCTGGGATATCGGGGAGTTGAGAAAACGATATTTGTCGGTCCCCTGCATGTCAGCCAGGTTCAGCCAGAGATGACGATCCTGGACGCATGGTCTTACGTAGCTCGTAGGGTAAAGTCCGTCGCTGTGCGCAGTTACACCTGGGTCAGAACTACCCCTTCTGTCAAGGCCTTAGCGTGATAGATTGCAGGAGGGCCATGGCACACAGGACAGAAGTGGCCTGGAGTTGCGGATTACCTCGACAGTCAGCAATGCTTTGTGGACACAACTGCATCACTACTGCACACTGCACGAGGGGGAGATGTCCACATGCCCCTTGGCAGCCCCACCATTGAAGGTAGTGAGGGTGGAGGAGGTGCCTTCCACCAACTGGTAACCTGCTCAGAACCAGTGTGGGCCATCCCGAGATACCAGCTGTCCAACTTTGAGGGTTTGGGACACGGTGGAGGTCTCCACTCGAGTATGAGTTCTCAGTGGCCTTGGAAAGCATGGCTGTCAGCTCTGGGTCAGCCTCGAACAATGCTACCGGTCCCCGAAGGGATTTATGCAGCCGGGTCTTCATCCCGGAGGACTCTAGCCAACTCTCCATGTACAGATTCCCGGAGCTCCAAATAAAACAATGGAACCCTTATTAGAAGGACCATTAGAAGGACCTGCAACCTCATCCGAAAACTCGAAAAGCTTGCTAGCAAGAGGAGTGAGGGGCCCATGGAGATTGGCTTGGCAGGTTTGCACACACTGTGATCCTCAGTGCCTATTCACTAAAGTATAGTGCTACGCACTAAAGTAGCCCTCTGCTGGCCAGCAGAGGAACTAGTGATATTGGAGTCTTGACCGCAGCACCGAGATGGTCATCTTCCTACAGTGGGTGGATGACTCATTCACGAACGACACCTCAGCGTGCTTTAATCCCAGACACATGAGGCAGTGATCGTGACTGTTAGACTGGGGCCAGGTAACAACCATATCCAGAAACACATGGGTGGAATGACATGTTTAAAAGCTACATTGTCAGACTCATGTTTGCTCTTTTATGAAAATGCTCTTTTTTTAAGAGCTGAAGCGCACAGGGGATGTTTGCAGCACAAATGAACAGGACTAAGCCTCCAGCTGTGTGTTTGAGGAAAAACGCTCTTTCTGCGGCAGGAAGCAGCGACCACTGCTGAAGCACCATCACTCGCAACACACTGAAGAGGAATCCCCACAACTCACAAGCACACTCGTTGACGATATATGCGGTTAGAACATAGATGTCAAACTCAAGGCCCGCGGGCCACATCCGGCCCGGCGTGTAATTATGTCCGGCCCGCGAGAGCATTTTATTAATGGCCCGCGAGATGTCCCGCGCTCCAGCTGACTCGCCGAACACTTCCGCTAATGATGCTTCGCGCTCGTACCGCGCGATTGTTATTGTCAATTATCCATAACTGTTCAGGCTCGGTACACAGTGCTTGTGCGCGAAATTCAGGTGTTGATCATCGGATGAGAAGAGCCCGCCCTCATGGCAGAACGTCTTCTTGCATGATTGACAGGTCAGACAGCATATCAGCGTGGGTTATATGCGGGAAAATACGGTATATGTTTACTGACATACTGCCGGTATACCCGTGTGTCTCATTTGCGGAGCTAATGTGGCAGTAATTAAATAATTTAATAAGACGGCACTATAAGACAAATGACATAAGAGCAAATTCAACTGAATGATTTGATTTGTTATTGCTGAAAAGCAAAAATTGTATTTAGATTTCCAGGTTTTGTTATGCAGCATGTCCATATTTAGAATTTGTATAATTTTGACAGGATATATTTTTATGGAGAGCAAAATCTTTTATATATAAATCTTTTTAAGTTTTATATAAAATGACATAAGAGTAAAGAAATTTGAATGTTTGTTCTTTTAACTTTTACTTACTTTTACTTTACTTGTTTACTTTATTTCTAACTTGTATAATTTAGACAGGATATATTTTTAAAAAATTAAGTATTTTAAAAATATTTTTATATTTTTAAGTTATTTAAGGTATAAGTTGATTTATTCCAGAATAATATTTCTGTCTGTTTTTATTCACATCTAATTTAAAAAAGGTAAGTTTTAAAAGTTTAGTTTTAGTGTTTTCAATAAATGTTTATCTTGTTCGGCCCGCGGCCTAAAGTTTTTTGGGATTTTGGCCCCCTGTGCAATTGAGTTTGACACCCCTGGGTTAGAAGATGAACTGCTTAGCTCTCATGCGAAAACTTAAATGTGCGATCGCACATGCTCTTCCTTATTTACCCGCTTGGCGAGACAGAACGCGCGATAGAAATCTCACAGGCGAGATCCCAATTCATCAATTCAGTTCTGACGTAACGTCCACAATTGCTGAAACAACAGCCAAAACTACCTTCACTCAATCTACAGCTGAATCCACACCCTCAGAACCTACAGCCGAAGCCTCAGCCACAGAAATGACATCTGAGTCCACAAACACTGAAACTACAAGAAACCACAGAAACACCAGCCAGGTCCACAGCCATAGAATCTAGTCTCACGCCTGTATAAATCAGCAGTAGGCAACCGACTAAAAAGATAATAGCTAACCCTGCACCCTAGGGCTAAGATCAGACTGGCAAGTTTGTGTCCGTGATATCCATGTAATGGTACCAGCGTATAACTAACAAATTAATGTATGGTATACCCAGAATAATCAAAGATCCAAAATTAACATTTAAACAATATTTAGATTATTTCCTAAATATAAGCTTATTCTAAATGTAATTTATCTAATTAAGCACAGAACTAGAAACAAATTGAAACAAAATACATTAATATAAATCACTTAATAAATGAAGTGAACTTCACAAAAGCACACACAAAAAAAAAACATATACACATTACACCCTCACGCACACTATTAAATTCATTAATTGGTCCATTGGTCCTTACACAACTATAGAAACTACAGTCGAAACCACAACCACAGAATCTACAGCTGAATCCACAACCATAGAAACTACAGACAAAATCAGAACTATAGGCGATATCACAATCACAGAAACAACAGCTGAAATCACAACAAAAGTCTACAACATAGGAAACGTCTCAGGTTACGTATGTAACCATAGTTCCCTGAGAGGGAACGAGACGCTGCGTCTTTCGATCGCTTTGGGGAATGCTCGCGTGTTTGCCTCGCGAAGCACAATATGTAAACTTCCGTC
Organism: Rhodeus uyekii; assembly: GCA_037043235.1. Taxonomy (NCBI): domain Eukaryota; kingdom Metazoa; phylum Chordata; class Actinopteri; order Cypriniformes; family Acheilognathidae; genus Rhodeus; species Rhodeus uyekii. The sequence goes on along the minus strand of JAWRVZ010000002.1, from coordinate 4,618,170 downwards.
GCGTACGTGAGTGACGGTCGCGGCTCGGTGACGTCACAAACCAGGTCATAAAAGAGCGCTGGAACCCGGAAGCGGCAGCTTAGAGTTGTCTGAAGCAAGCCCGGAAGGCGCGAGGAGCTGAGGCCAAAGACGCAGTGTCTCGTTCCCTCTCAGGGAACTATGGTTACATACGTAACCTGAGACGTTCCCTTTCAAGGGAACTCGCGCTGCGTCTTTCGATCGCTTTGGGGAACGATATACCAACGCCACCTCAGTGACGAAGGCCGACGAGTGTCTCGTAGCTCACTACGAGAGGACCCGTGTTCCCGGAGCGGAGTTGAGGTCAAGCTGGTAAAACCTCAGAAAGGTATGCGGGGAAGACCAACCCGCTGCATCACAAACATCAGATAAAGACACGCCTGATATAAGGGCCTTAGAGGCAGCCATACTCCTTGTTTTTAAATTCCTGGTCCTGGTCACCGAAGGGGGGAGGGCAAAAGGCCTGCAGCACGATAGCCCTGGCCGCATGAGTGGGCACTTTGGGCACATAGCCTGGCCTGGGATGGAGGAAGGCTTTTACCATCCCAGGCGCAAACTCAAGGCAGGAGGGAGCTACAGAGAGCTCCTGTAGATCCCCAACTCTCTTTAGCGATGTTATGGCTAATAAGAACAAAGTTTTCAAAGTGAGGAATTTTAGATGAACCTCATCCAAAGGCTCAAAAGGTGCCTGGGACAACCCCTGGAGTACCAGGGATAAATCCCAGGTAGGAACCTTGGGCTGTACTGCAGGCCTCAGCCTAATAGTACCACGGAGGAAGCGAATGACGAGGGGGTCCCTGCCAATAGACTTGCCACCCAGAGGAACGTGGTAAGCGGCTAAGGCAGCCACGTAAACCTTCAGGGTGGAAGGGGACAGCCCTGCAGCGAATCTATCCTGCAGGAACTCCAGCACTTTGCCAATGTGACAGGTAACTGGGTTCACCTGCTTCTCGCTACACCAAGAAGTGAAAAGTCTCCACTTCAGGGCGTATAGCTTCCTCGTGGAGGGAGCTCTGGAGTGGAGTATGGTCTCCACAACCTCGGTTGAGAGACCTGAATCTATGAACTGGGCCCCCTCAGAGGCCAAGCCCACAGTTTCCAAAGTTCTGGGCAGGGGTGAAGAATCGAGCCCGCTGCCTGAGACAGGAGGTCCTCTCGAACTGGGATCTCCCAGGGGACTCCGTCCAAAAGTGACACAAGAACCGAAAACCACACTCTGCCCGGCCAACGTGGAGCAACCAGTGTGAGACGGACCTTGTCCCGGCGAACTCTCTCCAGAACTCCCGGGAGCAGAGCAATCGGGGGGAAAGCGTACAGGCATAGCCTCGGCCATGTCTGCACCATGGCATCCAGCCCGAGTGGGGCTGGATGCAGAAGTGAATACCACAGAGGGCAGTGAGTTGTTTCCTCGGACGCGAACAGGTCTACTTGTGCTCGGCCGAACCTTAACCAAATCTGCTCCACCACCTCGGGGTGGAGCCTCCATTCCCCGGGTCTCGGCCCCTGCCTTGACAGAAAGTCTGCTCCCACATTCTGGGTCCCAGGAATGTGAACTGCCCGTAGATGGAGCAGTTTCCCTTGGGACCAAAGGAGGATCTGGTTCGTGCCGCCCTGATGATTTATATAGGAGACCACTGTGGTGCTGTCGGTCTGAACAACCACATGATGGCCTCTGAGGTCTGGGAGGAACGCTTGAAACGCTCTCCAAACAGCCATCATCTCCAGCAGGTTTATGTGCCAGGAAAACTGGTGTTTGTGCCACAGACCTTGGGCAGAGCGATCCCTCAGGACCGCTCCCCAACCCGTGAGGGAAGCATCCGTCGATAGCATGATGCGTCGACAAGGAGCTCCCAACACAGGTCCTTGAGACAGAAACCAGGGCTTCTTCCACATATCCAAGGCACGTAGGCATCGGCGCGTGACCTTGATAGTGCGGAAAGGGTTGCCCCTCGGGGAAAACCCTCTGGTTCTGAGCCACCACTGTAGTGGCCTCATGTGTAGCAGCCCGAACGGGATGATGCTGGAAGCTGCTGCCATGAGGCCCAGCAGTCGCTGAAAGTGTTTTACAGTGATGGACTGGCCTATTTTGACTTTCTTCATGGTTGACAGGACCGAATCGATGCGGGCGGGGGATAGCCGCGCCGTCATTGAAACAGAGTCCCATATAACGCCTAGGAAGGTGGTTCTCTGAAGAGGAGAAAGCACACTCTTCTTCGCGTTCAACCTCAGCCCCAGCACTCTCATGTGTGCGAGAACAACATCTCGATGCTGAACTGCTAACTGTGGCGACTGGGCCAGAATCAGCCAGTCGTCGATGTAATTTAATACTCTTATGCCTTGGAGGCGCAACGGGATTAGCGCTGCGTCCATGCATTTCGTGAAAGTGCGGGGTGATAAAGCCAGGCCGAATGGAAGTACTTGATATTGGTACGCCTTCCCCCCAAAGGCGAACCTGAGGTACTTCCTGTGCTGTGGAAGGATGGAAATATGGAAGTATGCGTCCTTCAGATCGATAGTGACGAACCAGTCCTCGGACCTGATCTGCGTCACTATTTGTTTCAATGTCAGCATCTTGATCTTCAGCTTCATGACCGAGCGATTCAGAAGGCGCAAATCCAGGATGGGCCGCAATCCTCCATCCTTCTTTGGAACGAGGAAGTAACGTCTGTAAATGGTACATGTTCTATGGCCCCTTTCCTCAGTAGGGAGTCTACCTCCTGTTCCATTACCAGAGCCTGCTCGGGGTCCACCACTGTGGGTAAAACCCCATTGAACCTGGGCGGGCGAGACCTGAACTGGATCGAATACCCTTTCTTTATAATTCGCAGGACCCACTGAGAAACTTCTGGAAGACATGTCCATGCCGGCAGAAATTCTACTAGGGGAACCAGCCTCTCGAGGCTGGCCTCCGGTATCTGTGTAGCACACACTCGAGGGCCCGGTTTTCTGGGGAACGCCTGAAGTGAATGCTCTAGGACCCTCCTTGGAGGGGGCGATCTCCTCAGTGCAGCCGGTGTAACGGGCGGCAACTGAGGAGGGACGCCTCCAAGAGGCCTGACGCATCTGGCGTCAGGGCCTCTTTGAGGTAGCCTTCTTGGCGAGGATGACGGTCCTCAGATCCGTCCTCCTGCCAGAAGGCTGAGGCTGGGAGCGCCTGCCCGACCCCCCGGTTTTCTGGGGAGGTTGGCAGGTTGAGACGCTCTGCCTTTGAGCGGCCCGCTGGGCGTATGAGGAGGCCTGGGGTTGTGGCTGGCTCACAGCCCCAGGTTGAGGGCGACGAGGCAAGAGTACGTTGAACGCCACCTGTTGCTTTGCCGCCTCCTGGAACTTCTCGACGACCGTTTTTACTGAATCACCGAAAAGCCCAGAAGGCGACAGAGGGGCGTCCAACATAAAGTTTTTCTCCTTGTCCTTCAAAGTCGTCAAATTTAACCATAGGTGCCTCTCCGTGGCCACACAGGCTGTCATGGAACGGCCAATAGATGCGGCCGTTTCCCTGGTGGCCCGGAGAGAGAGGTCTGTGGCTTTGCGTAATTCTGCCACAGCCTGCGGACCAATGCCCCCGCCCTCGTCGAGGTTCGCCCTAATTTACTTTTTCGGGGACGAACAACAGTACTTTCTGCTGGCCACTCGATGTTTAAAGTGGCCACAGTGCGAGTCACTACCTCGAGCAATTCCTCATACGCTGGAGAGGGGGTTGGCGAATCCTCGCTCTCCATGTCGACACTGCCAATGTCCAACTCCTCAGAGCTAGACAATTGTAGTGCCGGTGCTTCAGCTTGGTCGGAAGTAACCGCCCTCGAGCGTGCTTCCGAAACCTCGCATGAAACACTGGATCCGCCGGCTCACGAGCGCTGACCTAGCATGCTCCGCTCCCAGACAGACTACACATAACAAGTGTGTGTCTCCCCCCAGAGATAGCGAGGGCAAGGAGACGCACACTGTTTGAAAGTCTGATCTGCCATAATATATAATAGTATATAATATATATATATAATATATAATATATAAGAGGTCCCTGATTTTTAAACTAGATAGGGATATCACTCTCAAAATAGCCAGCTCAACACACACACACACACACTCTCTGACACTGTGCTTGCGAAGACAAAAAAAGCTGCCGCTTCCGGGTTCCAGCGCTCTTTTATGACCTGGTTCGTGATGTCACCGAGCCGCGACCGTCACTCACGCACGCGACGGAAGTTTACATATTGTGCTTCGCGAGGCAACGCGCGAGCATTCCCCAAAGCGATCGAAAGACGCAGCGCGAGTTCCCTTGAAAGGGAACCACAAATACAGAAACCACACCTGAAATCACAGCATCAACCCTGTCCCCAAAAAAGAGGGAACGTTTTGTCAAAATGTCTTGCCTGAAAGCCCAATCACCTTCGAGTCGTAACAAAACAAGCCAATGGACATAGCATGCCACTCCATATACATATGAGCATATAAGTGTAATGGACATTTTTCTGTATTTATTATACATAAACTGTGTATATAGGTAAACAAATAGGGTGCTTTCACTAATATAAGGTTGCATAAGCTAGTTCAAATGAGGACATGTTAACTTAGTACTAGCAAATAAATACTACACAAGGCCATTTCTCTCTCTCTTCTCTCTTTCTCTCTTTCTCTCTCTCTCTCTCTCTCTCTAAAGGGTATGGTTGCAAATTGTAAGAGTTTCATAAACTCAGCTGCTGGCCAATAAGATAAAAATGGGCTGCCTGGACATAGAAGACTGCCTTCTCACTGTTGAACACCATTCTTGCAATAATTAAAAAGTTTCATCTCACAGTACTGGGTCTTTGGTCTCATCTTTTGCCCTAAGGGATAGCGGGGAAATTTCCATGACAATAAGGTAGCATGCAACTCACTCATTCAAGTTTGCGCTGAGGAGCTGAGATGGGGGACTGGGCCATTCAGCTGTGTTACAGGGATTATGGCAGGTGGGACATAACGCCTCTGTTCCCTCCAGCAGGGAACAGGGGTTACATTAGTAACATAAAGATGTTCCCTGTCAGTAGGTCACATTCAACATTACATCAGTACTAACACATTGGGATTCCTCGAAATTATACTCACCTGTTGCCTCCAGGTCCTTGTGTTCTTCAAGGTGAGGTCAAAACCAATGGACCACTAGAGAACTTCATCCTCCTCTAGATGATGAGAAAAATGAAACTATGAATATGAAATGAGACAGGCAACAAAAAAGAAAGAGCAAAGAGAAAGCAAGACAAATTAATTTGTCTGCTCCGAACAGTTGAACTGAAAGTGTTTTTACTAAAAGACTTATTACAGCAATCAATTCACTTTTGATTCCTTTGTCCCTCAGAAACCAATTAGTAAATTTAATTTCACTCAGATTTACTACGGTCTAACTTAGAACGGGAATGTAGCTCAGAGGAAACTAAAGAAGACTATTGATCTGATGCTAATAAGAAATTCTACACGATTTTTTCACAACAGTTGAGATGGGATAAGTCGAAACAGAGAATAATGAAAAACCCAAGTTTTGTTGCTCAAAGTAAATGTTTGATTTCCCACTGGGAGAACTATAGTAATCATATTCCACATTCCCTTTGAGCGCAGCTCAGCAGTTCGCTCATAAGGCCTGTCTTATAATTCTAATGAATAATCATGGCCACTGTGCTGCTATGTCTGCATTTATGCTGTCATTGAACATCCGTCCTGAAATTATACCTGCAGTAAAAAATCCACCACCAGATGACAGCAACAGGCAACAAATGACACCCATCTGAATGACTCTGGGAGCCACTTTGTATAGCTGAAGCTGTGCGGGTCATTGCATCATAATGACATAGGAGAGGCAGCACGGATTGACAGTGGCATACCAGAATGCCAAAAGAGTTTCACTGGTAGTTCTTCTGACAGAGTCAACATTCGTTCAGTCAGTCTGAGGACTATTGTTTGTAACAGCCGTAACAAGAAGTCATGCTGGCACAGTTAAATGGCCTGTCAGAACCTCGCACATTGTAGTGTCTGTGTTGGCTTCTGTCTCTGCTGCCAGACACGTCCGCGTCCCGCAAATAACAACTGCGTGTCTCCGTTCATCCCACCCCACCCCACCCTCGCACCTGCCCTGGTCGTTCACTTAGTATGAGATGAGATGCCATTCATGTGTTTGATGGCGCTGCATGTGTGGATTCCTCCCCTGAGGCAGAGGAATGACGCTGTTTATCATGAATGGGGGTTTTGCAGTCTCATCATCCATTTTGTGGGAAGCTGGCGCACAAGGGGGAAATTGGATGTCAACTGTGTTTGTCACATTAATGGGAAACATGTGTGATTGTGACAGACAGGAGCTCGCTGTGGCGCTTCACTGCTTACTGCTTCCCTTAGAGCCCTCCAGAGAGAGAGAGAGAGAGAGAGAGAGAGAGATCAGAAGTAGATAGGGAGAAAGACAGAAAAAAGCAAAACAGATTCTGTCCGATAGATTCTGCCATTTTCCTGACTAAACCAATGAGGTCTACAATAACTGGATAAATCCATTATGGTGTTCTCCAAGTATTGTAGGATAAAGCTAATTTCAGTTTATAAAGAAAGAGGATTTTTGCATCTGCATTGTGTAGTTAATTGTAAATATTATTCATAGCTACTGTAATGGAGGCCAGCTAGTAAGATTTGTGCAGGTAAACCTCACTCCCTTGATTTCAAGAGGCGCACTAGCAACTAGCAACATTATTTACAGTCCTTGTTAGCGTACCTGCCTCCCATGCTGGCAACCCGGGTTTGAAGTCCACATACAGAAGGCAGAGTAAGACCTTGAGGGGTTATACTTGCAAGAAAGAGAGATAGATTTCAGTGGAATTATATGACTTGCAAAAAAGGTGAGTCTGAACTGCACCACTGAGGTAAGATTTGCAGATATTTCCAAGTTTAAGAGCTATCAATGTTTCAGTTGACACTTTGTATGCTTTGAGCTGTTAACGAAGTGGACTCTCTCACTCAACAAAGGTATAACTTTGTACTAAAGAAGATACAAACCATTGTCACTGTTAATGGGTTTGAATTGTACACTAATATAAAGTATTGTAATATTGTACACTTGATCTGAACAAGTATGTACCTTCATTTCAGTTGTAGCATAAAAGGTACCAAACATCATTAAAGTTAGCCAGGCAAGGCTAGTTCAAAATTAAAAACAAGTTAAATATACTTTACAAAATAACACTAATTAGACTATTTGAAAATAAATTGTATGAAGAATAAAATAAAATAAATAAAAAATGTTTTGTTTGTTTTGTGTGTTTGGCGTGCCATGCAAATGGGGGCCCAAAATATATAACAACTATTGTTGGTCTGTAAACTTTTGAAACACATATGACGCGAGTCTGAGGTCTAATTGGCTTGGTTCTGATTGTCCTTGGGGCGCAGTGACCCTCCTCCCACTTTTGATTTCAGCGAGTTGGCAAACATGACAAGACTTGCAGAACTCAGAAACACTGGACTTCAATCTAGGCCAGAAGAAGTACCGAGAAATGCGCTTGTAGGTCTTATTTACTCCCAGATGTCCAGAGAGAGGATGCTCATGGGCAAGCTGTAATACCTGAGAACGAAACTCAGAGGGTAAAACTACTTGTAAAACAGTAAAAGCATCATCTACATCATGCGGCCTCCAACGACGCATTAGGACATCATCTTTCCACATAAAAGCAGTTCTAGCGCTACTCGTACCATCAAACTGAACAGCAGCTTCTTTGCAAGACGTTAGGGATTTGTCAGACCTTTGTGCAACAATTAAGTGTTCTCTATCAAACTTCAGAGCTTCATCCTTTAAAAACACAGCATCATCAGGAGTTGGCTGCGGTGCAATCGATAGAGTACACTCCAAGGAATCTTTTTCAGGACCCATGAATGAGTCATCCAGATTCACAGTCTCTTTCCACTTCTGTGTCTGCGCACGTGTCACTGCACAAGCAGGAAAAACAGTAGGGAAATGCGTAGATACATCAGGTTCAGGAGAGATCTCTGGTGTATCAACAACAATTGGGGAGGGAAAAACTTTACCACCTGCTAAGTCATTCCCCAATATAAGGCTTACACCTTCTACAGGTAACTCAGTTCGCACACCAATATGAACTAAGCCCGTCACCAAATCAGACTTAAGATAAACTTGGTGTACCGGCACTCGCACACATCCCAACTCAATTCCTCGTACCAACACATCTGCCCCAGTGTACGTGTCGGCTGAGAACGGCAAGGCATTGGCCAAAACAAATGATTGATTCGCCCCCGTGTCTCTTAAAATCGAGATGGACTTACCCAGAGAGTCAGTGCAAAGGGAAATAGATCCAGTAAAAAGGAAAGGTTCATACCCAGTACTCTTAAGTGGTATGGAACAGCTTTCAGGGTTCGAGACAGTCTGAGCCAAGGCCACACCCTTCGACTTCCCAGCAGCATTTTTCTGCTTCCATGCTGCACAGTCAGAAATCAGGTGACCTGGATCTAAACAGTAAAAACAGACACGTTTGTCATTAGACTGTTTTAGCTCAGTTTTATGACTCTTACCTGTCGCTTCTCTTAAAACATTGGACATTTCTTTCTCTGCTTGCTCACGGTTAAAAAACTGACGTTTGGGCTGGCGTGAAGGAAATACCATCTTGTGTGTGAGTACGAATTCATCTGCTACTACAGCAGCATCGGAAAGAGTGTTTACCTTTTGCTCATTCAAATGTACAACCACAGTCTCGGGCACACAATTTTTAAAATCTTCCAACAAGATAAGCTCCTGCAGTTGCCCAAAACTAGTGACCTTATTTGAGAGACACCACTTCTCAAAGAGGGTTTTCTTCTCTCGCGCAAACTCCACATGTGTTTGTTTAGAGGTTTTCACCAAGTTTCGAAAACGCTGACGGTAGGCTTCAGGAACCAATTCATACGCTCTTAAAACTGCAGTTTTGACAATGTCATAGTCAAGTGACTGCTCAATTGGGAGTGAAGCGCAAACTTCCTGTGCCTTACCCACAAAGTTACATTGGAGGAGAAGAGCCCACATGTCCTTCGGCCATCCTAACTTTGCAGCAATGCGTTCAAAAGCAGTGAAGTACGAGTCTACCTCCGCTTCTCTGAAAGGGGGTACCAGTTTTACATATTTCACCACATCAAAAGTTGCTTGGGTATTACTACCTGGGTCATAACTGACAGTGCTTGAATGAGACTGTACTCGGTCAAACCTGGGTGTAGAGGGCGCTCTCGAGCGTGGGAGTGGAACAGGCTTCTGTCGCATAGCTTCTAGCTCTAGCGTCTTAAGCTGAATATCACGATGAGCCTCAACCTCTAAAGTACGTAACTGTATGACCTTGATATCATGCTCTTGTTGTTTCAGGGCCAGATCAAGTTCTTTTAGCTTAATTGCAGTCTCTGGATCTATTCGAGATCCAGCAAAACTTGCGATCGGAGTCTCAGTTATCTCACCAGTTACTTCCAAGGACGACTCATCTGGTAGTATACCTGCCTGGACCAACTCATTGTACAGTGTCTCTTTGATTACACGCTTAGTAGAATCTTTAGACACAGCCACATTGAAAAAGTCAGCAATTAACAACAAATCTTTTTTCCGACACCGATTAAAAACTTCCAGCGACGGTGCAAGTGTAAATGCCAACAGATCGAACTCCATCTTAATGAATGCAATCTGCCCTCAGCAGCAAAACTGAATTCGGAAGAATTAATCTCCACAACAATGAAATCACAAATCCTAAGGGAAAAGTAAAATAGTGCCAATCAATATATCCCGGACAAGCCCCCAATATGTTACGTCCCACACTTGGTCTAGGGGTTTAGGGACGTAGCATGGCAACGTTTGGCATATTCAAGGTTGGCTCTGCCAAATATAAACACCAGGAAGTCAACTCAAAGAAGCAATTTATTTACAAACTCAAGATTGATCACAAAAACAATACAACTTAGGAGGAACAATATCTTCAGAAGGGGGCAAAGGCCAAAACAATAAACAAAACAGGTGATCTAACTGGGAGTTAACCCTCTTCCTAAACCTACAAAGGAAAAAGAAACAAAATACAAGCATTTACACTAACTCCCTAACTAAAGTCAAAAACAGGAGAAAAGAGTTTACAAAACAAAATGGCACCCACCTTCCTACAGTTCCTGTGTACCAAAGAAAATGATACCCAAAAGGTATAACTAATGACAAACAAGAAAATAAAGCACTTTGACAAAAGAAAATGGATGTACACAGTCTCAACCTGTGCAAAGTCAACAACAGCAAACAACAACTGTGTACACACAGCAATTCTGGGGGAAATAAGCTCTCAACCAAGCTTCTATGTCTTCCCCCCCTCTCAGGATACTGCAAGGTTTATATAGGCAGCTTCCCTCCTGGATAATCAGGTTCAGGTGGTGTGATTAGGTATCCTGTGGATAGACAAGGGGGAGGAGCCAAGAGAAGAGCAAGGGAACACAGCAAAACAACACAGAGACATGCAACAGAAAAACAATACGTCTCTGGACGTAACACTAATTATATATGGTGTAGGTACAACATCTATCAGCAGATGATCAACTTGACCATGCTAACAAGGCAAACCTTGACCTCTTCACAAGAACACTGACATTTATTTTGGATCACTCACCTTTCCTCTTCCATCTCTTTTTCTTTCTTTCCATTGCTCATTGATGCCCAGAAGTTATTAGGCAATTAAAGGCTAATTGAAAAGCTTTGAAAGAGAGCTGAGGGCTAAGAGATCCCTTAGCAAAACAATGAATCACCTTAACAAGGAAAAAGAATCACACACGCACTGACAGACGAGCATGTGCACACTGTTTAAGAAAACAAAGAAAGCAATACTGAAGAAAAAAACGTTATAAACCAAACCAACTTCACAAAAATAAGCAAACAGAAGAACCAGATGACAAACATGTATTAATGATGCTAGATGACAATAAACATGCAGAGGCTGCCAATGCCTGAGAGTGAACATGCTGATGCAACAAATGGAAAATATATTCTATCTGAACAAGTTTCTGTCTCTGAAACTACATTCAGCAGAGCACATTGCACCGCAGGACATCAGGCCACGAAGAAAGCAGTTCCTTTGGAGTTAAAGACGGTAGAAAATCACTGCAAAAATGCGGAAGGAAGTATTTGTTGAGGGAGAATTATGCATCTAAAGAGAGACTGAACAAACTCCATTAATTTAGAAAAGAAAGAAAGATAAGAAAAAGGTGTAAGGAAAGAAAGATTCCTCTGAGATCTGAAAGGCTTAAGATAGAAGCTTTTAGGGTGGAGGTCAGGGGATCTAGAGATTCAAGGGTTCTGTTTCCTATTTCCAGAGGTATAAAGTTGCAGATTAAAGGTGATTGCTGTCTTTGTCCAAGATTTGTACCTTTCTGAGTGATTCCAAATGGTGGTTTTACTTGGAACGATGGCAAATATCCTCTTACTTTTCTCTAGGCTGTTCCCATTTACAGTCTTTTGCAGTTTCCTTAAGCGTTCCTCAGAGGGCCTTCCATCTGATCCCTGGTGTTTACAAAGGGCAACAGAAATGCTACCATCTTTTTCTCACCTTGTTCTACTGTTTTCTGTGCTTATGGGGAAACTTTACACCGTTTAACCTACTTGACAAGAAAAAATAATCAAAATGGATGGGTTCACACAAACGCATAAACCTACCACCTTAGCAGGCAGAACCACTAACATATACAGGCATCTGAACTGCTCTTGCCGCCAGCCTATGTAAAGTGAGCGTAAATAATCGCTATTCCTAATTTAAAGGCGTTTAAGATGCATTAGCCCCAATATAATTACTTAAAAACTCAATTACAAGAATCCACTGAAGTGCAGGCCTCAGCTGGAGGGCTTAAGCCATAGACAAAAGAACTGAATGGATGGTGAGCTTGTTGAGAAGCGGAGTACTGCTTTGCTGGGTGGAGTTGTAGAACATGGGCATCGCTTTATTTTTTCACTGTTGGGGACTGTGGCGCCAGAATAAGTTTTTAAGTGAAGTATGGTACACATTTGTTGGGAGTTTCAGATTTGCTTCTTATGTTTTACATTCTCACTCTCATTCTCAGTTTCAGAGAGTGTCTCCTGATTTACTGACCCACTATTACCATGTTTAATTACTGTATGCCCAGATAAAAAGCGAATGAGATGAAATATCGAAATAAAATACCAATAATATTTAAACTGTTTCAGTAGCATATTAAATGACTATTTCATTCAACATAAAACTTATTACAGTGATTTGAAATTCTTGTTTATCAATCAAAGTCCTCAACTGTACTTCTGACATATTGTTTGTAAACCTCATCAATACTGTTGGCCATGTTACTTTGTACATCAATGGGTGAATACATGAACGAACATATCAATAACATGTTTTGTTTTGCGTATGCGGAAATTCTAATGAATTTAATCCACCTTAAATTTTTGTAAAAATTGCATTTATATGTCAATAGGTGTATAACTGGAAATCTTTGTGGATGCTTTTGTTTGCATTTTGTTGTGGGATTTCAGTGGAACAGATACCAAGACAGCCACAACATTAAAAATGACTACAACCTGTGTTCTCAAGTGGTGACAACAAATTGGCTATAGCCTAAAGGGGTCAATGACGCCTACAGTATAATGATCAAATTCTCAGTTGTACAACAGCATACATGATCCTGATGGGAAGATTCCATTTGTAGACAGTAAAAATACATCTCTTTTAAATTTCGTATGTGCAGTTCTGGGAATTTGTTGATGTAACTAGTATGAAAGTAGAATTAAAAGGGCGATCTTTGGAGATTTGCTGGATGGAGGGAAAAGCAGATGGCTTATCACTGTTCCTACCTGTTGGTGGGTGTGGGTGGATCAGTGTGCACACTTGTGCACACGTGTATGTGTGATCTCATGCGTGTGTGGACATGGGTCAACAGGGTTACGCCCGCTCTGTCTCTGTTCTGGACCAGATGGTACCAGAGAGGAGGGTGGACTCCTGCCACTGTGTAAATAGGCCAAAAGAGAAGATTCACCAAAAAGGTATATAAAATAAATACCACTGAGAGAATGTGATATGTGAATACAGAATTATATAAAAGCATATTATGCTAAAGTAAACAAATAAACAAGCAGGAGGATTTGAGAAAGCAATTTAACAACAACTTAAGGAGGAATAAAAGTATGTATAGCTACCATCAATAAAAAAGATCAGTTTCCAAACATATGATCAAATAAAGTCAGGCCTGTTGTATTACAAATAAAATTATTTCCTCAAACACAGTTTGGCAATTCTTTTCCTGGTTTCATATTTGCCTTTTTATGAAGTCTGATTCATCACAAAAAAAAAAAAAAAGAGAGACAGAAGTAGAAGTCACTTGACGAGAGTAAAATCTATTTCACTCAAGAAAAATGTCCAGTGTATGGTGTTTTATTCTCTTATCTGCATCCAGGGATTGATGACACATTAAGTGCACTGAATTCGCTCCAGAGAATGGACTCTATTTGCTTTCTTAATACATATCAATAGTGCTATTTTGCAATCAAAATTTATAACTTGCTCTTAATTCCTGTTTAACTAAAAATAGAATACATTGCAAATGGGGATTCACATTGAGTTATGTGTGAGCATACTCTCTTTTGTCCAATACAATATTTATACCCCTATATAAATATTTCTGCTGCAATTATAATTAAGCTACTTGTTTTTATAATTGAACAGAGAATTGTTATATTAAATAACAATAAAATGCAATATACAATAAAAAATATTACTTGATTTATATTTATATTATATTAGATTTATATTACTTGAATCTTGATTTTGTGTTTTTACATTTATTTGATTAGTATTTTAATTCAGAGTATATTACTTTAATATATTAAATATTGTGTGAAACAAAAAAAAAAACAGCATGTACAATTAAAAAAATGCCAAGGATAGTCTCAGTCAACTCATGGTGAGACAATGTAAGCAATAACTTACTTTAAAAGCACATACTTTATTAAGATTAAAAATGAGCAATGAAAATTGTGACTATTTTTATAAACACATGCATGCATACATACATTTTTCCTCCCACACTTTCAAAATAAAGCGGATATAGACAAATGTGGAGAGATTTTATTCTTCTCTTCAGGAGCTGCTTTAGATGATTAATCAGGAGCAACAGTGAAAGAGGAATTAGCATTTTTCCTGCTGCAGGAACTGCGCACTTAATCACAGCTTCACTGCCACTTCACTGGCCCCCTCTCTCCTAAACACACTGCTTTCTTTCTGACACATTCTCTTTTTCTGTTTCTTTCCATCATTTCATCTGTTTCTTGCTCCCCCTCTCTCTGTCTCAATCAGGATTCTATTGTGTGCTCAGAGTATTTGGTACTCTAAACCAGGCACAGGCTTGTCAGTCTAGATTTGCTTTCATCATCAGCTTCTACGGTGTTTAAGTGGCTTGCAATTACTCCCTGCCTCTCGTTTTGTCTCTTTTCTCTCTGTCGCTCCCTTGCACACCTGTAATCCATTTCACCATAAATGGCATGCGTAAAACTTCATTTGAAGGATTTTTGTATTGATTATTAAATCCTATTGTCAATCTTTTATGCCTATTATTTATCTGTAGTTGCATGCTCAAGTCCCTGCCCTTTTTCAAAATTAATCAAATGTGCCGCTCTCAACAATTATACTGTGATCAATAAAGCAAAAAGCTTTTAAATCATAACATGACATTGTATATAAAAAAGATATGAAAATCGTTTAAAAGTCGGAAAAAAGTTTCTGTTTATTTTAATGTATGCCATCAGACAGTCTGAAACATTGCCATAAAGCGTTGCTACAGGCTACTACTTGCTTGATAAACACTATTCTCCTTTTTTCTCCTTTTTTCATCAGTATTGGCCAATGATTGCATTTTATGTGCAATTTGGCATAAGACTCGCCACTAAATTTGGGCGTTCACACAAACTAATCCCAATCTGATGGCTTAAAACACAGGATGGCGTCAAAGTTTAGCACCACAGTCATCTCATCACCAGTGAAAAATTTGCCATTTTCCGAAAAGCAAACTTTAGCCAAATAACGATCATGCTTAATCGGTATGGACAGTGGGGAAAAAAGAGGCTGTTTTTTATGGATATCAATGGAGGAAAGGCTTCATTATGCCGAATAAACTGCTTTTATGAGGAAATAGTTTGACATCTAATTAATCGACAGCCTGTTCGCTAATCTTCGACATGTTTTACACTAAACAATTCTTTCGCTGGGAAATATACATAGATTTTACCTTGATAATTTTTTATTAGAAGGCAAAAGTAGATAATGTCGCTACAGTTAGGACTCGCTTATGGCATTACCACCAGCAAATGTGTAGTAGTATTTAATAATAGGTGTTGTGTAATATTGAGTGATGTATTCTATATTGTCTAAAGAAAATAATCACAATTTATATTTTCTTTCTTCTAGCTTTCAGGTTTTACCAACTTTTTACCAAGACTTATGTAAATATATAGAATATGACTATAATCTCTAAATATATAGACTATACCAAATTTAATAACTATGACAACCACAGATTTGATTTTGTCATTTAGCATTATATTTAGATTGTGGCATGAAAGATTGCAATGATCCTGTAGCCGATCACAGATATGTTGAGTGCATGAATGCAGAGATCTGGACATTAAATCTTGATTTCTGCACACTAGCGAATGCAATGCAAACACAATGTAAATAAGAGATTTATTGATTATAAGGAGAATTTTGGTGAGAGTCCAGAATTCAGTCACTGATAAACTCATGCTGTTTGATATTCAGTTCTAGTGTGCACTGTTTGATTGACAGCTTTAGCAATTGTTAAGGGAAAGTTCTCCTATATATAATTTAATCACTGTTTGAATAACAGAGTATTTTCATCCTACTAAGATAAACAATGTGATGTTGCGCATTCAGTCACTAGTTTGATTTACTGATACAAAGAACATCTGACTGTAGCTATACGAATCATTACACATCAGAAATCACTGGTCACTGATCAAGAATTAGACTTAACACAGTTACATATTGTCACATTACTGTTGAGTCCATATCATAAAATTCTGTCTGCAAAGCCTGTGTCAAAATTGAGGCTGATTTACTGAAGTATAAACCTTTTATACACCATGATCTTTTAGAGGATAATGTTATTTTTTTAGTCCAGTGATCTTGTAATTCTGCCAACATTGCAATTGACTTGGTCAGTGTCTAGCCATAGCTGGGGGCATGCCTTGGGGCAGAGTCGGCGTTTGGGAAAACAATCCTTTTTCCCCTTACTGGAAAAGCATGGTGTTAACCCAGTATGGCTTGTATAGAATCACTTCTGCTGCTCGATAGAGCAAAATATACAGAAAAACTGAGCCATATTGGGTAGGATTGTCCGTACAGTATCTGTGACTGGACAAATAACCCAACGGAATGGCCAGAGGTGTAATTTTCTTGTCAAAATGTAGGTTGCTTCCCCAAACATTACATGACATAACATGAAATCCAGCCATGCTCAAATTAATTCCTAGTTCCTAGAGTTTCAGTATTTACATATTAGAATGCAAATTTGGAGTTGACGTGTCAGTGTCACAATATTATTCAAATTGCCTTCAAATGACTGACAATGGAAAAAAAATTATAGCAACCCTCTTCATCAAAAGATGTGTAATATTTGGAGGCACAGCATGCATGTTGATGAGAAAATATCATTCAGGTTTCGTACATGTAAGTATAACGTACCTGTATCAGCTTGTGAGCATGAAGCATGAATTAAAGACTTTTGAATGTTTTGTACAACAATAACCTCAAGCATTCTGTCAGTGTGTTAGCTTATTGTGATAAGACTACTCTAGTTGTCTGAAGTGGGGCTTTGGTAGCTTATCCCAATTTTATCCATCTGCAAAACAGGATGCTGCACTTTCAGAACTGCAGTTTTAGGACCCTAGTTTGTGACAGCGCCACCTACCAAATGGGAGAACTGCATTTCCTAGACCCAAGTTTTAGAAGACCGAAAAAAGTATTTCAACCCAACTCTAACTACTTAGAGTTTAAAATGTTTTTAAAGGTTTATTATACATAAATATTACTTTCTTGCAATAATATAGTATAGTACAATATATAATAACACATATAACCTAGTAAATAACCTAGTATAATATAATAACTCATCAAGTAAAATGAACAAGGAACCATGGTATAGTCTTTTAAGTCACTAGATCAACCATATTTTCAAGTACAGAGGGAAGGATGACTCAGGTAGATTTAAGATTGTGTATATTTTACAAAATACATAACAGTTGAACACGCAAAAACAAATTTGTTCATGATGTCAATCACAACAACGTCTTCACTGACTCCTATAAGAGAGAGAAAGGCGGAGAGAGAGCTGACTTAAATAAGGAACATTTAGTTCAACTAATAGGTGATGCCAGCAGCCATATCACCCTGTAGCCTAAGACTGGTTGCCCACTGAAGCTAAGGAGGGTTGAGCCTGGTTGGTACCTGGATGGGAGACCTCCTGGGAAAAACTTGGTTGCTGCTGGAAGTGGTGTTAGGAGGCCAGCAGGGGGTGCTCACCCTGTGGTCTGTGTGGGTCCTACCGCCCCAGTATAGTGACGGGGACACTGTACTGCAACAAGCACCGTCCTTCGGATGAGACGTTAAACCGAGGTCTTGACTCTCTGTGGTCATTAAAAATCCCAGGATGTCTTTCGCAAGAGTAGGGGTTTAACCCCGGCATCCTGGCCAAATTTGCCTATTGGTCCATCATGGCCTCCTAATTCCTACCCCCCCCCCCCCCCCAATACTAATTGGCTTCATCACTCTGTCTCCTCTCCACCAATAAGCTGGTGTGTGGTGAGCGTTCTGGCGCAATATGGCTGCTGTCGCATCATTCAGGTGGATGCTGCACATTGGTGGTGGTTGAGGAGATTCCCCCCCCTACTATGTAAAGCGCTTTGAGCTCTGGAAAAGCGCTATATAAATGTAACATTTCTTCTTCTTCTGATGCTTTGCTCATGGATTGAACCTTGTACAGTGGCATTCAAAGTTAATTTCAGCACCTCATTTCATTCATGAATGAATCAGTGTTTTCAAGAAATTAGTTGAATGAATGGCTAAATTATAACTCGGTCAAAGACAGTCCCTTATCAGAATCAGAATCAGAATCAGAATATTCAATTACAATAAATATTAAAATAGAACAAGTTAACAGTGATAGTTAACAGGGAGGTTACTTTTCACTTATATAAAGCTGGAATTTATGATATCATGATGACAAGAAATCACAAAAATCTAAAATCAACACAAAGTGGAGTCTATTGAAATGACATGGCCACTGTCTGTTTGTACAGTATTTGTTTAACAAAAGGCGAAATAGCTAAAAGTACAGATGAGTATCATTCTTTATAGCCTGACAGAAGAATTTGCATTTCTGGAGCGATCTGGAAATGCAGTTTGTCTCATATTACAATAGAATTGCGTAGCTTAAAAATTGGATGTGAATTGTCAACAGAGCACGCTGCAAAAACCATATAGCACCAGAAGTCGCATTGATGGAATATAGTGTTCAATTTATTCCCATTCATGTACTGCATATTGACTTGCTGTTTGATGAAACTGTCATAGCTGGTTAAAGTCCAAGTGGAATTTACAGGCCTATTATGTGAAATCTAAGCTGTTAGATCCAGAGCATGTAAAGTGGTGATACAAAGTGGCCTACATAATACAGTGGTCTGAAAAAGAGTTTGCCCCCTTCCTGATGTAATTTTTTTTTTTTTTTATGTTTGTCACTTAAATGTTTCAGATCATCAAACTAATTCAAACATATTTAAATATTAGTCAAAGATAACACAAGTAATTGTTGTGTGGTCTGCTGAGTATCAAATTCTGCTGTGACGTCAAAATTGGTCAGAAACTACATGAAAGCATCAATACTGCTTTTTGTCATTGGTTCAGGCTGCTGCTGGTGGTGTAATGTGTTATTTTCTTGGCACACTTTGAGCCCCTTAGTATCAAACCAAACATTGTTTAAATTCCACAGCCCACCTGAGTATTGTTGCTGACCATGTCCATCCCTTTATGACCATAGTGTACACATCTTCTGCTGGCAAATTCCAGCAGGATAATGCACCATGTCACAAAGCTCAAAATCATTTCAAACTGGTTTCTGTTGAAATGACAAGTTCACTATGCTCAAATGGCCTCAACAGTCACCTGATCTAAGCCTAGTAGAGCACCTTTGGGATATGGTGGAATGGGAGATTAGCATCATGGATGTGCACCTGACAATTCTGTATCAACTGTGTGATGCCATCATGTCAATATGGACCAAAATCTCTGAGGAATGTTTCCAGTTCCAGTATCTATGCTACGAATGAAGGCAGTTCTGAAGGCAAAAGGGTGTACAATAGGTAGTAATAGCTAGGTAAAGTGGCTGGTGAGTGTATACAGGAATTATAGTCCCCCTCTTTACATTTCTTCTTACATGCCTCAAAGGAACTCTCTGTACATCACTGCCATGCACTTTACAACAAGATATCCAGACAAAACTGGGAGGCAGAGTCTGACAGAGACAGACAGCCTTAATGCCATACTAAATTACCACCATCTGAAGTTACTGATCACATTCTTGATCGGTTCATAAACTTAAGACTAAATGCAAAAGGTCAGTACGCTAGTTACATGTCTATGAGACAACACAAATAGAACATACAGCTCTCCTTTCTAGAGCTCCGGTTATTTTCACACCTGTCCTCTTCCTTTATCTCAGAGTGATAAGTTCAGAACACCTTGACCTTTTAATAGAGACCAAACCGACTGTAGGCTTTTTCTATAACTGCACAAACACTTCATGCTCTCTTTATGGTTTGATATTCATGAGATAGCTCAGAATAACCCTCCAGCCAGATAATTGGAATTTTAATTATGCATGATATTAACCTTGAAACAAAAACAATGCTATTCTATTACCCTATGATGTTGTCTGTCTTACAGTGATTCCATGAACCATTTCTTTCAGAATTGACTCAGTCTTCCGAAATTCTTCAGCTGCAGGCAGAGTATGCTGCGGGACACTTTTATGAGACATTCATTTTGCAGATTAATTCCCTTTATAGTACATCTTTGACAGAACAAAGAGAAAAACAAGAAAACAACAAGAAAAGGGTTGGGGAAAAAGTCAAAGATGAGAAACTGCAGATAAGCAGGGAGGTGGTTGCTGCCCCCATGCTGAGAGGAAAAAACTCCATTAGTCCTTCATTATATAACTAATGACTCAAATTGTTCCATTATAATATGGCAAAAAAAAATCAGAGTATTCAAGATCTGCACGGAATTGCTCAAATTGACATTTCAGCACAATGATGGCTATAATTCACTGCATTACCATTTCAAATCTTGAGAGACAAACATGTTGAATTAAACACTGTGCCATGAGAGAAATTGACATCATGAGACTGCTAATACCAGCTTGTTATCATGAACTTGGGAAAAATGACCAGATTTCCATTCCTGATGTTGCATACCTCGGTTCAGTCGTCTTGCTATTGTAACATTTAGTCCAAGGAAGAAGATGATGATGACAGCTCATGAACAAAGAGGTTTATTAAACACAGCATAATAATAAGCCAGCCTGGTACAAAGAACACAGCATGTAACACACAAACAATACTGGACAATGAGGGAGAGGAGGAGAAGAACTTAAATACATTCATTGTGATGAAAATTATGACAAACAGCTGTGATTATTGATGAGCATCCATGGAAACTGATGAGTGCCGGGAAACTTGAACAAAGGAAGCATGTGACTGAAGAAAAAAGAGAAAAAATTAAACTAACTGAACATACACGTGACAGCTAGTGAGTCACATGTTAATTCATAATAGCTCTGAGGGATTGAGTTCAGTGAATCCTTTATCAGACTTCATCAGATTCAATCCAGTTGTCAGTTTGTCAGATTGAGATTAAACGGGTCACGCGTATGCGTTTGAACCACTAAAACAGACCAGCTCATAACAGTCATTTGTTCTGGATTTGATAAACTGGTCTTGCTGTGTTTTTGACAAACTAAAGTGAACCGCCTTTTATGAGTTGTATGTGAATCAGATTACATTGGTCACGCTGTCTGTTGTTGATTTGTTCAAAAGAATTGGCACATAAGAATTATTTAGCTCAAAAATCAGTTGTGTTGTGTTATATGTTTGCTATAGTATAGTATATTCTGTACTGAGAAAAACTCAATAAAGAGATACTTATTACCATAACTGTGGTCCACAATCATTTGTTTTTCATCATATTTCTATACAGACTGCACTAACATTGACAACTCAGGTAAAATGCAATTTTCTTTTTCTGTGGTGCTGATTCAAGCATACAGCAGCTGCAAAAATTAAATGCTGTGCAAGAATTACACACAACATATTCTTCTAATTTATGTGCTGAGGGGAGTTCCTGAAATTCTGCTGTTTTTCAGTACTGAGGCATTTCTGCTCAGTGAAGTTACATTACTTACTTGAGTGTAAGTCTTTCTGTGGTTCCATCATTTGGTTTCTTGCACACTCCGCTCCTGCATCAGTTCAGTCTGTTAAAGACACCAGAGTTTTCTTTCAGAGCGAGCAGAGAGCTCTGAACGATCGCAAATCTTTTCCTTGTAACAAACAAAAATGCAATGCAAATAAGTGATTCATTGTGCTTCTAAGATTATAACGTGAGTTTTTGCAAGGAAGTAGGACTGAAACTGAGAACACACTTTGCAAGCTTTCTGTATCCCATTCACTATTTCAGTAAAAGCTGAAATATTTCATTCCGCTAACCCTACATATTGCGGTTTCAGAAGTGACAAACGTGAATGAATACTGATGTGATTGAGCAAAATTTTCATTATGTTATTCTCTACAAAATAGAGATGATTGACGTGATAATCATAGCAATGGCCGGGAAAAAAACGTATTTATTATTTTATTACTGACTTTTGAATAACGAATATAAAAATCTTTTTAAAGATGAAAACTACTTAAATTACTGAATTGTGAATTACTGAAAAAAATATTTGAAGGTGGAGGCATGTTAGCAATTATTTAAATATTTCTTATTAATGTATGTAATTGACTTTTTTCATTTTTTTTATTTTCAAAAAAGTTAAATAGTTAAATATTTCCTATGTTAACGCAGTTGGTACCGAATCAATTTTATCATCTCTATGTTCATAATTTCTTTTTGACCCTCTGAATATAGTTCAAATGCTTTAATTTACATGTGACGGTGTCACGTTTAAACACAATTAATCTACGCAAAAAGGAAACTATAAACATTATTATATGTTGCTTTATAAATGCCAACACTGCAAAACATTTTGAACGTTTTCTACCAAACTCTGTTGCTGTTTTCTCATAACATAAGCGCCGAATTATGTTCAGCTATCATGTGTGACGAGAAACAGCCTTACACAAAAGTAACAATCAGAAGGCAAAAAGCGAATGGATTTTCACTCTTTATTTTCCCAGCATGCAATCCTGTGCTGACTGAAGGCAATATGTTTCACCATTTTCTTTTGACCATCATTCCTGTCCTTATGTTTTGTTCTCTATCCATCTCTTTTTCAAAGGAGGCTGAAGTCAAGTGCTGCTCTGTGTCATTTTGCATCAAAAGCATTGGTTTGATCAAGAGACTGTCCAAAGCAGCAAAGAACACACATCCTCTCTCACACACTCACTTAAATTACACCAACTTAAGCCATACCTGTATTTCCTTTCACTCTCTCTTCAATTATGTGCCTTTTGCTGTCTTTCCAAACAGCAGCAGGACAATGCAGCACAAAACAGTGTCACAAAAAATAGCTGTGTTGCAATACGATCACAAACCTTGAAGTTGCCTTGAATCTCTTCTCTATTTTTGTGAGCATAGAATTATTTAATTTTAAATTACTATTTAAAGCATTTTAAAGTATATATAGAATAAATAAATGTACAAGTGTAACACTGTAGAATTTTGTAATGAGATAATTCCTGTTACGTGTCTGTCCTGTCTTCTATCCTCTTCCTGGCTCCTCACGTGTTCTCCCACTCACCTGTTTCGTAATCATTACTACGTTAGTCTCGTCAGCTGTGTCTCATCATCTAATCCTCTCCTGTGTATGCCTTCCCTGTGTTCCTCCTGTTTTCCTCCATGTGGTTTGATGTGCGTCAAATGTAATCCTGTTCCTGAGTGTTTACTATGTTCCTGAATCCTTCAAGCACTTTGTTACGATGACGAGCTCCGTGCTTCCCTCCTCTGGGCACCGGAGGGCACCATTGCCCAAACACACACACACACATACACATATACTACATTTCCCAGACACCCACACATTAGACTGATTTCCACTCCAGCTGACATTTATCATCAGGACAATGAAAGACTCCATCCACACACACACACACACACACACACACACACACCGCAAAGTCTTGATTTGTTGCGGTTGTCATTTCTGAGCTTTATTGTCCTGTCCTGTTTTCCTGTTACCGATTCTGCTGTTACCCGTTACCGATTCTGTCTGCTTGCCCTGACCTTTTCCTTCCTTGGATTATCGCTTGAGTATGTTCTCTGCCTGTCCTGACTTCCCCGCCTGTACCACCACTCTTGAATGTTCTCTGCCTGTCCTGATTACTCTGCCTGTACCACTACCCTTTTTATCATTAAAGACATGCATTTGGGTCCCTGCCTGAGTGTCCCTCTTTTACACATTCTTATTACACTGACCAACGACCATAAAAGTTTATTATTAGATAACCAATAATTACTGAATGAAATCAGCCTCAATAAGAACTGTTAGCATGTGTTTGAGGGCCCATCCACATGGAGACGCATATCACTGTATCCACATACATTTCTTATCGGATTGGCGTTTCGTCTACACGGATCCGGCGTTTTGGGAGACTGAATCCGCTCACTTTTGATACCGGGTCCTAAAGTGGATCGATCTGAATCCGACACCCTTGCGGTCTCGTGTGGACGGCCAATCCATATATTTTTTGTGAAAAAAATGTAACATGTAACAGCAACAGTGTTGCCAGATTGGACTTAAGATTTCCAGCCCAACTACAGCTTAAAACATTCAATGATATAATCATATAATATAGTCCCTAATGTCTCTCGGTGTCATTTAAGCTGGCGAAAACAGGACTTATGTGATTGTCGTCTGCTAATTAGCGCTTTGTTGTGTGTAAACTCAAGATGAAACATAAGAGCTGTGTTTTAATGGCGTAGTTTGATCTACACATAAAAAGGCTTCAAATAAGACATTCTTTCACTAACTCATGTGAAGTATGATGCTGAAGGTTTCAAGCTCTTAAAATAAACAAACAAACACTGAACAAAGTGTTTTAAAAGAATTTTAATTATATCACTATTATATATTTAGGCCTACAAGAATAAAGATGTGTTTTACCAATTATATTTTTATTGCAATTCTATGTAAATCAAACATGTCCGTGTTTCTCAGATACTGAAGGACTTTAAAGAAAGGTAATTCTGTCGACAGAAACATCTGCCATAACCAAATCTTAATTTGTGCGCTATATGGTGCATCTTCTTGGGATTTAGTGATCCCAATTCTGTATTAACAGTCCTATATTAATAATTTGTAATAAAACCATAAATAAATACCCGGCTCCCTTTTTAGCAAAATAACTTGGGCGAATTGTTCGTACAGTAACTTTCAAAACAGAGATCTTCAGAAAATAACCCTACCCTGATAAATATTCACTGCACACAAATAAGTGTCAAAATTAGCCTGTGCTATTCTATATTTAGTGATGGATTGGACCATTTGATGGCTGACAGGATTGAACAAAGTATGCATTGTCTCTCTTTATGACATTTTAGTGCAATCAGACATGTATTGAATACGCTCTTTTGTTTCATCAGTGTCCTTAAGATGTGGGACGCCTTCTCCAAGAAAGAATACAATATGTTGAGTGTTCTCCCTTCAAAAGTTTCCAAAATGAATGAATTTAGGCTTTTATTTCAGGTTCCCTGATTTGATACAGCACTACAGCCTTGCGAAAAGATGGCACTGACCTGGGGTTTATATGGATTTAAAGCCAACACCACTGTCCAGTGACACATGACCAAAGATTTCTCAGGAACAATATCTGACTTTGGCCCTCCATCGCCAGGTCATCCATGTTGTGGGTCAGAGGTTTTGCACAAAAAGGGTCAGATTCATCTTCTTCTTTTTTTCTTAGGAGGCTTGGGACATTTTCTTTCTGGAGTTTCCAGCTGGGAGCTCCAGTCACAGACATGCCTGTCATCACTGCCTGTACGTCAAAAAGAAAGTTATTTTTCCATTTTTAAACATCAGTCTCTTTCTCATTCCCAGACCACCTGATGCTGAAAGGACTGCTAGTCGAGTTGCCTCTCTTTCCATCTGCCCTAGCAGTCCCTCGCTTCCCAGGCAATGACAGGCGCTGTTGCTGGGGTGATGGATGACTTTGTGTCGAGTAGCAGAGTTGGGAGGTCTTAGGTGATACCACCTGTCTACGAAATAAAGTGAGAATGTAAGAGAGAAAAAGAGAGAGGGCATCTTTCTCTATTTTGACTGACAGTCTATTGTTTTTTGGTCCGCCTTTTTTCCCACAATTGCATTTCACTGTATTTTTCTCCATATGAATTTAAACTAAGCCTGCTATACATAAATAAAATTAACAGCTCTTACATTCAACATTTTATGTAAATGTAGAAGATGTGTCTTACAAAAAATACACACACACACACACACATACAAACATACATATATACTTTCAATTGAAAATTTAATATATAGTCATGGCCAAAATAGTTGGCACCCCTGAAAATTTTCTAGAAAGGAAGTATTGTTTTAACACGTTTTGCTATGCACATGTTTATTCCCTTTGTGTGTATTGGAACAAAGCAAAAAAGGAGCAAAAAAAGCTAATTTCACATAACATAACACAAAACTCCAAAAATGTGCTGGACAAAATTATTGAAACCTTTAATTTAATATTTGGTTGCATACCCTTTTTACACCTCTTGCCCGAAATTTTGGACCACTCTTCTTGCTCCAGGTCCATCTGGAAGGGCGTCTTTTCCCAACAGCAATTTTAAGATCTCTCCTCAGGTGTTCAATGGGATTTAGATCTGGACTCATTACAGGTCACTTCAGAACAAGGTTACAAGTCCATCTCCATAGATCTAGATGTCCCTTTGTCCAGTGCGCAACATTATCAAGAAGTTTGCAATGGTTTCAAAGGTTGCAACACAGGATAGTCCGGATGGTGTATAAGCAGCCCAAAAGAAGTTCCAAAGAAATTCAAGCTGTCCTGTGGTATCAGGGTACATCAGTGTCTGTGCGAACTGTCTGTCGACATTTGAATAATATGAAACGCTATGGCAGGAGGCCCAGGAGGACCCTTCTGCTCACACAGCAACATAAAAAAGCAAGACTACACTTTGCCAAAATATACTTAGTCCAGATCTAAATCGCATTGAACACCCGTGGAGAGATCTTAAAATTGCTGTTGGGAAAAGACGCCCTTCCAATATGAGAGACCTGGAGCAGTTTGCAAAGGAAGAGGTCCAAACTGAGAGGTGTAAGAAGCTTATTGATGGTTATAGGATGCAATTGATTTCAGTTAGGGTGTGCAACCAAATATTAAGTTAAGGATGCCAATAATTTTGTTCAGCCCATTTTTTGAGCTATATATATATATATATATATATATATATGCACACACACAACACACATATCTCCACATATGCCAAGAAACTCCTCGTGCTGAAAGTCTCATGAGTTCCTCTCCTGTCAAAATCATTGTTCTCATAGATCAGCTCTTTGACAGAAGCACACAGTCCAACAGAAATCTCTCAGAAAACAGAATGCACTTTGACACTGAACTACATCACAGAACATCTCACCATTTTCTGTTAACAGTGTAACTGTTAAACAAACTGTAGAGGAAGAGAATATGGGCATTGCAAAATTCAATGTGTATTTTCAATATGTATTTTCTCTCAAAACCTAGGTATACTCAATGTTGGGAAGGTTACTTTGGAAATGTAATAGGTTACAAGGTACCCTATTTAAAATGTAATAAGTAGTGTAACTATTTCAATTACTTTATTAATGTAAATGATTGCATTTTATTACTTTTCAAAATTGACGTGTTCAACTGTTAATAATTAATTCAAACCAGGCAGGGTTAACCTTACAGTACTACTCAATTATTAATAATTACTGTCAGACTTTCAAAATTCTTCATCACTTGAATCGACTTTAACCCCTTTTTACTTTGAGATCGTTAAACATTGGATTGAAACCTTCGATATCAAGAGTATTTTAATAGTTGAAAAACATATTTTGCACAAAATTGTTTGCACCCATTTCTAGTTTCTGGATGCAAATTTTAAATTTTTAAATCACTAGAACCCATTTTTATCACCCGCCGTAGTGGCACCTCTGAGACAGGTTATAGCCTAAAGCTTTCTGTAGAAACGTGGATTGATGTAATTGGCAGGATTGGTGCGCTTCAAATTCATACAAGAGAGCCAATCACAAGCATCAGAATCAAATCGCTTTACTAAATGTCACAGATGTTTATCATTAGTTCCCTCTTTTGCCCTGTATTTTAAATTGATCCTTTTTGCCCTGTATTTATCTGTTCAGTTCTCATTTGTGAAAGTGATTTGTTTGCATTTTGGTTCTTAATATTATTAGATCCAATATTATTAAAATCTATGTTTGAAATTCATCACCTTCATGCAATCATCTGAAACTTTGAGAGCCGTAAATTGTTGTCCTTTTTGTTCAAATAAATGATGCCTGACTACTTTTTAGAGACACCCTACCATTTGAAACACTTTCATATTAGGTACATAATTATGATGCCTAAAAATGCCGATTTAAGGCACCCATACACCACAAAATAATTGGGTTGAATTTAGGTTTAGGCCCAATTCTCCCCTTCCAACAATCCTAGATAAAGTCCTGATTACCTTGAAGGTTCTACAGATTATCTTATCAGATTTTCCTGTGGTGTGATACGTTTGGAGTGATTGATTGAATCTGCACAGAAGGTCATTGGGCCGCACAGATCTCAAATATGAAATATCCAACATATAATATTTACGATGTAAATATTTCCTGCTGTGTGGGGGGAACCCACGAGGTCAACACACAAACTCTGTAGATAGTCACGTGGAACAAAGATATACCAAATTAGAAAGCGAACTGACAGAAGTATATAACTTCTATCATATACTGGTATGAATATATAAAGTATATAATTCCAAACCAGTTAAGTTTCTGTAAAAACCAGTCCAAACATAATTTTGTTAGTATGTGGTGTGCTGTCTTGATCACAAAGAAAAAAATCTGTTAAAATCTATTTTTTTTAATCATCATCATGTTTGTGGTCTCTCACATTTTGAAAATCTGATAAGACTTAAAATCTTTTAGAGTGGACCAGTCTTTAGTAGATTTTAGACAAAGCACTCACAGTCTGGCCGATGCCTCACACAACCTCACACAGACTGATACTTCATAGACTCTTATTCATATTGATACCTCACAGACACTTCCAAAGTCTGTTACATCATAGGCTCTCAACCTCAAAGACCTTCATTCAGAATGACATGGACCATAAAGAGACCAGTGTGCCTAATTATGTGAGTCTAAACTTCCTGCCTGCAACTTTCCAGCCAACTTCATAAAAGCACAGTGTGTTTAATACTAATGGTCAAAACAAGAGCATGGTACTGGGTCAGTGGCCACATAATATAGAATTTACAGTCAAACATGATGCAGAACTAGATGGAAAATGGTGAGCTAAATAAAAGGGACAAATACATTAAATGTTTCAGCAATTTTGACTTAACACAAGTCTGGTCGGGGCTCGAGCTGACAAGTAATTCATTTTATCTTGATTGAACTAATCTAGCCTCACATAAATCATGTGACGCAGATATTCTGGATGGACCACTAAAAGTGCTGTTGTTTTATTGGACTGCTCTGTCTGTCCCTCTCATTTGTCTCAGAGAGCAGTGGGAAACTTCAGCCCGAGGCACGGCCCAATTGATCAGGGGTCCACTTCACCTGATTGGTGGCTGCGGAGGATGGGGTGATGGCAATAGTAGTGACAGACAGCGGGCGGTGACACAGACCTTCATTAGCCTGTTGCCATGGGAAACAGTTGGGTTTCTGGACTTGAAGTGGAGGAGAGAAAAGGAAGGAATCATAAAAAGGACATTAAAAGATATAATGTAAATAAAATGCTTCAAGTGATAAAAACACCAGGTTTAACTCAAAGCTCATGCATGATTTGTGAGGGATGTCACATGATGACCTAATTAGGATGCGTCTCTTTAATTCGCGCACACGCTCCAATCAAAACAGTCCAGGCAAGAGAGCAGATATATTTAAATGGACCCTAATGAGAAGGAGATTTTCCTCACAGTTTCTGAAGTATTTGGTTTAAATAGCATTTGCTGTCTGTTGTGGGCTTTGATGAGCTGTGACAGTGTGTTAATTTGTATCTCTTCTGCACCTGCACTGCGAAGTGCAGAACGGTGTGGAAGTGTGTTTCTCCATGTGGGTGTTTGTGTTGTGAGTAGTTGCTTACCAGTGACTCTTATTGATAAGGAATGAATGGCAGTAATTAGAATAGGAAGGATAGCTAATTGCACACGAGGGTTCAGGGTAAACTCTGTGTGTGAATGGCCTCTTGAGCGAGTGAACATTCCCAGCCTCTAGAAAGCGGAATGCATGAATATGTTAAATAACAACCGCTACCAAACGTTTAACTATTTGCATTTGGGAATCCATCTTGAAACTCATTCTGGCTAAGAGCCACTTTCTAAAGTAGAAACCATAGAAGCTTGTTTCCGCCATTGAGTAAAAAATAAAAAAGGTAATTGTGACTTTATCTCACAATTTTGACTTTGTTTTTTATCAAGTGTGAGTTATAAATGTTAGAATTGTGATTTATAAAGTCAGTATTATGAGATAAAAACTTCTGGGAAAATAAGTCAGAATTGCGAGAAACTGGCAATTGTGAGGAAAGTTTCTCACAAACTTTGAGAATATATCACATATCACATAATTCTGAAAAAAATAATATTATATATGTAATAGCGATGAGTTCTAAGAAAGTGAGAAGAAGAAACGCATGATGATCATGGAAATGAAGCATGAAATTGTCAGTAAATATAAGCGAGGTGCCTGCGTGAGTGATCGCAGTACATCCACGATATGTACCATCCTATAGCAGAAGAATACCTAAATCCTCAGCAGTAGCGAGGAGGAGGGTGAACCGGAGATAAAAAATTCTTCAAGTGAAATTAAGGAAGTGATGGCTATGTGGCAGAAGGTTTCGGATTTCATTGAAAATAAACACCTTGATAAAATGTCTACTGGTCATGGCCATTTTTGACGTTATCACATTTTATTTGATATCACACAAATCCTTATACTGTATACGTGTACTATAATTGTGTGTTTGTGTGTCTATAACAATTAAAAACATGTTTTTTCCCCATTGTTGCAGATCTGGTACGGATTAATTTGTTTTCTATTATTTCTTATGGGAAAACATGATTTGAGATACAAACAGTTTGAGTTATGAGCTCCGCCCTGGAACGTAACGTATGCTTGTATCTCGAGGTATTACTGTATAACAGGGGTCGCCAACGTGGTGCCCGCGGGCACCAGGTCGCCCCCAAGGACCACATGAGTCGCCCGCGGGCCTGTTCTAAAAATAGCTCTAGTGTGCCGTGAGAGATCGTCAGGTGTGCCGCGGAAAATTATTCAATTTCACCTAATTTTTCAACAACAAAAAAAAACATTTTGAGCGACTGCAAGCGTCAATGGTGCGCGTCTGTTGTGATGTTACGTCTGACACCGACGCTCCGAAGCTTGCTTCAAACTCGAACGGGCTTTGCAATGAACCACTGCTTCGGAGCTTGTACCATTACGTCACTAGTCACGTGAAAATGACGTTTGAAGCAAACACACTGCTTCACTCCGGCAGTGAACCACCCGACTGCTCTGACAGCCCGATCAGTGTTGACGGGTTTCAAACCTGGCGGCTGTATTTCTTATAAAAGTGAAACCAAACCGTGGGTTGCAGTAGACGGTGTTTGCATTTGCGTTATTGTTGAGAGTGGATTGAGTTTATTTCAGTGTTGTATATTCAAAGCAATATATCCTCATTTATATCAGCTTTCTAAACTGTTTTTGTGTACACCTGCATCTGTTCCATGCGAGAAAATGTTCTCTAAAGCTGGCGAAATAGTAAAAAAGAAAAAGACAAATCACCTTTCACCAAAGACTGGAGAAAATATTTTTTCTGAATAAAAACCATACCATTTCATGAACACTCGCGTTATTTTTTAACATCTTCGGTTGGTGGTGTGCGTTGTGATTTTATTCAATGAAAATATGTGCCGTGGCTCAAAAAAGGTTGAAAAACACTGGAATACAGGACAGACATGGTGCAACGTAGTGCATGATTTGTTAAAAATTGTTAGTGGCTGGTAAAAATCTTGTAGAAGTGATCATTTGAAAATGTAAATACTTGCAGAGATTTAGAGAAATAAAGTATTGCACATTGATAGGTTTCCTACCTTGTATAATTATTGTGAGAAATCATTAACATGATCAGTGTCTTCACATAGATGAATATCATTAATTATTAATAATGACATATAATTAAAGGTAAATTCAGCAAATTTGATATTTTTCGGAAGTGTGTATCAAACTGGTAGCCCTTTGCATTAATCGGTATCCAAGAAGTAGCCCTCAGTTTCAAAAAGGTTGGCGACCCCTGCTGTATTATATATATATATATATATAAATAATAGATCTAAATCAATCAACATTTATGCTAAACTAATTTATACTGATCACTTCAACAAAAAGAAGAATACAAATGTAGCAAGTTCAGATTTCTTTGACAACTTTATGGCAGAATTTTAAATATAAGCCCAACAATTTCCTGTTATTTCACTAAATCATTCCACAGCATAGTGACTATGTGACCCTTGACATAGTCATCAATGTCTTTGGAAAATGATGACTAAATGAACTTAGGTCATGGGTTAAACAAAGACTAATGCCCTTAGCTAATCTCTCTTAGATTTTGTCTCATCACTGGTTCACATTTCTGTCTGCTAAAGAGGCGAGCCAGGCTTACGTGTGCGTGCTCTCAAGTTCTTTCTCTAATTGGAGATTTAAGTTGTGTGTGCAAATGTGGAGATACATATTCATTTCTGATCCATCAGCAAACCTTGCAGGCCTTTGCTGTAATCATTCATGTATTCCAGCTGCACATCGGCTAGTAGCAGATGATCACACTCTGGAACTTTCAGCTCTAGTGACCTACAACACATAACAGTGATGTAACATTTCTCCTTATGGTCAATATTTATATGTTGCTGGTTGAAGATTTCAGGTGCATAAAAGGTTTAATGATGGTGAGCTAAAGTCTTGTTCATACAATGTTGACTAAGTACCTTGTATATTCAATCGAGAAATGAAAATTGTATATAAACACAAAATATAAAAAATGTGGTAACAAATTTGTATTTTTTGTATAAAATACTACCAATAATGAGCTATTCAATATAGGTTCACTGATTTTAGTCTCACGGTTATTTTCCATATGTACTTGATTCACAAAAAAGAATCAAGTAAAATAATTATTCATTCAGGAATTAAACTACACTAGCAGAACAGTTTCGTTTTGATTCAATGAAAGGAAACGACTCAGTAATTCATTCGGGAAATGGACTACACCATTGTGTTTAATTTAATAAAAAAGATCCACCTCATCAGTTTCAGTCCAGAATCAGATGATCATTTAGGTTTTACCAAACTAAATGGTTTTCCATCCACTAACACTGAATAAGGGGTGCAAAAAAAAAACTATCAAAATATTTTAGTACAGTGCTCCATCTTTATCGATGGTAGAATGCAACTGTGAGAAGCACTAACATACCTGATCCATAATTACATAAGAATTCTTTATATTAATCACCAAACATGTACATTTTCTGGGTTTATTAAAGCTGTACTCATGCTGCGTTACATAAAAAAAACAGCTGGGTTGACCAAGGAGGAATCAGAAATTGTAAATGTTCTCTTTCCTGGGAATAGTGATATAAGGAGGCCATTTCATATAATGAAGCTGTTGGATGATTTTGTGTTGTCATCAATGGGCTGTAGGCCATTGCATTTGCATGACTGTGTCTGTGTGTGTGTGTGTGTGTGTGTGTGTGTGTGTGAGTGGGTGTATTTCCTACTGCACTCATCTCACACTGGAATCACAACACCATGACCTTCTCACTGCATATATTACACTGCTGCAGAGGCAGCGAGAGAATATGGAGGAGGGAGTGAGGGAGGGAAGGAACCAAAATTGAAATCTGTTTTTATCACTAGGCTCTTAAATTAAGGATTCCACAGACAGCTTGTTAGCTTCATTGTCTTGGCGCTCTCTTTTTCCGGAACAATTACAGAAGACAATACCTTCCTAGACTGGGCGGCTGCCAGTGGGATGGGAGCTTTTTTTCCCCCTTCTAGTAATTTCTACTTCTGGTGTTGCCACACAAATCATGCAGAACAAAGCAGCTGTACTAAAGTGCCAGTTTATTCTCTCACAACCCTCTGCAGTCCCTGCAACACCCAGACAGCCCTTCACTGTACAAACAACTGCTGTAAACAATCAATCAATCAATCAAATCAATCGTTAATCAATCGTTAATCAAAATCAATGACTATGTGCTGCTTGAACCAGGACTATGATGTGATCAGGAAAAACACAATGATGTAAGACTCAGCCATGAATATTTTTTCCACACAAATAAGAGAGATAAGTTCTCTGACATCAGTTCCAGACTGAATCATATCCTTTATTAAATCTGGAATCGTTTAGAACATTGTTTGGAATTAATTCAATAAAATTATCTGAGTTTATGAGTGTTGCTGAGAGTTCAGATTTCTGTGGTTGTGTAGTTATTTCACATTTTTCCTTGCTCCTTTTTTTTTCAAAGTCTTTATTATAAGCCAAAAATTGCTTTCCCTTTAGACACAAAAGGAAATTGAACTGAGTCAAAGTACAGGTCACAGAAACACAAACATTTTGAGAACAACTGGTTTCTTTTCAAGACCAAACAGTACCTCTTTCAACGTATTGTTTTTTTTTAAAATGATGGTTTTTTGATATATCAATAAATAAGGTCTGTGTTTGACAACACGATAGTTAGATTTCAAGCATGAAATTGAAAATAAAAAACAAAACATTGCTAACAAGTTGCTACAAAACCTACTGCAGCACAAGGATGTGTTTACTGAAATCGGACAGCTGGCATAATACTTCTAAAATTCTTCAAAATAGTAAATTCCATAAGCAATCTATATTGAAATAACCTCTCATGTTGGTCTACAAAACCAACCATTACGGTGATTAGTTTTACTGTTTGTTAATCTGCTATACTGTGCTTGTTTCATGCAATGCTGGCTAGCTCGTGTTGCTTTTAGTCAACTCAAATGGAATTATGTGAAAACTGCACTTTTCGTTTTAATCACAAATATGAGTTCCGTATACTTGCAACTGATTAACTTTAATTAAAAGATAAAGTTCACTTATTGTGAAGACCACATTAGGTAGCTGCAATTTCTTGATGATCAAGTATGACTCCCTGGTTAATCGTCTAATTGTTTTTCCATCCATCATTTTCAGAGCAGAGAGAGAGAGAGAGAGAAGGAGAAAGAAAGTACAAGGAAGAACTGGAGTTGTGGGATGCAGTCAACCATCTAAATAAAATGTCTTTGTTCTGTAATGTGAGGTGACAGGTGCCATCTCCTCCCATCTCTCATTCCCTGTGAATGTTTGTGTGCGCACACACCGGCCTTCATTTTCATTATGTATTGGCAAAATGTCATCCCCAAAATTTTAAAAGCTACAACTTCAACAAAGCAACACAGTCAGCATACAAAGTTATTGAGCACTTTAAGAAATTGTGGTAGGTTGGAACTTCTTAATGGCTCCATAAAGTATAGTTCTGGGGTGCAGGAGTTACTATATCACTGTAGTTTAGCCTCACCTCCCTCACGAGGGAAACGATTGCAAAACAAATGGGGCTCAGACAAAGTCATATTTTATGGCCAACGTAAAAGTGCCCTAAAGCTGCACCAACAGCAACACGCTGCCAATGTCAGAGAATGCGCGTTCTCAAGGATAAAGCCTTTCCCTGCCTCACCTCGCTTCCTCCTGTGCCAATAATTCCTGCCTCGATCCAGCAGGCAACAGACGGTATAAGAGTCATTAGTCATTTTTAGTTTCTTACTCATACACCGTTGGACACGGCAAGAGGTTTAGAGGGGATCAAAGCAATGTGTGCATGTGTGTCTGACAAACATGGAATGGAACGTTTTTGAATGAACTGAAAATAAGAAACAACAGCAAATGTCCAATGCTAAAGACAATAAATGAAGACACTTTTTAAATTTTAGGAATTTCATATTTTAAATAAGTGTCATTTAGACCAGGATAAAACTCGACCAAAGTCTAGGAAACCAATGTGGGGTTCTCTATAAAAAAAGAACAAAGATTTCTTTAATATTTGACATTTAAAAAAATATTTATATTATTAATTATGTTGAACAATTTAAAATATAACCCCAGTATTTTTTTAATAAGTATAAATGTCACATGCAGTGTAACAAATTAAGGGAACAGAGTATATTTTCAGGCACTTGACAAATTCAAACAAATAAAAAACAATTTGCAAAGCATTTCACATTATACTAATTGGGTAGCACTATTATGCTCTTTATATGGAGTTTCTTGACTATTTAAAATCTTTTTTATGGCTGAAAAGTCAAGGGACATGTTTATAACATTTTAGGAATGTGAGAAAATTCCCTTCGGGCCAGCAGTTGTAAACTTTAAAATTATCAACAGATCCACCACCAGCCTAATAATATCAGATGTTTGCAGAAGTAGATATCGGTTGCTGTTCTGGGGCACTTGTCCAATATGTCACAGCACAGAGTGGATGGGGTCTTGTCATTATTGAACTGGGATATTTTGCACATTGATAAAAGGTTCTGGCCTGACTTTAGCCATTGAGCCTTTGTCAGAAAAACGACTGCAATATCCGCCCTGCTGTTGTATCGAGACAATATCCTACAATAGTCCTTTCATTAGAGAAATTTCACATCCCTGGCGTGTCTAATCAGGCCTTCCTCTTTTATGCTGACAAAAGGCTGTCATTCTGGAGGTCTCCCAAATGCAACTGGGGTTGAACAAAAGACCTCTCAGCTCAGATATGAACGATTTCATTGTTCCCAGTGCAATCAGTCATCTTTTATGACAGCTCATTAGGAGACGGACAGGAAGTTGCCATATTTGGCAGACAGCATGCTTATCTCCTTGGCTTTTAATAAGGCATTTATCTGAACGATCAAGACTTCATTGAGTTTTTATGGGAATGTTGGAGTCTTTTGTTTTGCCGTTTTTTGCAGGACTGAAATATAGCAGTAATGACATATAAATCTCGCAGTACCATCACATTTTAGATGGTTAGAAGCCCCATGCAACAGGATTTACACATTGCAAACAAGACCCTTTCTCTGTTTTCTGCATATCTTGATGAAATAAATATAAGAAGATATTTCTCATCTAAAGCAAAAGGATTTATGAAGCTTTTCTGTTTTGTTCACATGTTCCCAGAGAGGAATAAGATTGTCCTTCAGAAGCCATACTTAAAGTGATTCTTTTCAAACCGGTCTGTGTCTTCTAAATTGTTTCACCTGTCTCACTTCTTGTTTGTCTCACTGAAAAGGAGCAGAATAGCACCACACCTGAAGCAATCCCAGCATGTTTCAGAACTCAGTAATCTTTTGTGAGACTGGAAAGAGCTGCATGGAAGAGCAAAGATGTGGCCTTCCTGCTAAATAGGTGAAACTGTAAAACTTCAGGGACAAATATGTAACTGAAACCTTCTAAGGGTTAATAAAGAATTGGTTAGAGAAAGGAGAGAGACTAAATTGTTATGGAAACATTGAATCTTGAACGGTTTGTGTAGTAAAGAAAAACATTCTAGTTTCCACATGCTGATTTAAAGTGCAAAAAGCAATAGTGCTCAGTCATATCAGTCACATTGAATTTACTGGATAGATGAAAAACTTGTGCAGACTATATGAATAAATATAATCAAGGTCAGTTAAAATACCTTATTTGCAAGACCCTCAAAAAGTTGCTTTTCCAATTTGACGTTTGAGAATTTAAAGGGTTCAACCAAAATAAAAGTTGTCACCATTTACTCCCCCCTGTATTAATCCAGACCCATGAGACTTTTGTTCATCTTCCGAATACAAAGTTTTGGTAACACTTCAATTTAAGTTAAGTGGTTTACTTACTTTAAACTATACAGAATTTACTGTTATAACTATAGTCAGTACAGTGATGTGTAACTTCATCACATTTAAGTAGTGTTACTGATATTTCTTATCAAATCTGAGCCACTTCTGTACTTTCCATTGACAGCTATATAACTACCAATTTGACGCTTCAAAAAGTTTAAAAAGAGATTGTAAAGTTAAATCTATTCTGTGTATATAGTGACCATGTCTCAATTCATATGGACTAGATTTACAATGGCTTTGTGAATTTTTTGAAGCGTCAAAGTGGTAGTTGTATCCCTATCCCTTTAAAGCATATATACATTTATAAATAAATTTGTTTACTGTATAATTATGGTAAATATACTGTATACATTTACAGTATAATTATGGTAAATTATTAGTTATATTAATTAAAATATAAGTTATACAATTATAAAATATAAATAAGAAAACAAGTTAGAGATTACTGCTCTCACTACGGAATAAAATGAAAAGAATTTTTATTGAATTTAAAACTAAATACCTAAAATAATGTAAAAACAAATATAAGGGAAAGTATTGCATTAAAGAGACTTACTTCACTTGTGGTCAGGTATGATACACAATTTGTAAAATATGCCTGAGATATGGTAAAGAGAGACTTTTAAAAATACATTTATTTTAAATGAGAAGCAAAGACAGAAGAAGGGAAAAAAGTATTTTGCTGGCAGGCCATTTTCTTGGCTCCCTATGAAAAGGTCAGATGGCTGGTTCATGTATTAAAATGTGACTACTGATAATTGGTTTTTTATCATTCATTAAAATTTACAATGCTCCAAGGCACAAAACTATTACTGAAAACATTTTGCTGAAGTCCAAGGCCTTTCTGAGAACATTTTGTCAACTCCTTTCCTTCTCTCCTCCACACCCATCCCTCTCTCCTTCATTATTGAGTATGTAATTAAGTTACCTCAGTCCCTTTCCTGCCTCTATCACATTCCCTTTATTCTACTGTCTCTCTCTCTTTCTCTACCATCATACTGGCTGTCAGGTTTTGTGCATTTTTGTTGGCCACTTGCCCTTTTTACCACTTTTGTTGCAGTAAATGCGTCATTTTGGCAGATCTCTGATATCCACATCTGTATACCAAATATAAAGCAGAAAGAAAACAATACTCTGTCAAACGTTCAATTGACTGCGATATTAAGAGTTATCCAGTCACCTTGGAATAAGTGTTGGCTAATATTTAAGCCCATAAAAATACAACTAGGCACAAACTGTCCATAAAACGCATGCAACAGACACATTTGTGTTACGCACTGGCGTTAACACAACACACCAAAGACAAGATCGGACCACGACTGAAAAAAACACACTGAAAGGAACAAGACACAGGTGACAAGACTAATGAGGTGATTGATGATGAGACAAGGGAGTGGAAAAACACTGGGAGAGCATGTTGAGAACCAGGAAGTAAACAGAAACATGACATATACATAACGGTTACAAACTTTGGGTCATCTTCGAAACACAAAGATATTTCAAATGAAATTTGAGAGATTTCTGTCTCCATTGACAGTCCATGCAACTATTACTTTGATGCTTGAAAAGTTTATGTTAAAGACATTCACATTTAAAATTTGATCAGAGAACTAAAACAGAAGCTTGTCCTTACTTGCTTGACACGCGAGAATAAACCTCATTGGTTCTTGTGGAAGCTCATGTGTGTTGCGTAAAACACAAGAGAATGAATCTTTACAGAGTTAAATTGTTTACACTATGGCAGAGAATGATGATGATGAGAATCCACACACACACTCTTGACAGTCAAAGAGATGATGGTACGATGCTACTTTGTTGCAGGAAGATTGCTGGGGAACTGGAAGTTCAGACGAGGATGATCGCTGGAGAGTTAGGTATGAGGACGATAGCTTTTGAGTCTGAACTATAGGCAAGAACACATATGTGAAAAGAGTCCTGTATAATGGTGCAGGTGAATTGAGGTGATGGGTGACAGCTGGTGCTCATTGGTACTCGGGTGACGGTGCTCTGTGTGTCTGGATGAGGGTGGAGCCAGGTGATTCCATGACACTCATTGGTTCTTATGGAAGCTCAAATCTGCTGTGAAACACACACGAGAAAGAAACTCATTGGTTCTGGCATGTCAAGCGAACAAGCTTGAGCTTCCGTTGACTATAACTGATGTGTGCAGTGAAGAATGTTTATATGTGAATAAAAGCCTAAAAATCTAAATCTGTTAACCATATAAAGCAATTGCATCTCTTATTTATACAGATTGGTTTTATGACCTCTTTATGTACTCTTTGAAGCATCAGTTGTGTAGCTGTCAACAGAAGATGAATGGAAGATTTGGGGTTTGGAACACGAGGGTGAGTAACTAACTGGGTGAACTAACCCTTAGGTTTATGAGGTCACAAACAGATGGCCTTTCACGATTTGGTAAACAGCAGAATTCATGGTTCCATTTATCACAGTCTTTCAGGTCCTGAAGCAGCAAAACAACCCCAGACTATCAGACTAACACCACCATTATTTTACTGTTGGCATGATGTTCTTTTTCTGAAATGATGTGTTCAAAAAATCTTGGGGATCATCAAGGTGTTTTCTGGCAAAAATTAAATGAGCCTTAAATTTTATTTTTGCTCAGCAGTAGTTTCGTCTTAGAACTCTGCCATGCAGGCCATTTTTGCCCAGTCTCTTTCTTTTGAGTTAGTCATAAACACTGACCTTAACTGAGGCAAGTGAGGTCTGCAGTTCTTTGGACGTTGTTGTGGGGTCTTTTCTGTCCTCTTGGATAAGTTGGGGGTAATTGTTGTTGGCCGGCCACTCCTGGGAAGAGTCATCACTGCTTCATGTTTTCGCCATTTGTGGATAATGGCTCTCACTGTGGTTTGCTGTAGTCCCAAAGCTTTAGAAATGGCTTTATATGCTTTTCCAGATGGATAGATCTCAGGTACTTTCTTTGGATCTCGGCATGATGTCTAGCTTTTGAAGATCTTTTGGTCTACTTCACTTTGTCAGGCAGGTCCTATTTAAGTGATTTCTTGATTGAGAACAGGTGTGGCAGTAATCAGGTCTGTGTGTGACTATAGAAAAATTTAACTCAGGTGTCATAAAAATCACAGTTATGTTTTAACTTTTTCACACAGGGCCATGTATGTTTGGATTTTGTTTTCCAAATTACAACCTTATTAATTAGAACCTTCATTTAAAAACTTTATTTTGTGTTTAATATTTAAATTTGTTTGATGATCTGAAACATCTGATCTAAAATATTTAAGTGTGAGAAACATACAACAACAAAAAAAAAAAAGAAATCAGGAAGGTGGCAAACTCTTTTTCACACCACTGTGTATGAGTGTGTGTTTTAATGAGTTGCAGCTGCCTGACTTTGGCTGAAGACTCAATGATGCAGGAACAATTCCAGGGGAACTGTGGGTAATTGTGAAGCATCTGGTCTAGGGTGCTGGATCTGTTGTCAGGGGGACCACAGAGAGAAACAAGTGAGGTGTGTGGGTGTGTCTATACAGGTTTTTATTACATTGTGGGGACCAAATGTCCCCACATGGATAGTAAAACCAGATATCACCTACATTGTGGGGAACAGCCAGCGTACTTATTAATACACATACAAAATTATGTTTTTTTGAAAATGTAAAAATGCAGAAGGTTTTCTGTGACAGGTAAGTTTAGGGTTGGAGGATATAATATATATAATACACAGTTTTTACAGTAAAAACATTATATACATTGAGAGTCCTCACAAAGATAGTTAAGTGAAGTGTAGTGTGTAGTGTGTGTGTGTGTGTGTGTGTGTGGGCACGCGCACATGCATATTTCATTTTTTCCGTCTCTCGGCTAATATCTGAATTCCTCACATAGCATAGAGGAGCACTTTGACTGAAGAATAGAGACGTCTCTCTGTGTAGAGTTAGAGAGCACACTTATTTCTCACACACATACAAACCTAATGTCTCCTCTCTAATGTTAGTGACCAGTTAAAGAACCTCTTCTGTTGTGCTTTGCAACTCTGTATTGAGGGAGATCACACCCTGTTAACCTGCATAACCTATGACCTCTGAGTTATTTGACGAAGAGAAGAGAAGAGAAGAGCATTATGATCCATCCTATTCAAAAGGGGTTTATGGTCTTAAATATGTAATTTATTTATTAGATTACAACTCCATTTTTCAAAACTCTACACACAAAACATGGACATAAGATTGCTTTTCAAATTACAAAAATAAACACTTCACTCAAAACTATTTTACCTAATATACCAAAATATTGTGTTTTCTGCATAGAAACCCTACACACAAACAACAAATGATTTGCCACAAACACGCCAAGCTACACACAGATGTGAAAAATGTGTTGTTCGTGTTGTTTGTCTTCTGCATGTTCAGTGTGCAGGAGTTTGTCATAGCACTTACACAAATATATGTGCACAAAAACACTGTATATACAGTATGCATGCATATTTGATAAACTTTAGTTATTGAACTGAACAGAATCAACAATGAACTGATTTCAGCTGCATAATGACATTGTTGCCTTGTTGGAGCTCCTTTACAGCATAATTTTAATTCCATTAGTTACTATTGTGAAGCTGTATTGTGTAAAATACTACAAAAATAAAGGTGACAACTGCATATTCAGTACATATTTACAAAATAAACAGAAATGCAAGGGTCAATCTTGAATCTCAAAACAATGAGTTTTGATTTATAAGTGATCAAATTGGGCA
Organism: Rhodeus uyekii; assembly: GCA_037043235.1. Classification (NCBI taxonomy): domain Eukaryota; kingdom Metazoa; phylum Chordata; class Actinopteri; order Cypriniformes; family Acheilognathidae; genus Rhodeus; species Rhodeus uyekii. The sequence goes on along the minus strand of JAWRVZ010000002.1, from coordinate 4,576,022 downwards.
TATTTACAATGCAAACAGAAATACAAGAAAGTATAAAATGCATTTATTTGATTTCTAAGTGATTCCTTATTAAGTGTTTTCACACATGATCGTTGGGTGTAGGTAATTAATGAATGATTGTGGCATTTAAATGGCAGGGTTTTCTAAATGAAACAAGAGCTGTTCATTTTGAATAATGTGTCTAATGTAAAGAACCGTGTTTAACATTTTGCAAAAAGTTTGTTTTACAAATGCAAACTGAGTGTAAAGCATTTAATGTGCTTGCAGTTTTGCAGACTTGGACTGAAGATTGGACATATGACTGAATGGTTTTACCAAGTGGGCCTCAAGCACCCCTATTATTGAGTAAGCCATTTTTTTAACTATAAAATGCCTTCACTCCCATACAGAACCAAATAGTCTAATTCTTTTTAGCCAAAATAAATAATTTATTAGCTTGAGTCTAGATTCCTTTAAGGCTTTTGGCATCTCTTAAATAAAAATAAATGCTGCAATTCATCAGTGGTTATGTTTATAGGGTTTAATTGTTTTAAACCATTTATCTTAAGTTTTATATTGGGAATTTGTCGTGATATCGCATCGCACCGCAGCAAGTGTAGACAGCACTGATTATAATAACTTGTATTTGTCATGTTGTGCCACTCGCATAAACAACGTTAAAACATATGGTTACAAAGTTTCTTCTCCACCACTGATCAAGTGTAGGTGTGAGCAAAAACTGAATCCCAGTTAAAAGGTCTGAGTGTCTATTAAATGTATGTGAGATTCCTCAGTTACACTGCAGAAACTATAGTACCAGGACTTTAAAAGACTTGAGGGCCTGCAGTTTCATAAATCATTCTTAAAATGCCTTACTGAGGTAACCACATGGTTCTGACTTCCTGAGCTAAAATAAGAGTACAAACCCAATAACAGATACACAGGGAGAGAGAGACATGTAAAACCAAAGGGTGGAACTAGCATGTGGATGAAATTGCACCTCTGGCAGATGTATTGTAAAAACAAATTAAAAAGTACATCTAGCTGTGTACACTGAATGTAAACCTCCAGTGTCAAATACAAACACATGGTTGATCATTTAAATCGGTGCAGATTTACAGTTTTGTTTTAATCAGAGACTCAACTACGTGATACATTGGGGATCTGCAGTGATTTGGATGTGGCTCAATCAATATTCTGCTGCATAATCGATGTGTCAGCACAGATTGAGACTGTCCCATTGAATTAGAAACACTAGAATGAGCACATGAAATACAAATATTCAAGAAACACCATGCTCACGGATTTAAAACATGCAATTTATGTTCATAGAATCATAGTGTTTCTACATACAATACATAAATTCATACTGATGATGAAAAGTCAGTTAATATGTTTTTGTGCTGTTGAAAGAAGTCTCTTATGCAACACCAATCTCAAAAATGTAAGAATGTAAACAATTTCCATTGATATAAAGAAGTCTGTTGCAGTGCATTGAGTTTACTCCATATGTACCCAAAGAACAAGTTGTCGAACAAATGGTCACACGTGCAATGTAATAGTATGTAGAGCAGGGTATAAAAGATTACAATCCAAAGATTCCACACACTCAAGCAATACATCTAAATATTGTTCAAATACTTCCTGAGAGTTATTACTCCCACCAAGGGAAGGAGAATAAATTTTCCAAAAGGTGTGCAGATGTCTTGCACTTTTTGCAGCTCAGTTTCACTTGATTTAGTTTGGTTCTCGTTTATATCATTTCCATTGTGCTTATGAAAAACAGTGCGAGGAAGAAAATGTATTCCCATCTGCTCTTCAAATTGAGGTCTTTTGTGCTTTTAACACACAGTTTTTTTCCTCTTTCATCAACTTCACCAACCACAGACTTCAGACTTCCTTTTGGTGCTCTCTCTCTCTCTCTCTCTCTCTCTCTCTCTCTCTGTCATTGCAGATGGCAAAGGCACTGCAATTCATTATTCAGATTCGACTTCATCATTTATAATGGAGGGTGATGCATTTCAAAACGTCTCTCTAAGTCGTGACAAGTGAAACCAGTCTAAAATATGAAGCCCAGCCAGGCCCGAAGGCTGCGGAAACTCAAGTCAACACATGGTTGATTTTAACTGGTTTTACACACATTTTAAAATGAATGAGTAGGTTTTATTTGCAGTTTGTCTCAAGGAAATAAATGCCACCCTCTCCAGTTTTCTCCTCTGGAGAGTTTGTTTGCCTCTATAAATGCATAAATGCATCTGTTGAGGTTGACTGGCTGGGTGGATCTCTCAGCAGCGTGAGGGGAATGAGAAACCATGTGATGCTCATAAGCATTACATTTAATTGTCAGAATGCAGAGGGAATGATTCAGAAGCAAATTCTGTGGCATCATCCTTCATGGATGAGCCATTCCCATAATGCTTGAAATTGAATTTAAAGATATAGTTCATTAAAAAATGGAAATGACGTCATTAATTAGTCATGTCGTTCCAAACCCGTAAGACTTTTGTAAGACAAATCGCGTCATATGATGAACAGATTGACCCAGGAGAAAAAAAATACAAAAATGAGATCTCAAATGTTTGCCTAGATGAAAATAAGGTTACTTTTAACATCAAATAGAGATTTTTGCTTGAGTCTCCTGCTTCTCACAGTTGTCTCCGGAGACAAAAACTCTCTTAGAGATCTGACAAATGTGAGAGCGCCACAGTCTCTGGGTAAGAAGAAAAATATAAGCACAGTGTAAGATATTGATGAGGCTTCTTCCGAATCTTCAGAGGAGACAAATATGAGACCACCAGAGTCGTGGAGAAAAATATGAGCACGGTGTGTGATGTTGTTGAGACCTCTTCTGAACCTTAGGAAGAGACAAATATGAGACTCCCAGAGTCTTTAGTTTAGGGGAAATCTGAGTACACTTTGTTGAGGTCTAATTTTTTAGATGTTGTGTCTCAGGAGATAGGTGTGAGAAGCAGGAGACTCGAGCAAAAGTCTCCATTTGATGTTAATGTAACCTCATTTATGAAGTGTGTGATGTTTGGAAAATGTGCTGAATATAAAATACTGGGCAATGAAGATAAATTTAATCTAGTAACCCTTAATAATCTGAAATGTATAATGGTTTTTGAATTATAGTTTCAGTATTTACAATTTTAGGCATACAAAAAATATTTAACATGTTTCCCCTAAAACAAAAATTGAAGACATTTGAAAAAAAAAAAACCTAAATGAGACTGTAGGGGATTTACAGTTAAGACCCAAGGACCAGATATGTTGAATGAAGACCAGGAGTCAGAAGTGCAGTCAATAGAAGAAATTTTTGTGAAGTTTAGTTTGCAGTTTAGTTTGCAGTTGCATCAGCAGAAGCCAGCTTCAGGTCTCACAAGGAGTTCGTAGGCCGCCCCAAATACAATAACATTGTTACAGCAATTATACTCTAACAGAGGCTACTAACTGCATCAATGATGACGGTTAAATGATTCTGATTGGCTAAGAAAGAAAGAAAGAAAAACAAAACTAGTAACACAAGAGCAGACAGTCTGAAGCATATCTTCATTGATCACATGGTTGACGGGTTAATGACCTTCCAGTGACCTTCCATTCCGTCTCCTTATGGTGCCAGTTAATCACCTGACCAATACAGACCATATTAACACACACACACACACACACACACACACACACAGACACACACACACACACACACACACACACACACACACACACACACACACACACACACACACACACACACACACACACACACACACACACACACACACACACACACACACACACACACACACACACACACACACACACACACACACACACACACACCTTCTCCAAGGCTGAACTCGGCTCAGGCTCCAACTATCAACAGAGAGACTACTAAAAACATTCTGATAACATGTTCTATCTGGTGAGACGTGCAGACAATATTCATCCTTACTCTATGGAAAAATACAGAAAAGCAAAGAAAGGCTTTAACTAATAAAAATCCCCAACTTCACTGTTAACAAATCATTCAAATAAGAAAAAGGAAAAGAATATATGAACAAATAAAGACAAAGAAAATAATATATGTACAAATAAGAAAAATAAAATAATATATATACATGTGGCAATAGATTTCCGAATCGTCCTCACAAGACATAAGATAACTCCCAGTTAGAGAAACCTTTGTCAGAACCATAGCCTTGTGGGAAGCATACACATCGATCCCAACTGCACCTCAGACAGCGCAAGTTAGACTCCCAGCTAAAGGACTGCTTCAATTCCCTTCCTGCATTTCCCATTGTTTTCTGTCTCTTCTCCTACTGTCCTGTCCATTAAATATGAAAACCCCCAATGTTATTTAAAAATAAACAAAAAAAACAAAAGAACAAACCTTAGAGACAATTCTCATTTTGGACTCATTTGAGTCTACTTTTATTTATCCTAAGGAATTTTAGGAGAAATATCTGAGACACTGTTGATACTAAAATAGGAGAAATCACAACAAAGTCTCCTGTGAGGTATTCCAGAAAACAGGTTATGTGACATATCCAGGTATGTTTAAGTGTAAGTAAGTGGATAACTGGACTGGTAACTGGTAACTTTGATAGTAAGTAAAGAGCCATAGTAACTTAACCTCTGATCATAATTTGCTTCAGAGCAGGATCTGTTTGAGGGCTAGTTTAGTTCAGAGGTGTTCAGCGCATATGTGCCCTATTGAGGAGGCTCCAGTGGGCATAACAGACTGCATGATAGATAGATGGATAGATTAATATATAGAAATTATTAAGATTATCAAGCCCGCAAGATTGTTGACCGGGGGGGTTAATGGGTGCGCGCAATTGTTGAAGCACAACTCCTCACCGCCGAACCTACAGCACCGGGGGTTGGGGACCACTGCTTTATAAAACATTATTTAACGCATGATTAATTGGATGTCAATTCTATGTTGTATAAGACCAAATTCTTATAAATATTAAACGTAGGCTATTTATGATAACCATACAAGGCTCAACGTATGAGTAAATGGGAAAATAAGGAATAAAGAAAATAATTTTCAAAGACCAAGAACAACTTACTTCAAAATGCTTTTTCAGATTAGATGTTGAATCCTTTGAAGCCGATAGAAGTTTTGTTGCAGGTAGACATAGCTTGCATTGCACTGTGATGTTACGTCCTTTTTCTTGTTTATAAGTAAAACTGTCTTTGAATTTCCACGAAAGAAATGCATTACACGCTGTTTTCTCGTCCATTTTTGTATGCGATTGCAGGTCTACATTACAACAGGCTGCGCGCGTTTTGTTTTTTAAAGAGACAGTCGGAGAATCATCAGACAGCTTACGTTAATATTAATAAATAAATGACATTAAAATTCAAAGTAATCACTTTGGTAATCTAAAATACTTTTTGAATGTAACTGTAATTTGATTACCATCAATTTAAAATGTAACTGTAACGAAATACAGTTACTCAAATTTTGCATTTTAAATACGTAACGTCGTTACGTGTATTTCGTTACTCCCCAACCCTGTCCATCACTTATTTGGATACACATTACACAATTCACGACTAACCAGAGGTCACAGGCCATGAAGAGAACACAAGTGCTTGGAATAATCACAAACCACCACACATGTAAAACACACACACACACACACACACTAACAAAAACAAACTCCTATAAAGCATTCAGAGAAAAAGTGAAAGAGAGAGTTAGAAATGGTGATAGCATGTGAGTGAGAGAGAGAGCCAAAGAGAGAAAAATCATGGTGACGCATACACCTCTGAAATAGACTGGAAATGACATTCTGCAAAGCGCTTCCCACTATGAGAGCAATTTTCCCAATGATTTAACCTCAACCGGCATTTATTTTGGTGAACTGTGAGCTTAAGAACAGCTTGCTGCATGAAAAAGCCACTCTGAAAAGAAGAGAAGATTTGCCCTTAAAATAAATGGGATTAAATGCAAAATATTTTTTCTTCTTTAGCAGAAATGAAAAGTTCACATTTGCATTAACAATCTTTTTAATTTTAGCAAGGCTTTGCATCAGCGTGACTGTCATGATGTTCTCTGTATGTTTAGATTTGAGTGACTATTTGATTACCTTCTCCTATATTTTAATCTCTTTATCAATATTTCATGTGTTCTTTCTGCAGAAAAGAGGCCAGATTGGACAGACAGCAGGTGTCCAATATGGCTTGTACACAGCTAAAATGCCACAGCAATGCTAGATTCATTACTTCATAGCAGCCTGAACACAAGATCCTGCTCAAAATAAATATATCTCTGATGTCAGACAGGATAAAACTGGATTTGTCTGCACTTGAGGTTAATTATTCTTAGAGAATTATTTTGGCATACACAAATCTGTAGAACCTCAGCCCGGGGACGAATAATTTGCGTCTTTCCTTTCACTGCAGGAAGGGAAAAAACAGCTTAAACAACTTAAACTTCTTAATGGAGTTAGCTGGTCTGGTTTGCTGGTTTTAGAGGGGTTTGGACACTTTAGAAGCGGTTTGGATGCTTTTCTCAGTAGGATAACCAATTATAAATGAAGAGTTAAGTCTGAACCTTGCTTAGTATGTATGAAAGAGGGTTATAGAGAAAAAGAGAAAATGGTTATGGCTAAAAAGGCCAGACCTAACCTCTCCAGAAAAATGGCATCACTGTGTGAAAACATGATTTTATGTCTAATAGCCACACTAAACCATTTGGAGATGAAAAAGTAGAAGGGGGTTATACAGAGAGATACTCAATCAGTACAGCTGTTAAAATGTGCAGCATACAGTTGTATTGCTCTGTCCCACAATGCAATGTGCTCAGCTTGACCTTTTATTTCCGGAGTGATAAGATCATAGATGAGTTCTCTTCTCTTTAAAAAAATAAATGAATAAAATGTATGTCATCAGACTGACAATAGTTAAGACATTTCAAGACAAACAAAACTGAAATGCAAAACTACCATTTATTTCCAAGGTGACAACTGAATGTCACTCACATTCAATATCATATCACGTGACAAGGAAGCCTAATCTTTCAAAGGATTTTCCTGAAATAACGCCTTTAATAAAATTACACAGTAAACAATGTGTATGCAGTATTCAGTATATAGTGAAACATAATTTTGTAATATCAAACTGAATTCTCTATCATATGCAAATGTTCCATATACATGGCGTACCAAAACGATCTATTACACTGACCTACATAATATATCCCAAAATGCATGTGCTCAACATGACATGTGACAAATGAACCAGAAGTAATATCAGCCACAATTTTTGTCATGTCTTTTTTAATAATTATTATTTGATGAGGCAACCAAGAGTTGAGCCCAAGTTCAGAAATAAGTAGACATGACATCTAACTATAAATATAATAAGGTCATGTGCCAACAATGTAACATGCTGCGGTTTGAAAAGTTGCATTGCATTTTACAGCTTTTTCAACAACAACAAAAAATAGTAGCAGGCAGTGTGTACTGACCAGTATACATTAAGAAGTAGATTGGTATTTCATTTTGAACAAAGAATGAAGTTTCACCTGGTTTTGAGTTTGAGAAGGTGTGTGTGTGTGTGTGTGTGTGTGTGTGTGTGTGTGTGTGTGTGTGTGTGTGTGTGTGTGTGTGTGTGTGTGTGTGTGTGTGTGTGTGTGTGTGTGTGTGTGTGTGTGTGTGTGTGTGTGAAAATGTCAGATGGTCAGTACACAAGCCTTAAAAATAGAAATTCGTTACAAACAAATCAAACTCACCAGAGAAATTCTTCTCCTCTGTTCCTCATGCTGTTCTTTGTCTAATTTCTCTATACTTACAGATAAATGGGGTAAGATAAAGAAGAGGTGAAGAAATTACCAATTGAATCATACCAAAGAAAGAAATAAAGGATTGCAGAAGATGATATTTCTATCGATCGCAACACATATTCTCCCTGCGGTTGAGACTGCTAATCTCAGGGGCTGTGATATTGCCTCTTAGTGAGTGGCGTTGTGTGTGCCTGTCAGACATGTCCAGACACCATGTAAGCTCTTGATATTGTTATTGTTCTCTCAGACATGGACATGGATTTTCAATTTTTGTCTCACTCTCACACTTTCAGGGGCATACACCCAATCACAAGATAAGAATTTTCTTTCTTGATCGAAAAATCCAACTGGTATCAGATAAAAGTAAAAAGACATGTGGCTCTTTTATGTGAAAAGCACATTAGAGAGAGAAAGAGAGAGGCCGACAGAAGGAAGGAAGCATGGGGTAAGTGCACGGGATGTGACGGATGTGCCCCTCCGAGTGGATGGTCTGGCCGCATCCCAGGATTCCTTCCTGTTCCTGTTTGTTGGCCGAAGCGAGTATTGTCAGTGCTGCCAAATGCATGCTGAGTAACACTGACACATTGCAGCCAGCCCAAGTCTCTCATACCAGGAGGATAGGAGAGGAGGGAAGTGGAAACGCAGGATGAATGCGAGGGAGGGTAAGGAGATTAGAGAATGGGAGAGTTGAAGAGAGGCAGAACCCCTCCCAGTGCTCACATATGTGAGAACAGAGTAATCTCAGAGTGGAGAACGGAGGAATGCCGAGCGAAGGAAATGTCTAGGTGTGAGAGGAGAGAGGGAGAGATGAAAGGAGAGGGGGAATGGACAGAAGGGAGCGAGATGAGAGGCAGCATGCCGAGAGAGACACATGGTGTGTAGTGTGTGTTCTGTTCTCTTTCAGTAACACACAGCAGGGTCATCGGTCCATGACCAGCACCATTGTGGTAGTCGGTGCAAAAAGGATTTATGTCTTGAACTAATGCATTATATATGTTTTGGTATATACCAGCGTGCAGCGAATCTGCTTTGGAAGCTATGCAAGTTTTATTTAAAGGGGTTAGTTCATCCAAAAAGGAAGACTCTTAATTTACGCACCAGGTTCTCTTTTTATGTAAAACACAAACAGAAATATTTTTTAGTGAAGATTACAAATGCAAGCTTCAAAAAAAGACAAAGAACCAACATAGTACCATAAAAGTTGTCATACAGGCTTTTTGATACAGGACATCACATGAACAAATGGCAAAACGGGTCTCATTGCATCCAGTATTAACGGCAGTGCGAACTGACAGCAATATCAATGGACTTTTCAGCTATTGCTAGTTTTTTTATTGTTGCCATTTTATTTGATTTAAATATTTGTGATAAGAAGTAACATAAAAACCCTTAGATATCAATCTCCATATGCTATGAACATTGGTTACAGATTATGGAGTATAGGCTCTCCAAAACAGCTCTATTTTTAAAGAAGCAAATACAAAAGACGAGACCTGTTTTACAGAATACGAAAGCTTGTTGCGCATAACCCCCACAGTGCTCTGTCTCCTGAAGTCATACGAAAGCTTTGTGTGAGTAATAGAGCAAATTTACAGTAAGTTGAACACAGTAAGTTTGATCATAATCTTTCCCACCATGGAGCATTTAAACTATAACCGGATTCATGAAATGTTGATCTATTCTTTGAAAAGATATCACTCAAAAGACTATGAATGTCTCATAAACTCAAACATCCAAAGTAAAGCTATATTTGTCACAGTTCTGTCATGTTTCCTCCCACTTCCTGTTTCTTCACGTGATTCTCCCAGTGTTTTTCCATCCACCTGTCCCGTAATCATTACCTTGTCATTGTAATCATACCCTGTGTATATCTACCTGTTGTTCTCTTCAGTGGTGTTGTTTGCTGTGCTTCTTCCTGTAGAATTTCCCATTGGACTGCATTTTCCCGTTAGACCACCTTTCGTTTTGCTTAAGAAGTGCCCTTCTGTTTTTGTATATTTAAAGTTTGTTTTCATCATTAAATATCTTTGAGTTCATCTTCTTCTCCGTGCCTCCCTCATCCTCCCGCAGAACACAGGCAACAATATTTAACTGAGTAACGAAATTTAGATCCATTACCTCCAAAAATTTTTTATTTTTTTTACATATTTATGCATTTGGTAGACGCTTTTATCCAAAGTGACTTACATTGCATCAAAGCATACACTGACATATGACAAGCATACATCTAAATTAATTCTTGCTTTCCCTGGGAATCAAACCCAGGACCTTGGCGTTGTAAACACCAATGCTCTACTGATTGAGCTACAGGATATGCTCAATCAACATATATGCTAGCGTTTAAAAATATACAGTCAGTGAGATTTTTTTAAAGAAATTAATATCATCCATTAGCAAGGAGACAATAAATTGATCAAAAGTGACAGTAAAGATAATTAGATGTTTATGTTGCTTTACGTCCTTTTAACTTGCCAGTCCTCATTTATTTTATTTCCAGTGACAATTTTCCAAAATCTTTTTCTTTTTCTGTCAAACAGGTTTGACATCTGTTTTTTAACTTTCTTTTTCTGATGTGGCCTAGTTAAAAAAAAAATGCTGTACTTTTGTTTCTTTAGTAACAGTAACAGAAACTAGGGATTTATTTTCAAACTGTCCTATTATGTGGGTGCGACTCTTCTGTCCTAGATGACCTTCAATTTATGACACAATAAACCACATGAAACTCTTGTTTTAGCTGGGTGGTTCAGACAGGGGGTATTGTGGGTATTTCTACGTACTCATTTCAGAAGTCTTGTTTTCTCATCATGTGAGTCCAGACAGAATGTTTCATTCATGGCACTCTGGAGAGACTGATTCACAGAATGGCTCTACAAAGCTCTGGCCAACACATGCTTTGGCAAGATCCACATTTATTTTAATATGACGAGAGCTGCCTTTAAAATATGGAATTGTGACAAAAGATATAGCATGAACAGATAGTCTGTTAAATCTGTTTCAGGTTTCAAAAAATAAATTTGAACAGAAAAACAAGCCTCCTACATTTTTATGTTTATGTTTCAAGTTGTCTGGAGAAATCAGCATTACTATGGCGACCCCATCCAGCCCACTGTTCACGGACCATAAACTCTATATTGTGCGGTTTCCATATTTTGTTCGAATAGAGTTTGTTCAGCACTCTTGTGGAATTTGTGTCCTTATTATTTATACTGAGGCGCCTTTAGGAAAAATATGTCAGCAAATTCAACACCAGTAGACAGGCAAAGTTCAAAAGCTTCTCACTTTCACGTTAAAATCACTTTTATATGATTTATTTGTTTTATTAAACCACTCTCTGTTATATTTAGTTATGTTTTGTCAATCACAGTATTCAATAATCATGATGAAGCTAACTTTCTTTCATCCGTAGAAAACAAAAGGAGAAGCTTTGAATAATGTTCTTGCTGTTCTTTTCTCTAACAAAACTAAATAACAACCAGGTGCTGTTAAAGCTCTAAAAAGTGAGATAAACACATTAAAAGCAAACAACATTCAAAGTTTTCTGAAGCCATAGAGTATCTTTGTGGTAATATGTCACTTCCAAATGGTGAGACGAAGACTTCATTTCACTGTGATTATTGTGGACAATAATGGCGTTAAGTGACTCTACTCCTGACTTAATCAATATCTCAGAGACCTCCATACAATAGAGACAATTGAGAAAGTTGAAGGGAAAATGAGATAGAGAGAGAATCTACAATAAACGGCTGTCTATAGGGGTTTTACTGGGTTATATTTCGGTGAGCGCTATTGACTGATTTTGTCCTATTGAGAGGAACACAATACCAGAGGTGTCAGCTGCTCTATGCTCTGACAACAGCCCAGACCTGCAGTTACAGTTCTGACAGAGGAAATATAGATTAATAAAAATAAAATCTATCTTGGACAGCGTCTCTTTCCCATGTCACCCAGTCAGGGCTTTTAATAAAGCTGCACTGCAGCATTCCATGCTAAACAGAATGAGGTGTACATTGTGTAGTGTGTAACAGGAATAAAAAATACATAAGATACCCAAGTCTCATTGGACCCCCAATACAATAAAGCAGCACAGAACCTTCCTAGACAACTATCGCTATGAACTGCAAAATTATGAGGTCATTTAATTTAATAAGGAATTTGAAAATGTAATTTTAAATGTTTCACAGCAACACGTATATACAAAATTCTATATTGAGACCGAAGACTTTTCATAGTTTAAATTCAAGGTAAAATATATAATTTATCACTAGAGGTTACTTATTCAAAACAAAGGCGTAGCTTGATAACGCTGTGAATGAGCATGGAATCATGGGAGTTGTCTTTGTCACGTCCATAACCAATGTAAAGGAATCCGACAGACTCAAGCAGAAATCATGTTCATGGGGGCTGAGAGCCATGGGAGTGGAACAAAGCTGCTGGAGCGAATACTAATGAAAGACACCTGTAATTGCGGTTAATGTGGACCGGAACCCCCTGCGATAGGTGAAAATCCGCTAAGTAGGATCAGCCAATCAGCTCACGGGATACATCCACTCGTGCTCTCATTGGTCGCTCTCACGCCAGGAACCAATCACGTGCTTGTCTGAGTGCCCGTGGATATGTACAAAGCCTCTGAGAGTTTTTCCCTCTTTGTCTGGCATCCTGGGAAACCATTTCTCTCACATCACGATAAAACAACGCCGTTTTCTGCAATACGGCTGCCGATACGGCGGTATTTTTGAATTTTTATTTTTCAATAAATATTTTTGAAAAATCCGCGATGCACCGCGAAACTTGAACCGCGAAGTGGCGAGGGATTACTGTATTGTATAATGTCAAATAATTTTTGTTGTTGTTGTTAATATATTACATACATGCATACAGAGAGAGAGAGAGAAATTATTGTCACAGTCACCGTCACCAAGGACTCTTATTTTGCCCATTGTTCACGTTGTTTTGGTTCAGTTCCTTCAGTCACTCATTTGTTTCCATGGCCACAGATCATCACAAATCATTCACAGGTGTTTTGTCTTTTGGTTAATCACTGTCTATGTATTTAGTTCTCCGTGTTCTCCATTCAGTTGTCGGTTCTCGTTTACGTTTACTCTGTGTTTATTGCCCTGCCTGAGTTCCTTGCGATAATAAAACACTATGTTTCTGGTACCGGTGTCTTCGAGTCTGCCTCCGAAACGAAACCGTAACAGAAGAACCGACCACAAAAACGCGATGAGGAGGAACGCGGCGGCAGAGAGAGAGAGGGCGGAGGATCTTCTTCTGCGGATTGTCCGACAAGGAGGGCGGCCGTTAGAGGAGTACGTGGAGGAATTTTTGGAACTGGCTGAGTTGGTGAGTTGGGAGGACACCAAACTCAACATGCGCTTCTGGGCTGGGTTAAATGACAACGCGTGCTATCGGCTGGACCCGGACCAGTGCTGGCAGCCCTTCGAGACGTTTTTAAATCATGTACTCTATGTAAACGGTTCCACCTTCTACGTCGGGGAGGCTGACGCGTCAGTTCCCGGGACTCGTCAACCCGCGTCAGCTCCCGTGCCTCGCCTGCCAGTGCCAGCTCCCGTGCCTCGCCTGCCATCGCCAGCTCCCGCGTCTCGACGCCCGTCATCAGCGCCTGTTCCCGCGCCTCGACGCCCGTCATCAGCGCCTGTTCCCGCGCCTCGACGCCCGTCATCAGCGCCTGTTCCCGCGCCTCGACGCCCGTCATCAGCGCCTGTTCCCGCGCCTCGACGCCCGTCATCAGCGCCTGTTCCCGCGCCTCGACGCCCGTCATCAGCGCCTGTTCCCGCGCCTCGACGCCCGTCATCAGCGCCTGTTCCCGCGCCTCGACGCCCGTCATCAGCGCCTGTGCCAGAGATCCTCAAGCCAGAGATCCTCAAGCCAGAGATCCTCAAGCCAGAGATCCTCAAGCCAGAGATCCTCAAGCCAGAGATCCTCAAGCCAGAGATCCTCAAGCCAGAGATCCTCAAGCCAGAGATCCTCAAGCCAGAGATCCTCAAGCCAGAGATCCTCAAGCCAGAGATCCTCAAGCCAGAGATCCTCAAGCCAGAGATCCTCAAGCCAGAGATCCTCAAGCCAGAGATCCTCAAGCCAGAGATCCTCAAGCCAGAGATCCTCAAGCCAGAGATCCTCAAGCCAGAGATCCTCAAGCCAGAGATCCTCAAGCCAGAGATCCTCAAGCCAGAGATCCTCAAGCCAGAGATCCTCAAGCCAGAGATCCTCAAGCCAGAGATCCTCAAGCCAGAGATCCTCAAGCCAGAGATCCTCAAGCCAGAGATCCTCAAGCCAGAGATCCTCAAGCCAGAGATCCTCAAGCCAGAGATCCTCAAGCCAGAGATCCTCAAGCCAGAGATCCTCAAGCCAGAGATCCTCAAGCCAGAGATCCTCAAGCCAGAGATCCTCAAGCCAGAGATCCTCAAGCCAGAGATCCTCAAGCCAGAGATCCTCAAGCCAGAGATCCTCAAGCCAGAGATCCTCAAGCCAGAGATCCTCAAGCCAGAGATCCTCAAGCCAGAGATCCTCAAGCCAGAGATCCTCAAGCCAGAGATCCTCAAGCCAGAGATCCTCAAGCCAGAGATCCTCAAGCCAGAGATCCTCAAGCCAGAGATCCTCAAGCCAGAGATCCTCAAGCCAGAGATCCTCAAGCCAGAGATCCTCAAGCCAGAGATCCTCAAGCCAGAGATCCTCAAGCCAGAGATCCTCAAGCCAGAGATCCTCAAGCCAGAGATCCTCAAGCCAGAGATCCTCAAGCCAGAGATCCTCAAGCCAGAGATCCTCAAGCCAGAGATCCTCAAGCCAGAGATCCTCAAGCCAGAGATCCTCAAGCCAGAGATCCTCAAGCCAGAGATCCTCAAGCCAGAGATCCTCAAGCCAGAGATCCTCAAGCCAGAGATCCTCAAGCCAGAGATCCTCAAGCCAGAGATCCTCAAGCCAGAGATCCTCAAGCCAGAGATCCTCAAGCCAGAGATCCTCAAGCCAGAGATCCTCAAGCCAGAGATCCTCAAGCCAGAGATCCTCAAGCCAGAGATCCTCAAGCCAGAGATCCTCAAGCCAGAGATCCTCAAGCCAGAGATCCTCAAGCCAGAGATCCTCAAGCCAGAGATCCTCAAGCCAGAGATCCTCAAGCCAGAGATCCTCAAGCCAGAGATCCTCAAGCCAGAGATCCTCAAGCCAGAGATCCTCAAGCCAGAGATCCTCAAGCCAGAGATCCTCAAGCCAGAGATCCTCAAGCCAGAGATCCTCAAGCCAGAGCCTGAGCTGCCGTGGCCCGACCCGCCAGAGCCTGAGCTGCCGTGGCCCGACCCGCCAGAGCCTGAGCTGCCGTGGCCCGACCCGCCAGAGCCTGAGCTGCCGTGGCCCGACCCGCCAGAGCCTGAGCTGCCGTGGCCCGACCCGCCAGAGCCTGAGCTGCCGTGGCCCGACCCGCCAGAGCCTGAGCTGCCGTGGCCCGACCCGCCAGAGCCTCCGCCGGTGCAGCCGCAGCCGGCCCTCCCAGAGCCTCCGCCGGTGCAGCCGCAGCCGGCCCTCCCAGAACCTCCACGGCCAGCACCCCAGCCGGCACTCCAGCCGGCCCTCCCAGAGCCTCCGCCGGTGCAGCCTCCGCCGGCCCTCCCAGAGCCTCCGTCGGCACCCCAGCCGGCATTCCAGCCGGCCCCGCCTGAGCCACCGCCGGCACCCCAGCCGGCACCCCAGCCGGCCCCGCCTGAGCCACCGCCGGCACCCCAGCCGGCACTCCAGCCGGCCCCGCCTGAGCCACCGCCGGCACCCCAGCCGGCACTCCAGCCGGCCCTCCCAGAGCCTCCGCCGGTGCAGCCGCAGCCGGCCCTCCCAGAGCCTCCGCCGGTGCAGCCGCAGCCGGCCCTCCCAGAACCTCCACGGCCAGCACCCCAGCCGGCACTCCAGCCGGCCCTCCCAGAGCCTCCGCCGGTGCAGCCGCAGCCGGCCCTCCCAGAGCCTCCGCCGGCCCTCCCAGAGCCTCCGCCGGCACCCCAGCCGGCCCTCCAGCCGGCCCTCCCAGAGCCTCCGCCGGCCCTCCCAGAGCCTCCGCCGGCACCCCAGCCGGCACTCCAGCCGGCCCCGCCTGAGCCACCGCCGGCACCCCAGCCGGCCCCGCCTGAGCCACCGCCGGCACCCCAGCCGGCACTCCAGCCGGCCCCGCCTGAGCCACCGCCGGCACTCCAGCCGGCCCCGCCTGAGCCACCGCCGGCACCACCCTGGAGGGCGGCGCCACCTTGGGTCCCAGATCCTCCGGCACCACCCTGGAGACCTCCTGGACTCTGGATACCCTGGTCTCTAGGGTGCCCACCCCCCCACCCAATTTTGAACTCTCGTCGGCGCGAGGTCGCGCCTTCCGGAGGGGGGGTGTAATGTCACAGTCACCGTCACCAAGGACTCTTATTTTGCCCATTGTTCACGTTGTTTTGGTTCAGTTCCTTCAGTCACTCATTTGTTTCCATGGCCACAGATCATCACAAATCATTCACAGGTGTTTTGTCTTTTGGTTAATCACTGTCTATGTATTTAGTTCTCCGTGTTCTCCATTCAGTTGTCGGTTCTCGTTTACGTTTACTCTGTGTTTATTGCCCTGCCTGAGTTCCTTGCGATAATAAAACACTATGTTTCTGGTACCGGTGTCTTCGAGTCTGCCTCCGAAACGAAACCGTAACAATTATTCACTGCAAGTAGATATTATATTATATTATATAAGAAAAGAAAAGAAAACATTAATCCTGCTGTACCTTACACATGTTTGAAGTTGACTGCAGCTGGGACGTGATTAATCTGCATGTTTGGCTTTATAGGTGCAGCTGGTCATACACGCATCAGAATCGCAACGAAAGTTAAGGACTACCAAGAAATACACTCACTGTCTATTGCACAACTGTTTTAAATTAGCAATAAACATGACACACATGGCTTACATATGAGATGGCAATGACTGCCAACATTAAATTTCATAACTGTCATATGATATGACATGACATGTCCTACACAATCTCTCCTCCCACAGATGTGATCAACATCCAGTAATGTCACTGTGAGGGTCACATGGAAACCTTCCTCACCAATGTTATTAATTTCCTGCTGTCTGACTGGTTTCTGATGCTGATGGTTGAACCAAGTAAACCACAGAGCAAAGCATCATGACACCATGTCTGCTTCGACCGCAGCTCCAGTACTGGATTAAACACTCATCCTGTTACCCGGGGTTACAGTTTACCAGGGCACTCCTAATTTTAACCCCCTTCCTGTCCACACAATGTCTGGAGTCCAGACATTCAACTACTGCTGCTGAGAACAAAAATGAGGTACAAGTTTAGTTCTCTTCACGCGTACAAACTGTTCTGTTTATTTCCATGATTATTAAATGTGCAATGACATCAATGTGAGAATAAAAATAAATCAGAAAAGAATTTCATATCAAATACAGCTGTGGTCAGGGCCCAGATTTGGACTAAACATTGCAGTCACCACAAACCATGTTTATCGTTATTGCTAGTGAACCTGTATTTAATGTAGTCTGAGTCTTTTTAAAACTTAACATGTTTTTTTTCATGGGTTTTGAGTATCAGAATAATTTGTGCAAAAATACTGTTGCTTTTTTTGGAAACGTCAAACAAAAAAACAAAACAGGATGCCTTTTCACCTGGCCTGTTTTTGCGAATTTTATTTATTTATTTTTTAAGTAAAATTTGAATTTCAAAGAACATGCCCAAAGAACCGTATACATCAATGATCTGCTGAATAGCCCAAAATCTCTAGTCACAATAAAAATTCATTTTGTACCTTTCACAGGCACAAACTGAGAACCACTTTATTAATGGTTGCTTGGCAACAACCAATCTAGTGGCAGTTCTAAAGAAGACAGAGGTCATATGGGTGGCATCCTGTTTGGCAGTGGGTAATTGGGGCAAATCACTGAGGGCACAAAACACACACAACCTTGTGACCCTTATGGTCCTTTGGGTTATGATTGTAACCAAAGTCAAAAACAGCCATATGTGCACAAAGGAAGTTTGTTTATGAATGAGCGGTGTCTGTGGGACAAAAAGCTGAAATAAGAATACAAAACATGATTGAAAATAAGGATTTTAGTTGGGCAAAAATGAAGGTCGGCTGTGAGCGGTTACAGGCATTACAGGCCACTAGATCGGGGCAGCTGAATGGAAGACAATGATAGTCAGAGAGAAAGTCTGCAGAAATGAAAATGTCAAAAATCTTGACAGAAAAGTAAGTGAGACAAAGAGTTTTAGTGTGTATGAGTTAGAGAGAGAAAGTGTAAATGTATAAAGGAGTCAGAGGTACATTGAATAAAAGACTAGCCGAGAGAAAAACTAAATTGAGAGAAATTCTCTAAAGGTAGAAATGGCAACCCCTCATGTCATATGACAAGCATGTGAAAACCACAATGTAGTCTGAAGCGCACGCACACACACACACAGAGAGAGTGAGATCTAAGTGCTCTTTCTCTTCCTTAAAATATCCCCAAAAGATCTTCGTTTGAAGGAGGTTTTTACACCACATTCCTCTGAAAAAGCACATCAAAACTTGCTTAAATAGTATGCCCTAAACTGACTTTGAGATAAGCACATTTACAATATTTTTATAACCTTTCTCTTAAATGGAACAAAAACACTGAACATTGAGCAAAAACATTGATGCCACACCTGATCTTTGTCCAATCAAATCCCACAATTAGCAAACACGGGTGTAAAATAACAAAAGCCTAATGGTTATTTCTAAGTCAAAATTTCTTGTTTCAACAGGACATGTTCACAAATTCAAACTTACAAATATTCAGATGTGATTATGTGTATTTGGTGTGCTTTCCGGGGCAGGGCTCCAAGATCAGAATATGGCCCGAACCCAGAGTACTTCCCTGTATCCCTGGCTGGGATAGCAACCAGCCGAGACTGAGTTGGAATGGCGGAGGGGTGCAGAAAAAAAAAACTGTTGAGGAACATAGGCAAGTTGGATATATAGGCTTGTCTCGTTCTTATTGGGTAGATCATTAGAACGTGCTCTTCCTGAACTTTGTTAATGAAACAGGTTATTTCAATGATTCACGTGAGATGATGTTTTGCTCTGCGCCCTTTATGACAGTTATTTACTCATTTCCATAAACAGATCAAATGCAAAACAGAATAAATTTTATTTTTACCTTAAATGGAATGAATTACATCACAATGCATTTTACTTGAAAGTTCTCTTTAAAGGTATAATGTCATTTTCACCGCTAGAGGTCACTTATTCAAAACCAAGGCGTAGCTTGATGACGCAGTGAATACAAGGGGAATCATGGGAGTTGTTGTCTTCACCTCCAGTCCATGGCCAATGGAAAGAAAATCATCAAGTTCATGAATGAGTGAAGTGTTATTAATGTTACGATGGTAAGGAGGAGGGTGGGCCAAAAACCATTAGAGAATATTAATGAGAGAGACCTGCGTGAAGAAACACCGGTCTCTGAGCTTTTAATATGCTTAAGCTGCAGTCGCCCACTTATAATTTAATACTAAATATATTTGAGTGTGGTGAAAGTTATTTTATAAGATTACTTTGTGCTTTTGCTCGGTGGCTGGTATGAGACACGTGTTGCTCTACAGTAATCTAGATGTTAAAATATAAAAAATGATAACTCGATGACTGAATGATTGTTGCTAATTGACAAGCAATTCATTTTTAATACATATTGTATGATGGAGAAAGTGGGGAAAGATCTCTCTGATTATGCTATGTTAGCCACTTGAGAAGATAGTGGTCTCTGAGGGATGGTGAAACATGGTACTAGTGGTAAATTTAGAAAACAACAGATTCAAACAATGAGACTAACAGTGTTGAGCTTAAAACAATGATTAGTTTTCTGTTGATCTAAGAGTTGCTCGACTGTCTCATAAAGCACATAATATTTTAAAGTGTCTTTGTTGTCTCCATGGTTTCTATGAAAGTAAAACTGGCAGTACGGATATGACGTCATTGGCAGGTTCGTGTCCTGGTCAAAATGGCTGATTTCTTTGGATTTAAACATTTTTGGAAGCGTTTGGGATGACGTAAGTAGGCAGGTCAACAAAATGTATATGTAACAAACGGGTACTCACAGGCAGGGATCCAATCGCGTGTCTTTATTAAGAGTAGTCGTACAGGCAGATGGTCAGGACAAACAGACAGGCTGATAGCATACACAAGCGATAATCCAGGCACAGGTCGGGACAGGCAGATCAGAATCAATAACAGGTAAACAGGCAGAAACTATAACAGAAGCTCAGGCACAGGAATAAACACTCATAAATGTTAGCTATGCTAGAACAAGACTTCGCAGTGAGTGCATGGATGACGGAGTCTTTTATAGTTTGTGTAATGGTTTGCAGGTGGTGCGATAAATCCAATGAACAGCATCATGGGAAAGGTAGTGCGTGTGTGTGTCAGTATATATGTGCGCTCCCTCCGGAGGCCAGAGAGGGGAGCGCGGAGCTCGTATTCATAACAATATAACATTGTTGTAGTGGTTTCTGAAGATTTTAATTTTAAAATGATATATATTCTTCCTTTAAGTAAATTGTTAAACTACACAGATGGCGAATCAGAATCAAACCAAATGCTTCCCACAGCCAAGAGGAAAAAAGGAATGCCTCATTTGAAAGAGATTACAACCTTTTTTAACATCTATTCAAATAGTACTCACTATAAAACTTTAGTTCGCTACAATGACCTGAATCAATATGCTAATGAAATGGCGCTATATTAGTAAAGGTCATATACACATTCTCATTTTGGAAATGATGAAAAAAACCCACTTGTATTCTTTCAAGGCAGGGTACCATTTGTCATTAAGTAACCCTTCTTCTTTTTTGATTATTTCCATAAAATTGTATTTAAAATGATCCAAGATACTCATTATACTTGCATTAGACAAGAACAAAAGCTTGTTTAAGAAAATGATTGCCCTACTGCATAACATTTGTAAGGTGGAGCTTAGCAAAGAGTCAGTTGTTTGATGAATCATGTTAGGTTCATAGTAGTGTGTCGGGCAGTTCAATACAGTTGGCCAATGCAGTTCAGTGTCTCTTTAGTCCTGAGATTAGAGTGCAGAGCCACTCCTGTTTTTACAGACTGCAGACCAGCCGTCCACAGCCTCAGGAGTTCGGTAATTAAAGCAGGATAGAACGCTATCAAGAAAAGCAGCTTATCTTCAATACAGCCAACCATGCAGGCAGGCAGAGCTTCATGCAGACACACTCTCTCACAAACACATATGTCCTGCATCTATAATCCCACCAAATACATCAGAAACCCTGGGATGAAGTAGTGAACTATTTTCAAGAATTGCCAAATTTTGAGAAACAGTTCCTGTGGGCAAGCCTGTGTGTGCATGTGTGTTTGAGACTGAACATCTCCACTGGATAAACGTAGCTGTCTTTAAGAAACAGATCCAGGCATCTGTTAACAGATGCATGGATTTACGCTACATGCGATGCGCTGCGAAACAATTTCCCTTCTTAATGTAGTATCAAATGAGACTCAAGCCATGCTCTGATTTATCCACCATCACAAATGTTCCCCAAAATCAAGCAAAACCCTTTCAGTACGTCATGCATCACAGGCTCAGTTTGGTTGCTTTAATGAGCTGTAATCTCTAAGCCTTCGATTCACGCTTGAACCTGAAATAACTATAATTCTGCTCAGAGGGAAATGTTGTCCTTTAAAATGTGACACCGCTAACACTGTCTGCAGCCTGAGCGTGCCGGATTTATGCACTGATTAATGAGAACGTCTTTAAATGGGGTTAGATCAGGTTCTCTCCGCAACCTTGTCTAACAAATCATGAACATTCTCTTTCTCCCTCTCTCGGTCTCCATTGGGGGTATTAAATTTCCCCAAGTCGAGACTTAGAGGCTCCAGGGATCAATGCGAGCTGCCTGTCCAATTTATTAAAAGTGAATGGCGATTAATTATGTTCTCTTAATGAGCAGGCCACCGCGTCTGAATAATGTTAAAACCATGAAATATGATGCATTTTCATAGCTACGTGTCAGCACACCCTCTGTTGTCATTTTTCTGCCCAGGTAGGGGAGAAAGCAGAAGATGTGGTGGCTTGTGCAGATGAGGGAGAACACCATTCTCATGGCCACTTATAACAGATTACGCAGTCCTCTACATCAGTGGTTCTCAAACAGGATATGTATCACCTTTGATCAGATACATCCAACATCCAAGTACCACCAATTTCTCATCATATTTTTTCAGCACTGAGCAAATTTTTTTTTTGTATGAATAGTTTGTACCTGTTAAACGATTAGCAATATATTAATATAAAACTGTTATTGTATTGTATTGTAAGGGTGTATTAAATTGATCAAAAATTACAGAAAAGAATATTATTAATATCCATTTCAAATATAAGCCATGGTTTTTTTTTTACCTTTTGATTTATCAAGAAATCCTGAAAAACATATGTCATGGTTTACACAAAAATATTAAGCAGCAAAAACCATTTTAAACATTGAGAAGAATAATAAGAAATGTTTCTAGAGCATCAAATGAGCATATTAAAAAGATTTCTGAAGAATTATGCGACACTGATGGAGTAATGACTACTAAAAAGCTACTACACTAATCAGTTTAAAAAATATTTTTTGATCAAACAAATGCAGCCTTGGAGAGGACTTTTAAAAACCTAAGAAATCATTTGACCGCAAACTTTTACATTGTAATTTGAAGTCCATATAAAACGAAGCATGACTTCGATAGCAAACAATTTAATACCCGTCACAGGAGGCAAGGACGAATACGAGAGATCCAACGGGACTTTAATAAAGGCAAGGGTGCAAACACAACATGTGATCAAACACTAACTTGTGATTCAAACACTAACAACGACCGACAACTGAGGAGAACAGGGAGAACAAATACAGTGGAACCCACTTATCTCGACCTCGGTTATCTCGTCAACACGGTTATGGCGATGTTTTTGGAACCGCCAAACTCCCTATTTTTCTTAGCGGTTATGTTGAATCTTTTACGTCGCCGAACCCGGATATCTCAAGCACAAAAGAGGGACAAAGTTGCCACTTTACATCGGTTATCTCGATCCCGTGACTAATGATAATACCGTGTTCACTATGCATGCGCTGAGATCATGTTGCTCGTGCATCACCATGGTCGCTCACTCCAATGATGCTTCACTCACTCTTGCGGCGCAGTACCGTGCAGCCGCAAAACCATAGTAACCGCGTGTGCAATACTGTACTTTTCAGAACTGTGTCCGAGCGAAATTACTTTTATGAGAGGATGTGTTTATGTGTGTTGTTACTGTGTTTACGTTTTCGTAAAGTTAAGTGTAGGTACGTATGTACGTTATCTGCCGTTTGTCCTCCTCCTCCTCTGCCGCCACTTTCGGAGATAGCCTCACTCGAAAGGTAAGCTTCGACATTTTACGTTATTTCATTGTTTATAGGTCAATTTAGCTTTATTATGAAATTTAATGGGGTGTTTTTGGAGGGCTTGGAACGGATTAGCCATTTTACATGTAAAATGTGTTCCAAGATACGAAAAACTCATTATACGAAGGCCGCCTCGGAACGGATTAATTTCGTATCTCGAGGTACCACTGTACTGTTAAATCTTGCACCGACTGTCAGAGGTGTTGATGACTGCACCAGCACACTCTTCTCAAACATGTAAAGAGCGCAAGTACAAACCAGGAAAAAGAAAACACTCTGACTAACATCACAAATAAAATAAGGAAAATAGAAACAGTAGATTATGCTATATAACAGTCAGCGGTAGAGCGGCCATCTCTCTCCTTACTCAAAAACACTCTCCTCCCCATGCGCACACATGCCAGAATAGTGTACTACACGGAACAGAACTACATACGCAGTCTTAAAAGTATATTTCCAACATAAATATAAAGTAGCCGTTACAATCTCTGCTGTTAGTTGATGCACATATGTCATTTGTTGTTAGTAAACAACATGCCAATCGCCATATTGGCTGTTGGTTATCTCGATCATCGGTTATCGCAACGCTTTTTTGCAACCCCCGAGACCATCGACATGACCAGGTTCCACTGTATATTAACAGAGATTAACAAATGACAAACAGATGTGATGAGTGTTCATGGCAACTGATGAGTGACGGAAGAATCTGGAACAAAGGAACATGTGACTTAAAAAAAGGCAAAATAAGAGTCCCAGGAGACAGTGCTGTGACAATACATTGCTTTCTTGTTGTTTTGTTTTTTGTGTGGAAAGACTATGTTCATACAAATACATATTCAATTATATAGTACCATTTGACAGCCAACATCATCTTGAGAATAGCTTTCAACGCTCTCACATATGCACATATCCCTGACGGATCACTTACTACAGCTTAAAACCGCCCTACACTTCACAGAACAAAGTGAGCATTGCAAATCCATTTATTCTTCGCATCAGAAGTAATGAGAAAAAGAACGGGAATCAATGTACTGCCTAAAAGTTGTCATGTTGCGCTGTGCCGCTCCATGTCCACTGTAGACAGCATCTCTGATTATAATGAGTTCTATTTCTGTTTGTAGTTCTGATCGCATCTAGTGTAGACATGGTGCAAATCTTCATAAGACACAAGCCACTATCAAAGCTTTTCTTCTTGCCAGCTCACATTCTGCCAGAAACCCCGGTGACCTTTGAATGTCGCGAGATCTTGCATTCTTGTTATGCTCTCCCTAGGAGAATCCAGCAACTGAGCTGGAGAAAAGAAAAAGTAAAATTTAAATCGATCTTGTGTGAAGGGCGTAGGTGTGTGTGTGTAAAGCTGAACAGTATGCTCTTTAAGCGTGTGCTGCTCTGATGCATTAACATAAAGCTAAAGGAGAAAGAAATTGCAGGTCTCTGGCAGGCTGCTGTCTAAATTGGGTGAAATTACAGCATAGGTTCCTATCTGTGCATCTGCTGTCCTGGTAATTACAGAGTGCCGTTTTCATTGCGAGAGGAAAATAAAAAATGTAAGTCTGTTCTGATGAGGCTGCTGTGATTGCTGCCATTTACTGCATTTGTTCAGATCACTACAGCGTGTGACGAGGTATTTGTTTTCCCCCACATCTTCCTCTCAATTCGCAGATTAGGAAAGGGTTGACTGAAGATGGTTCATGTGCTATTTGAAGCGCATTTCTGGTTGCAGCGATGGTGATTTTAAGAGGTTTCCAAGGAGGTGGACCTCAGAAATTACTGCAAAATGCCTCTGATGTGAAATAAACTCAACAAAAGCATCATCGGGTGAGAATGGGGACAAGACACACATCAGCCAGACATACAATAGAAACAAGATTACAATCCGATGTGGATTTGACAGCTGTGAATAGGACAACGTTTCTTTTCATGCTTTCTGTCAGTGTGGACATTTTTGAGAGAAAGGATTGAAGGCACCAGCAGATGTAAGCAGTTTCATTCTGCAGAGCTAAAGGTGTTTTTACTGTCATCATATTTGTCAGAAAGTAGAAAGGAGGAAGAATCAAGAATATGCGGTCTTATTTCTGCCAATTTAAATCAACTTTATTTTTGACAATTCAACTTTCTGATCATTTTGTGACTTCAAAGGAATCTTACAAATGCTAAAAGCATTCGGTTTTAAAAGATGCATTGTAAAATCAGAATGTTGTGATTGCTGTCTGATAAAATAATCCTCCAACGGCCAGTTAGTAAAATTCTTGTTGATTCTACACACACACACAAAGGTTTCTCCATTAGAGTATGCCAAAGCTAAAGAGCTGAGAGCAACTTTTCCTTCATCTTACTGACAGAATCTTTTCAAACAAGACAAAAGTGTTGCTGTTTGCTCTAGTCATATCAACCTGCCCGAGGGTCTGCACACTGGTCCAAAATTCCTTTATTTCTCACAAAAAGAGTGTGTTTTTAGAGAGACTAGAGAGGCTTTTCATGCAGTAACCTCACAAGAAAGCTCTGAGACTCTTGGACTGTGAAGAATGTCCATCAAAATACGTGCACTGAATGAAAGCTGTATTGTATAGCTGTTGAATAGACCATTTCTCTGTGGTCCTCTACTTGTCCGAGCACATCATGTCCACTCTAATTCAAAATACCGTTTGTTTCCTTCACTTCAGTTTCCATTCAGTGATATTAAAAGGAGCTAATTGTGAGGCAGAATAGGGACGAAGAATTCACACACACTTGAACGTGACCATTCAATTCTCTTGGGTCAAGAGGTATACTTTTACAGATGTAGGTCTTACCACAAATGTCCCTGTGAACTGAGATGGAATTGACAGTTTGAAATGTGCATTTGTGAAACACTATTTAAGTGCTATACTTGAGTTACCATAATTATCCATGTGTTTATCTTTTTGTTGAACAGAAAGTTTATTGATAGCATCAAGTTAGTGCACGATTATGTTCACATAAAGCCACCACAAATTTGGACCCTGGCAGTTTTCTACCAAGAGTAAGAGTTCTACTTCTAATTCATTGGACTTAATACACTTAACTGAAGCAAATTGTATTTAATTTTACACAAAATGTTTATCAACAAAAGGTAACCTTCAAAAGCAACAAAAAAGCTTTGACACAATTTGAACTCTCACAGGTATGTACTTATCAAGTTATTAGATTTAAGTATTTGTACAGAAGTGTAGTACAAGCATGCACATTTTTGTAATTGCTACACACTGAAACATTACTGTATTGACACGATTAAAAACATATTTGACATTAAAACAACTTTAGAGATGTGCAAATGTTAAAATCTACACTCTAAAAAACATCTTTGTGTCAAAAATGGACAAGTTGGTTTAAATCATATGTTTAAACCCAATGGTTGGGTCTGTCCACATTTGACCCAAACATTGAAACAACCCAGTATTTTTTTAAACTTATTGATTTTATTGCTATTTCATCAATAGAGTTAATCAAATATGTTGATATTAATCTAATTTGACATATGATGTTTTGTGATGTGCCGTATGACGCATTTTTAAGGATACAATCATTTTATTTCATTAAATTAAAAAATAAAGAGTTATACATATATATGCACATATACATACACATTTATACACATACATACAGTGTGGACGGAAAGTATTCAGACCCCCTTAAATTTGTATATATGACAAATACATTACATATATGAAAAGTAATGCATTAAGTAATCTGGGCATGTTTTTGTTTTTGTTTTACTATGTTTTGTTTTATAACAAACAAAGTTCTATTTTGGGGCAAATGTAAACGCTATTTCACACCAAAATGTAAACAATAATTCTGAAGGGAATGGATATTCTCTCCTTTACAGTAGAGCTTTGCTGCCATTCACTTTAACAATTACTTGAAGATCAGCAGCAAGAGAAGATTAAATGCATAGAAATATGTGTTTTATTGAACATATTTCGTAATTGAAGGTCTGCGTAGTATTCTGTTTTTGCCTTTCCCTGATTTTATTTATTTTGAAGAATACTGAATCTGTGAGTCAATACTTACATTTAGTTTAAAACTACAATAGCCATTATATTCATACACAACGACTCACGATTTCTCTTAACATGAGTACAATGAGCTGTCAGTCAATACATGGGAAAACAAAAGGAACTTGCGTTACTTAAGTCAGATATTTTGTACATTTAAAAGTAATGCGTTACTTTACTAGTTACTTGAAAAAAGTACCGTAATCTGATTATGTAACAAGTTACTTGTGATGAGGTATCCCTACAATAAAAAATACAGTAAAATGTAGCTATACAAATATATTATGTAAAATGAATAAAATATAAATAGTAAATGCTCACATTTGCAATAAAACTACAATTGCTATTAGATTCATACACCACGATTCAATTTTCCTCTCAACACGAGGACAATGAGCTTTCATTATACCAGTGCTTCTCAATTATTTTCTGTCGCGCCCCCCCTAGGAAGAAGTAAACATTTCACGCGCCCCCCCTCCCCCTATTTTGGAACTTTCGCTTTATCGTTTCCATGGCAACGCCTCATGCTTGTCACGTGACAGACCGCAGTCACAAAGAGCGTTGTTTGATAGATGTTTCACATTTATTTAGTTTTTTCTTTTTTATTCAAAATAGTCACCAACTTGTTGGCTCTGTCATCAACTACCTGATATTCACATTCTCAGATATGTGGAAGTGAATGTTTGTCGCTTAAAAACCTTTATAATGATCAAGTTCTCTGAGCGCGTCTTTTTTGGATCAGTGCCAGATAGCGCGTGAAAACACGTGTGAATTTAGCGATTGATCACGTGACACATGAACACCAGTGTGATCGTACACATCAACGGGTGAAGAGTTTGTTATCTGAACTTCATATCTGCTGCTCTTGTTCAGTGCAAGAAAACCTACTCCCTGACAAAAAAAGCATGTTCCCCACGGTCATGCGCGCCCCCCCTGGCATCGCTCGCCCCACTATTTGAGAACCACTGCATTATACAAATATCTTAGGTAAAATTAATAATATAAATGTTTCTGTCTGCAGTTGCCAGTGTGGCTCTTGACGTTTACTCACACAGCTCTTACCAGCCAGATGCCATCAATAAATCCAAAATCCATAAGTTGTTACGCATGTCAAGATGTACAAAAATAAGAAATGTTAATGTTAAAAAAAGCACATTCAAATACTATAATTAAATAACAATAACGATAACTAGCAGCTAAATTTCATATCTCATCAAAGAAAGCAATAAAGGCTTCAGAGGAAAGTAAACAACTATGCGAGAAGCATTAAGCCTCATCCTGTAAGCAAACACAAAACAGAAATGAGTTGGCAGTCAAACGTCGGCAAGGTCAAACAACTGTGGGAAAGAGGGGAGCTTTCCATTCATCTCCTGTCCTCTCACTCCCTCTGCTCTCCTGCACAATGAAGAGGTGTTTACCGAAGACATTTCATCATGTCATCAACTTTACGTGTCGTTTGAGGTTTCGATGATTGATGTCGGCAAGTTGGAAAATGTGATGAGCAGATTATTAATTGACTATTGATTGAGGACAAAGTTTTCCCTCTTGAATGTGAAATCAACAGCTCTGAGAGTTGCTATCCATTGCTGACATAAATCATTTTTAAACAGGACAAGGCTATGATTCATTCTTTACTGCACCCGCAAACTGTCGCCAGACCAAGCAGAGGAGGTCCTGAGGAGCTGGATAATTTTGTGTGCCCAGTGTGTATAGCATAGCTGACTCAGAACCTGTGAGGCGCAAACACACGCATGCGCACATGCTCATTCACACACACACACACACACACACACACACACACACACACACACACACACACACACACACACACACACA
Source organism: Rhodeus uyekii (assembly GCA_037043235.1). Classification (NCBI taxonomy): domain Eukaryota; kingdom Metazoa; phylum Chordata; class Actinopteri; order Cypriniformes; family Acheilognathidae; genus Rhodeus; species Rhodeus uyekii. Next base: position 4,546,953 of record JAWRVZ010000002.1, on the reverse strand, counting down.
CACACACACACACACACACACACACACACACACACACACACACACACACCTAGTGACCGTCTCAGACAGTGAGTCAGGTGGGCATTTCCACACACCGCAGTATTGTCTGACAGACAGGTAATAGGAGACACACATTTCTGACAGACAGGAAGTGGGAGAATAAATACATAAATAGATGTGCACACACACTCGCAGAAACACCACTGCACGCCTCAGCACCTACTTGGCTGACAGAGAGTAGCGTCAGCAGTGGTCCTCGTGTCAAACTCTGCTCTGACACACACGCACACACACACCAGCTCCCTTCCGCCAAGGTGCCAGGGCCAGACCTTCACCATGTTTGATTTTGTTTGTGTCTTCGTCTTTCATACCAACAAAGCTTGGAATAAATATGAATTCAAAATGGTAGCTGTGTCCCAGTGCTGTCAGGAACCTGTCATGTCCTCCTGCTGAGTCTAACAGACACACAAATACACTCACGGACACACCTTGTGGATTTTTGAGCCTCAGTTGTGAGAAGGAGAGAGGGGAGACTTTCCTAAAACATTTCATTAAATCACAATATCTTTTTTGATCAGTCCAAAACAGGAATCTGAGGATAAATACTCTGCTTTTAACAGTGTAATAAAGACATATGGGAAAATTGTGGCAAGAAAAATAATGTTCGTAAATGTTCATTCATTGATTATCTTCACTTTAAAGTCGATGTGAAATTCACCATGTCTGTTTTAAAAATGATTGTTTTTGATCTTATTGTGAAGGATTCACGTTTTTCTAAGTCATTTTAAATCTGATTGTAATAACGCAACCTTTCTGGCAATTCTTTCTTCAGATCTGCTTCCATACAATCAATCCATTAATTAAATCACATCGATGTCCTACATTTTTGTTCAGTAATTTGTTTCATTTGGATGTACATCATAATACAGAAGAAAGAGTAAGTCACTACCTGACTTAGTCAACATCGTGTGCAAAGCACCATTTTGAACATAGAAAGAGAAGGTTTCAGTGAATTTTAGTCACGAAAGTGACTAGCACTATAGCGCTATAGAATCTGGTTATCAACATCCTAAAAAAAAAAATCACACATTTTTGGCTTAACTATCCCATTAAACAAACACAAAAGGAGACCTGAATTTGCACAAATTTGTGCATGGTGAAGCTAAAATGCTCTCAGGATGTGATCTCTGATTCAGTTCTCTTTCACGTATTATTCTGCTTAAATGATTGAATATGCCAACTATGCATTCTGTGGAGCGTTTATGTAAATTTATGTACAGCATTTATGTCCCAAGTGTAAATAAAAAGTTTGGTCTAAACCAGATGTGTACAGTAAAATAGAGCCGTGCATTCGGTCTTAAAGTGGCAGCAGCCTAACATGCCTGCTGCTTTTTGGGTTGTTAATATTAAAGAGACAATAACTTACAGCTCTTTTATAACCTTCAGAATAAAATGAATAATTAATAGTGAAGATATGCAGTATTTTGATGATGCATTTCCTCCACTATTTCTACATGTTAAATAGAGGTGAAATCATGTTGACAAAACATGTACCAATCACCCTGAAATCACCCTTAAATATTTTGTACCTGAAATACTAAATATTGTATAAGTGTCATTTATTGTTTTTAATTTGCTTCTTTATTCTTAAGTTTAATAACAATAAATAGATAAATATCATAATCGAGAAATAAATCTCATATCATCAAATTTAAAAAGTTATCACTTGTATAAACAAACTTAAAGTTAGTGACCAGATTGCCAGATCAGACCAGATTAATAGAGGTAAGATTTAGGATTATTTTGCATTAAGTCGATTTGGTTACTAGAAACACATTAATACAACCTTTGAAATGTGATTTTAAAAAATGAATAAAAATGTTTACTGTACATACGTCAAAATGTCACCTGTAGTAAGTAAGTTTGGTCATTGGGAACATACTAAAATCATTAGAACAAGCAAAAACCTTTAGGTGAATTACAGTATTATATAAAACATTCTTAGGTATAAATATGCAGCTATACATGTAGGTAATTTTGAATTAGTAATTTGTGTATACATACAACAGAACTGTTAAAATTAATCGTGGTATTGATATCTTTGTTAGACTGCCGACTCAATAAAACAGTGGTTTCGGTTGTGTTGTGAACTTGTGTTTGCTTTTAAAAATTATTTTGCCGCAGTGCCCAAAATTCTGAAAAAAATAAAATAAAAATCTACATTTGTGTTCTACTGTTGGAATGGCATGAGAGGGATCATAATAACATAATATTAATGTTCTGAACTATTCCTTTAAATAGCATGCACAACTTCTATTTCCTTATCCACAAGGAAAATGATTACTGCAGAGTCAGAGACTGTTTGTCTATCAATATTTAATTAAGCATATTTAAATCTTTACTTTGCCAGTCCATAACTCTGCTTAATTATTAAGATGAATCAGACCTCATTTAGAGAAGACTGGGTATATTTTAGTACACACAACACTGGAGCATTGTTTGTTTTTCTTTCAGTGGAGCCCAAAACACATTTCCTCCCCCTCAGAGTGAGCGTCACTGACTCTTTCCTCCAGACTAGTGTCATGACACTGTATTGATCATGTTCCACCCACTCTGCTTTTCTATTCCCACTTTTCATTAATATTTTTGCAGAAACAATCTGTTTCTTTTTTCTTACTTCTCCCCCTCTCGCTCTCTTCACCTGTTCCATTGATATTTCTCACTGATACGGTTTTCTTTTTCTTCATTCTCGCTCTTTCCTGGAGCCTGAGGGCACTGGCAGCAATTAGCTGGAGTTCTGTTGTTCTGGGTGAAAGCTGCCCTCACAGGCAAACAGATTTTCTCAAGACACTAGAAAATGAAAAAAGCCAATGTGGAAAACACACCAGCACTCACAGATGGAAATACGTTACACAATGTACGGTTGCTGGTGGCTGGTTCTAAGTGCATGAGAAAATGTGTGTTTGAGAATCGAGTCAACACTGACTGCATCTTGAATCTGGATGCGTCAAAAAAAAAATTAAAAAAAATAAAAAACTGCTGTACTGGCAGGAAACCAGTGTTGAATTCCAGGATCATGTTAACCAGCTCGGTGTCAACACCGGTCAGCAGTCTGAATGCAGTACCGTAATTTGGATCATTTGCTGGTCGGTAGGGGAAAAAAAAGTAGAATTTCAAATGTGGAGGACCTTGCCAAATCGAATACAGTAAAGTACATTATGGTTTAAACGTTTGAGATCAGTAAGGTTTTTCGAAGAAACTTTTTATACTCACAAGGGCTGCATTTAATTCACAAAAATATTATTTTGATTTTAAATCACAGATTACTTTAATACATTACAAAAATACAGTAATTTAAAAGCTGTATTTTCAGCATCCTTTATGGAAGTCCTGATCCTTCAGAAATCATTCCATGTTCATGAAAGATTTCTTATTGTCATCAGTGTTGAGTGTAATATTAACAGTTGAGCTGCTTGATATTTTGTGGAAACCATGATATATTGTGTCCGGGTTTCTTTGATTAATAGACAGTTCAACAAAATGGGACTTATTTAAAATAGAAGCTTTTGATCATTTTAAAAGGTTAGATCACCCCCCAAAAAACAGACATTTCTATCATTAATTACTCACACTCATGCTGTTCCAAACCCGTAAGACCTTTGTTCATATTCGGAACACAAATTAAGATATTTTTTATGAAATCTGAGAGCTTTCTGACCCCCCATAACAACAACGCCATTACCGCTTTTAAGGCCCAGAAAGGTAGTAAAGACATCGTTAAAATAGTCCATGTAACTACAGTGGTTCAACTTTAATGTTATGAAGTGACGAGAATACTTTGTTCACACACACACACAAAAAGAGAGCAAAATTGCATTAAAGACCTTTAAAGTGTCCTTGTCGAATCAATTTCTTTAAAAACAAAAAACAATACTTCTACAGCATTTGTAATACTAGTTAGTTACAACATTTGTATTTATTGTACTTTGTACACCATTTGTTAATGCACTGTGCACTACAATGAACAGTTGTATTTTTCTTAACTAACATGAACAAAGATTAGTAAATGCTATAAATCTTTGATATTTAATGAAAATGCCAGCTTCTGTGGCTAATTTCATGGAATAAAAAAAAAACTGTCTCAGTTTTTTTTTTACTATTAATATGGTTCAATTTTGCTAAAAATTTCATCAAAAGTGTTAACTGAACTAAAACCAGCACAATCTAATGAAACATGCTTCAGGGATAAAGGGTTTGGACAGACAGAACATGTTGGCGAATCTTCTAAAAACTTGCGTGTCATCCTGGAACGGCTTATTTGGCAATAAGTATAAACAATCTGGTCTCATCAGTTTTATAGAGAGTTCTCCCTCCAATATTGGGGCTGTGAAAGCTGTAAAACAACATTTTGCACTCCGTAGTTCATGTTAGTTAATGCAACAAATAAGCCCTTCCTGACTCCAAACTTTAATGATAGTGTATGTGAGCCCTTAGGCTTGGATTTAATCTGTTCTTAAAGTATATCGACAAGATAAATAAATAAAATCAGCATAACAACTTTCCTATTCACAGGTAGCATCATCTGCCTAATGTTAACCATGCATTAAACAAAAGAGACAGTGTTATCAAAGTATCTCTGAAAGTCTTGATGTTCAAATTGTCTGCAAATAAAGTTCAGCACTGTTGATGCGGTCCCCAAGAATAGGCGTCCTGCACACATGACTGCAAGAGGACAGCACAGAATGCTAAACGAATGGGTGATGCAACAAGATAACGAACAAAGCACAGAAGTAATTCAATAACAGAAAGCCTTCAAACTGATTCAGATGTTCTGGCATGACCTTGAGAAAGCAATTCATGTCAGACAACCCCAGAATATTGACAGTAATGAAAGGGGAATGGTGCAAAATTTCTCACTGCGCAGGTTTGATTTCTCACTCCGAAGTCACAGAAAGGGCCAGTTCACACAGAATGCATATTTGCTTTGAAAAACGAGACGGGAGAGTGACAAACCACAAATTGTCGAGAGGAAATTTTTAAAAGTTGAACTTATTTTAACTTGAGTGCGGTGTTATGACTGAGATGCTGGGGGGGGGGGGTGTTTTCCATGTTCACATAGAAAAATTATTGTAGCAAGTAGCATAGTCTAATGGAAAAAGGTGTTCTGTTTCTGTTGCACAGACCCAAATAATGTAGTCAAAGTTATTGCTTCCAAATTGTTAAAGCAGTTATTAAAATATGCATGCAAGTGTTTAAGCAGTTATCAATGTGCAGACTGTGTTTGATGCAAAACAAATTCACAGAAGTTCAGTTAAACTACAAATCACTCATGAAGCACATTTAAAAGTAAGACTTGGTGTCTAAAGCACATTACAGTAAGATGATGTAGATTAATCAAAGCAAAAGAGTTGGCATGGGAATACAAAGCACAATATATTAGGAATAGATCACAAAATGTGAACAACAAAAATAATATTACTGTAAGTTGGCACAGTCTCAGGCCAGGGGGAAAATAGAGATGGAATGTCTGGAAATGGAATTTAAAAATATCAGTTGTAGCAGATGATATAATTTGGAGTGGCATGCATGGTGTGAAGTGTGTCGCAACCTGAACAGAGAGAGAAAGATATTAATATAAATGAAGTGCCAAACTGTGTACCCCTGAGAAACCAATAAAATCTTCAACTAAATTTTATATTGAACTGGAAGTCAAGGAAAAAGACCATTAGAGGAGAAATACTGTCTGACTCTCTTTCTTTGTTTTTGGATACAATCAGGAAACTAGCAGCTAACTAGTCAGATCCTAGATGATCAATGAAAGTTTTATTGAAAAACAATCATACATTTACAAATTAGGAAGCAATAAGGATCTGAATGCAGATCAACAATATGTGAAATTATTATTTCTATCTAGCTAATCTATCTATCTACACATACACACACACAGTCACACCCACTGGAGCCTCATCAATAGGTCACGTATGCGCTGAACACCTCTGACCCAAACTAACCCTCAAACTTAAGAGTAGTTTACTAAGAGAGTAAGTTACTATGGCTACTTACATACCCTGAAAGTTACCCTTAAACATACCCGGGTACATCACCTAACCTGCTTTCTGGAATACCCTCCCAATTTCAGCTGAACAGTAGCTGGTACAATCACTGTAAAGCTGCTTTGGAACAATCTGTATTGCAAAAAGCGTTATATAAATAAATGTGACTTTAAACATTGTAATTTACAAAAAAGCAAACTTGACTGAATGTTTCCAAAATGCAATTATACTTTTAGGAAGATGAAAATTTTGGGGATTTAATGCTCAAATCATCAAAGTCCCACACAAAGAAATGTCCAGATGTAAAAAGAAAAAGCATTAAATATATCTTAATAGTATATAACTTTACAGCAAGATTCTATATGTACTATTAGCAAACACATTAGTTAACATGATAAATGCGCATTAGAACATTTGAGCATTTGAATATCATGGAGCATTAAATAAATGATAAATGAGCATTTCAATATCAACATTAAAAAAATTTAATTATAGTTCTTGATACCTATTGTATTGTCATGGTTGCAGAGGGGAGATGAGGAGACGAGGAGGCACAGGAATCCAGGAAAGATCATTTATTTACAAAAAAAAGTACTTTATAAATACAAAAAGGCACTTCATGTGCAAAACTAAAACACTTTCAGTATAAAACTATAAAACATAACGGCACTAATAGTGCAAAATCTTGGCGAATAAACAGAGACCGCAGACAAGGAATCACAACCATAATGCAACAACACTAAACAAGGACTATAGACAAACAGGAGGTATAAATACACAAGGAAGGAATGAGGGAATTAGATACAGCTGACAAGACTAACGAGGTGACTGATGATGCGACATCACTACAAAACTCTTACTTGCATTTGACTCTTTCTTTTTCTTTTTTCCTTCAAGAAATAGGTTCTGAACAGTTCTTTTATATTCAACAGAGCATTTGCTGTCCAGGGCTGCATTTCTCAAATGCATTGTGTGCCTAAGTAAATCACAGAACCATTGCCAACAATCAACTTGGCTCATTTGAGAAACGCAGCCCAGAAAAGTCAGCATATATATACAGTGCTGTCCAAAATGTGGCTGAAACATCAGGATTTGGTCAACACAGGTTAAGTCCAGAAGTCACATCACACAGCAAAATGCATTTAAAGACATTAATCAGCAAAGGTTTGAGCAGTTCATTTTTTGAGTAACTGAAACACAACATCCCTCTAGGGAACATTAGCAGAATCTATGTTACCTTACTGAAAAAAACGTATCTCTTCTTCACACAGTAATTATGTCTTTCACTTTTTCTCACTCCTGTGTCATGCAGGACTCAGCATTACAGCATGCAGATGTATGTTGGACTAACACAACATATGTCAGCACAAAGCAGCCAGGCTCTGCGTGAAGACGGAGGACTGAAGCGAAATACAAAAAAGAGAGATTGGAATCTCATTTTCTAGCAGTTTCAATGGTGTGCAGTGAGATTTTATGGAAACGTGCTTGTGTGGCATGAAATAACATGGCATTTCAGCCTGACTGACGAATTTTATTAAGAGTCTTTATATCTGGGGCCTTAAGCTGCCCTGATCAGCATAATCCCTGTCCAAACAACAGATAATGAATCTGCCTCTGAAACAGCAGGCAGCTGCAGGAAAACCCACTGCTGATCTGTAGAAGATGAGCACAAATTATTGGATTTAAACCAGCAGGAGAATTTGTAATGGGTTTGTGGTAAGACTCCCAATGTTCATCAAAAGTGTCCTCTAGTTCAGGAAGGAAAGAGAGTAACATGAGTAATTTAGGCCATGAATTGGCCAAACACAACTAAAAAACTGACTTGTACTAGCATTGGGGTTTAAACTTATCTACATTACAAAAAAAACTTATCTACATTCCAATGTTTCACTAGGATTAGAAAACAATAGGGTTGTACAAACAAATGCAAATTGACCCACCAAATGTTTGACAGATCTCCTGTAACATTGTCATGTCTTTTATGATATCTCTACAAGAAATATGGTTATTTCTTCTCCTCAAATGCACAATCTGTGCTCTGTTATGCAGGGAAGTGTTCCCTGGTCTTTCTGGCTGACACACAGCTCAGTTCAAATCACTGCAGTCTGCTTTGGCCCAAACTGATCCAGTCAAACATGACACGGGCCATTGCAGCAACAGAGTAGAATGAATGAGGACAGCAGTTCATCTCTATTTCTCTCTCTCTCCCTGCTGCCATGCTCTGGTGGATCGCTTTTGAGTTGGGAAATGAATGCTTGTTGATGTTAAGAGAGAGAGAGGCTGTCTTTCTGTTCTCTAGAGTCTCTAAGCATTTGCAATTTTGCTTGAGATCAGTTAAGGCATTGAAAAAAAAGAAGAAAACAGATGTTTCAAATGTAATTTCTGCTTGGAGGTTCCAGTGTAAGTGTTGGCCCAGCTTTTGCATTGCATGACATGGCGTTATAAAAAAGTACCTCATAAAAAGTTGTTTGTTCTTTCAAAAAACATATCTCTATAACTCTATAATATGTTTCTCCCACACTATTCAGTTATTAACGAGAGTAACAACCGCAGTTTATAACTGAACTGACTCAAAATTCACAAACGCATTTTCAGTAGACTGTGTGTGGGAACTGTATTGAGCACCTACTTTTCTCATCTTGTCTCATCAGTCTCTCATGAATGTTTCGTGTTGGTTTCAACTATGGCTTTGGTCACAGCGGCGAAGATAAATTACGCTTTCCTGTAGCTCAACCAGTAGATCATTGGTGCTTACAACACCAAGATCATGGGTTCGATCCCAGGGAAAGCAAAACCTCTTTCAATGTGTTCTTTGAATGCAATGTAAGTCGCTTTGCTGGCAGCGGCGGAGCAAATTTATCTTTGTAGGCATTTGAAGAACTTCAAATAAACAATATATTTATAATTTGTTAAGAAAAAAATTGTTACAACAGTCAATGGAAACCAAAATCATCAACACACTGAGGGCTGGAATCAATATAAAAATCTCTAGCTACAGACAGATCCAACTTGCATGAAGTTCATCACAATAACTCATAATGTAAGTCAGTGGTATGTATGGATGCCTCGTGCCAAGTATCATTGTTCTAAAGCGAAAATTACCACTTACTCCATTGCAAAAACAACATTTGAAATTCAGAATATAAATGCAGAACATCATCCAAATGAACGTTATACCAAGCACAAACAGTGAACATAATACTGTTTGGTGGTGTGTTTGCTTGAATGTTTAATGGGATGCATTCAAGCACATGAAATATTGTAACTGTTTGCATTTTGCTAGCTTAAGCACATTGTGTTTGTCTATAATTGTGACTTTGAAGAAGATGAGATTACATTTTATGACCAAATCATGCAGGAAACCTACTAAGACTTCCATAGAGACTGCTATTAAAAACTATGTCTTGCTACTGTGCCTTAAGAAATAACTCAAAATCTTCATACCTCCATGCACAACTGCCGTTTTGAAGTGAATTTGAAAGTGTGTATTCAACTTTTGGTCTGTTTTAAAACACTGGGCAGTGGAAATTGTTGCAATCTGCTTTGCGCTGCTGCAAATGAAGTAAAGCTGAGCCTCACCGGTAAACCTTATATACCTCTATAAATGAAAATAAAATCCACATAAACATTGGTCAGTATCAGAAAATGTAACCAATGAAATAAAATGCAGCGGCAACAACAAAGTAAAATCACAAACCATGAACATGTAACTTAACAAAGCGAAGCAAGATCAATAGACGTGATAAAGAGACTTCATCATGAAGCCCATTTACAAAAAGATTTACAATTTACAAAAAATATTTACATTTACCAAAAGACCAGGTTTTGTATAAATTAAGTGTTAATTCACCAACGATCAAATAAACACACAAAACAAAGACACTTGATAGATTAAAAACACAATACAATTTCTAACATGACCATTTCTTCTGTTGTATTTTTTTAACTCCGCCCCTTCCAATCTGAGACTCCGCCCACTTCTGGCATGAGACTGTTGGCATTGCGCTGTTGTCCTCAGACTGTCGTGATATATGGTTCTGCAGATGGTTAGTATTGTGGGAGAAAATGTTTAGTAGTTTTTACTAATAGACATGGTGTAATATTGATTGATATTGTTTATTTTTACATTTACATTTATGCATTTGGCTTTTATCCAAAGTGACGTACATTGCATTCAAGGAACACATTGAACCAGTTCTTGCTTTCCCTGGGATCCAACCCATGACCTTGGTGTTGTAAACACCAATGCTTTACTGATTAAGCTACAGGAGAACTGAACATCCAAATGAATGAACTATCTAAACTATCTAAAGAACTGTCTGTCGTCACTGCCATTACATGATAGGATGAGTCACTTCAAGTGATCCAAGTTAGTGTTATGCTTTTTCCAATGGTAAGAGCTCCTTATCTCCTTATAATAAGACAATGGCTGCATCCAAAATTGCATACTTCCCTACTAAATAGTAGTCAAAAAACAGTATGTGACAAAAGAATGTCCGAATTCACAGTACTCTTAAAATAGTAGGCAAAAGATAACAGGATGACCTAATTCTTCTGGCGAGATTCTGAAGTGTGCATACGATGGACACTTTACTATCCCATGAGGCCACAGGAGAGGATTTGTAGCATACTACTCTGTCATCTTTAACGGACAGCTCTGTCACTTAGTTTGCATCCTGTTACCGTTTAAACTGCCCCATCAATCATCTTGTCAGTTAAAATCCTCCACATTCAATTAAATTTAATTTCCTACTGTATCAGAGACAAATGTAGCACATTGTTCTGCCAGTTGTGGTACTTTGATGTAGAGACTCTCCTCATTATGAGATATTTAATCATATATTTAATCAACGATAACATTGAATAAATATCTTTTCGTCAAGTTAGAAACGGATTATTGATCACTCAAACCCCTCTATCTAAACCTCTGTGTTTAACCGTCGGACTCATATATCTACCATGTTTGTAGATTTCTACTGTCATGGAAATGTCTTGTATATAATCAATAAATACAATTAGAATAATAAGTAGTGTTAGTGCAGCCAGAGAGTAAGAGAAAAAATCAGCAGCAATAACAATAACACTGTAGAGCTGTTACCAACCAAATTAATAACAATACAATGCATCTTTGTGTTCAAGAGGTGGCACTGAAGTTGCATCTGAATTGGGACAATTAGACCAATTTAAAAATAACATTATGAATAGAAATATGATAGAAAAAAATGATACTTTTACATTTTTTATATGAAATCAAAACACTTAATGAGTGTCACTGAATCATTTCATTTTGTCTAATCTCCAGGTGGACAATGCAAAATTCCTCCTCTTCCACAGACAAACAAGGTGCTTTCATTTGGCTATGTGGCTTGGGGTCATTTGTAACTATTTTACAATATATTACAATCATTTTTACCCTACCTTTTGCAAATTTGGTTGGGATTTGCATTCATTTTGGGCATTTGACGTTTTTGAGACAATCCTGCATTGATTTAAAATCTGGCACAAGAAAAACAAAATAAATCACATTGAGAAATAAGTTTTTACATTAATTTTAAACATTAAGGATTTCATTTCAATTTAATGCATTTAATTGCATTAAAGATGTTAAGAAATAAATCAGACAATGTGGCGATATCCCCACAGTTGTGATCATGAAATAAAATAAGTCTTCTTACTCTGAGACGAGACCAAATACAAATGCAGTTGAGACTGAGGCAAGACCAAGACCTTCAAAAATGGTCTTCAGACACCTTTGTAGTTTCAAGTTTGTATTCTAACTAGAAAAAGTAGACCAGGTACCTTTGGAATACTCATTTCAACACATTACGATTTGAGACATACTAGCTCTAAAACTATTTATGACAGATATTATGGAAATTGGCATGCAGCGTCTAATTCTTGTTGGAAGTAGTAGTAATTTTCGCCTACTGTAAAAACTGTAGTTTCAGTCATTAGTTAGCTTCATACAAACAATCCCTTACGCTGAATGTCATTGGGAATGGGTGTTATTTTAATAACTAATCATAAATTAATCATCTTGAAAAATAAGTGCACAAAGTTCAATAGATTTGGGACGCTGCTCTAATAGCCTATGGACGTCACAGACCATGCCAGATCCTGTACCTGGAAGGATATTATGTAATAAGATGTGTCTAGAAAACATCCTTATTAATCTTGCATTTTTATCAAATTAGTTGCAATAAGAACTGAGTGCAAGCATGTGTTTAATGATGTAGCTGACCATAGCACAGTGGAGTCTCTGACCGTCAAATCCCAATTCTAGTCTGTTATTACTGCCATGCCTGCTCCTGTCTCAGCTCCTCATTAAGCTGATTGATATGAGGATACAGTCGATGGTTATTCCGCACACAATAAAATGACCATGACCGTTTTATTTCTATATTTTGGCTTTTATGTGTGGTTTTGAATGTGGAGGCCTGCAGAGTGACAGCAGAAATAGAAAAAACAAACAGTCTGAATCCTCAGGCTAAAATGACTCAATGCACCCACTGCTTTTATACTGTTTCACAGAGCCATTAAAACCTGCAGGTCTACTGGAGCAGGACTCAAAGGGAGAGGAACGATGGAAAGAGACAAAGACGGAAAGAAAAGAAAAGCGGGCTGGCAGAAAGAATAGGGGAAGAAAGGGAGAGGGAGGGAGAGAAAGAGAAAATCTGCAGCGTCCGACAAGAACCGACATATACAAGCCCCTCAGTGACTTCAGTGCTTGACTGGAATAACCCTTACCTTCAGCACACAGGCATGATAGGGCTCTTTTTCTCTCTCTCTCTCTACGCACACACACACTGTGCCTCGGGCCGGAGTGGGTCAGACTCTCGGATAGACAGTCTCTCCTGTAAATTCTGACTCAGTTTGTTGGAGGTAGACGGGTATTTCTCTGCACGTTTCAAAAGGTCAAGTGGAAAACAAAACAAAGGCAGCAGTATTCACAGATGCTGCACTGTAGTTATGTAATAATGCAGTCTAATGAAGTCATAGAACAACTGTTGAAAAAACTAAATTATGACATCAGAACAGTGTTACACCTACACATCATGAAGGAATTTTACATGATGTGAACTCCATAGTAAGGCTTGTTCACAACAAGGATGATAACTAAAACAATAACAATAGATAATAATGTTCTGTGTATTATGTTGCCTTTCACTTTAATTGCTTGAGATCTTATTAGTCCAGTTGTTTTAATTGGTTAGGTGGAAGATTCTGAAAGTTGTCAAAAGAATATTAATTCTCTATGTTCTTTTAGTATAGTTGTAGTGTGGACTTCCTTATTCTTTTAGACTTAGAACGATTACAGTGATCACTTGTTTATCGTGGTAAATCTGGACCGGAACCCCCCGCGACAGGTGAAAATCCGCGAAGTAGGATTGGCCCCCACCTAGTAATTTCCGTTTATGTGTGTGTAGGTACCAGAATGTTTAAAATATGTATATTTATACTTTAAATATATTTTAATTAAATCTATTTAATTATAAAACCTTAATATTATACATTTACTCTCTCTCTCATACGATACGTATTATGGTGCTCTACTCTCATCAATGACAGTAGTATCTTGAGACTTGACTCCAGTAATGACGACGATGACAGACCTGTGCGGTTCGATGAATGTGATGATGATGATGGTGTTACTGCACTGGTATAATGAGGTCTTTAAATCAGTTCGGGAAGCGGCTCATCGTCAGATATCGGCGCTGGAACGTCAACATTTGCTTCTGAGAGAGGCGAAGAGGCTCCCACTCCACTCGTGCTTTCATTCGTCGATCTCGCACCGGGAACCAATCACGTGCTTGTCTGAGTACCCGTGGGTGTGTACAAAGCCTCCGAGAGAGTTTCTCTATTTGTCTGGCATCCTGGGAAACCGTTTAGGGCTGCCAATAAGACGGTATTTTTTAATTTTTATTTTTCGATTAATATTTTTGAAAAATCCGCGATGCACTGGGGCCGCGAAACTTGAACCACAAAGTGGCGAGGGATTACTGTATTAAAACGTTATAATCATTAGCATTGTCATAGTTATCATCCTTGGTATTAAAACTAAATTAAAACTTAATTTGAGTTGTGTGTCGCTGGTGGCGGGGAGGGTGGATCAGATGGAGGTGTCGTGTCCGGGGGGGGGGGGGGGGGGGGGGGTTTGTTGGTGGCGCTCACTGGCAGCGCTAGGGCGGCTCCCAGACCTAGACCATAGTGCAGGGGTGGGCAAACTACGGCCCGCGGGCCATATCCGGCCCGTTGGGCTTTTTAATCCGGCCCGCCGAACTTGCCGAACCTATATTAAACCTTCATTTTACATTTCCCTGTAATGTCACTTTGTCGCGGCTGCAAGCGGCAGTGGCGCTGAAAGTGTGGTGGAGAGTAGGCGTGTGTCGCAAACCCCTCTACACCCCCCTTTATAGCGTTAATTCCGTGCTAAAAAGGAACGAGCGCAAGAGCTACACGCGTAAATACGGGTACCCGCGAGCTCATTATAATCACTCGCGCGCGCGTGACATCTAATCTGCGCACGCGCGAACGTTCGCCCGCTCTCAACTGCTGTTTTTGCTCGCGCGAGCATTTTTATTTTTTTCAGTCGCGGGGCGGGCTTGCTCTTGTAATAGTAACATCAAACGTCATTGGTTAGTTCCCTTTTTTCCAGAGGTCAGTTGTGATTGGACGCCTGTGATTGTCAATCTAGAGCTGAGGCAAATATATGATTCAGTCACATTGCATATTACGGTTTTTCTGTCGATTAAATTGTATTAATATTGTTTTGTTGTAATTTCACGTGTCCCAGTCGAGTGATTTAAGACCAAACTATACTTTATACAAGTTTTCTAGGATTTATTATAAGTAAATGCACAGGTACGACCTTCTGAAAAGAAGTTGTATGCTGTCAACGTTATGTTGTTATTTGCTGCATTCAAGAACATGACCTGCAAATACAAGAGGAAATATAGTGTAAGTTAGAATAAAATGTACATGACACTTAGAGCTCATACACCAGTTTTGAAGTCAATAAATATTTTAAATTGAGGGAAGTATATCCTGCCTTTGCTCTGGTCATGTCCCTATATATATTTCCCACAGTTATTTTCATGCTTCTGTTGTCATATTTTATCTTTCATTCAATAAAACAGTATGTATTTAGTGTTCCTTCATCAGGGCTCAGAAGAGCAAACACAGTAGTGTTTTTCAGGTGGAACCAGCAATTACTCTCAGCTAATTTGATTAAAATAATCAAATGTAAAATAGCTTTGAATTGTCTTCACTATATATTAAAAATATCTGAATTTATTAAAGTTACAAAAGTCAAGAGCAGTGAGTTATTTTTATTGTTTTTTATTTTTGAGCTTGCGTACCCGTGTAGCTCTGTTTTCCGCTCGCGGATGTAATTTACGCCCACTTTACGATCACTTACCTTGTATAAGACTTGTTAATTTGCTATTTTCTCTCTCAAAAACAAAACAAAAACTAAATAAAATAAAATAAAATACATGTTTCATTTCTCCAAAATAAGCTATATTTAAATGGGAAATGGCCAAAACATTATGAGTTTTAGTTTTTGAATCATGATACACAAAATAAACTGAAACAAGTAAAAAAAAAATGTAAAAAGATTTTTCCCTCTGCATTAATTATGATTGGTTATTAGGATTTCACAATGTCCTCTAGAATCAATTTTAATTGTGATGTCACGAAGTCTTCCTGAAATCAAATCAAGTCGGGAACCATCCTTTATCTGTGTAATTATTTCCCAATCATCGTCCCTCGCTATCTCAGTGCTTTCTATCAGGAGGAGGATGTGGGGCATACATGTGATGATTAGCTGGATGGCTTTCGTGCTGTTTGCTTTGTGTAGGTCACGGCTCACCTGTGGAGAGTAGCATGTAATCTGGACCGAAGCGCTACAGTGATTCTGGCTGAGAAGTAGATGTGCCTGTCACATCGAATTAAATTTTTGAAGAGCTGGTCTGGACCTTGATGAAAAGAGAGGCGTCTATATACCAGAAAACAGTAAGAGAGTAAGGGAAGTGGAGTACTGAAAAAGAATGAAGGAAAAGACAAGGTATGAAGGACAAACACACAGCAGGATCAACGGGCTAAACAACAGTCTCACAGATGTGAACCATTCTGCCTCTTAAATACTATTAGTAGTCTTTTATCTGACTTGACAGCATACTAAATGCAGGGACGGTCCCTCTGGAGTAATTGGGCAGATGAATGTCTTTGCACAAGGGCACAGTGCGATAGCGGATCTGTGTAACTCTCCAGTTCATAGGTCAGTGTCATCTTGGTTTAACACTATGAGCTTGTGGTTGTCAAAGCTTTTTAAAATCTAACCACACTCTTAAAAATTGGGGGTTTCCATGTAATAGAAAAAACATTTGGGGTTTTACTATTGTGTTGCTAAAAGGAGAAAAAAAATAGTGTACAGAATGTATTAATAATCTGAAGAATCTTTTCCACTACGCCTGTGAAAAACTTGTTGTTCAAAGGAAAGGTTGCATTGATGTTAAAGGTTCTTTCATGGAGAGTCAACGCCCGATTCCAGACATGACTAAAACGGAAGCAGCAATTTTTGCGTGCATGTGTATATATGGTTTCATCATCATCTGTAATTACATCAGAGAGCACCCATGTTTTCCAACACAGTGTGAGCCATGATGGCCGACTCATGATTAAATTACTTCGCTGAACCAGTTCATTGTATTGCGTCAGTGGAATAGATACATGAAACGTTCCATGTTTGTTAGTTAGTCCTTTGAACCAAGCTCTCTCAGTTAGTAAACCATTGCCAAAGACTTTAGATATATAACTTTTAGTGTGTCAAGCTGCTTTTCAGATTTCAGGATTCCCCAATTCAAGTAAATAGAACTTGGTCTTGGATGCCAGGTATTGCAAATATGGCCGCCAAGTGAAAAGACTTTCCTGTAAAGGGATTTCGTTGTTAGGGCATTGACTTTCGCTTGCGTCCGATTAAAAAAATAATGTCTGTGATGCGGCCAATACTACTGTTAACTCATTTGTTTTTCATATGACAATGCGTTAAATAAGCATACATAAAAGGTGCGATTTATGGATTAAAATATTCAAAAATCACTCGCCCAGTGTTATATATTTTGTTCAATTGTGCATTTACATGATCCCAAACGTTTTCAATGTTTAAAGCCAGAGAGAGCTTGCAGGTGGCCCGGCCCCCAAGCACTGCGTTCTGCATTTTGTCACCATTGACCACCTTCCTTTTATTCTGTACCATCTTTGGCTCTTCAAGTGCTTTTGCTGAGTGATTAACTTCACTTATTCCTGAGATATTGCAATTCTCTCAGGTCACAGTTTGTTACCGCTAGGCTGTTGACACTGTTGCTTTTGTACAGTAGTTTGTGCTTATGTGCCTCTGTATGGCTGTGTCTGCCCTGTACTAAGTGCAGCTTGCATTTGAAATTTGAAATATGCAAATTCCCAGAAGTTGTAGAAGGAGTTCCCAGAATGTCTTGTTCCAACCTCTTAGGGAACTGAGGTTACAGGAGGAACCGGAGACGTTCTACAGTGTGAAGTTTTCTCTCATTAGCATTCGTTCCACTCTCGGCCTCTCCTTGCTTCATACCAGAGTAATGTTAGTAAAACTTGAATACACTCACTCATTCACAAACATCATTTCTGCCTTGAGTCCAGTCGGACTACTTTCCATCGGTTGTAGGAGGTACAACAACTCCCATGATTCCAAGCTTATTCACAGCATCAACAAGCTACAGTTCATGACAGCATTTGGAGTAAATGTATTGTTAATACAACTAGGAAAAGGTTTACCTAGGTTATTTTCTATACTAATTAGCATGACCAGAAACATGATTTATTTAAGAATTATCTGTTGCAATAATTTGTATTGACGATTTTAAATTGTATTTATATATAGCTGTTTTCGAAATTTTTGGTCTTTTCCATTCAAGTGGATAGTCTACTTACATGGAAAATTGCTACCCGACCCTTTACGTATGAGCCACAATTTTGTAAGAGGCCATTTTATCCATCTAGCAGCTCTTTTTCTTTTCTTTTTTTTTAAACAGCTTGTCCTGTATGAATGGTCCCTTTGAACATCTAAGACCTTGTCTGCCCTCTGGGAACACTTTCTCTCTCTGTGCAGAAGCATCTTTGACAAGAGAGATTAATCTAAGATAGAGGAGCATGGAGTTTAATGTTTACACCCACCAAACAGATTAATTAGAGGAATAGAGGAAGCACACAGTCAGGGACAAAATGCTCATTTATCATGAAGCAAAATGATGGAGAGAGAGTGAGATAGAGAAAGAGAGAGAGAGACGCGCAGATGTTAATGCACAGTCCGTCTGCTTTACAGATAGGAAGTCGACGTAGTGTTAATAGTAGCGAATGACATATTACAGGCTTCTCAACCTTTGAAAATTAACACCATTCGGACAGCGAAAAATAGCATCCAGCTATGACAGTTTGTAATTCACTTCTTCCTGTGTGAAAAAATGTGGCTTGGACTTTAAAACCTCCCACATCAACCCATTCTTCTGTCAATCATTTAGTCATGCTCTTCATGGAAGCACATCGACTCTTCAAAAAGTCAGAATAGCAGTGCAGTCAGTAAAAGCTAAATGAGCAGCAAGTTGTTTTTTGTCAATATTTTTTTATTAACATTCACAAATGACCAATTCTGTATTCATGTAGGCTCATAGGTGGGTAATATAAACGCCTCTGATGAATCAAATTCATAAATTCTGTTTTATATTCCCTGCTATTGGCTACAGGTTATTAAAACAAAATTGAGTGGAATCCGAACATGGAGCAAATTTATTAACCAAGAAAGAAAAAAAATTCTGTCATTTACTCACCCTCATGTAACTGAAAAATCTGAAAGAAAAATGTATTATGCATGCCAGACCAGTAGTGGGTCACTTGTAAAGAAACACCAAGAGCCTAAACCAGTAATATGCATGCACATGACATCACCATTTTAGTGTTGTGTAACCTTTAGCACCTTTAGTACATGTGATATACATTGCATTCAAGATACAGATTCTAATCAGTTCTTGCCTTCCCTGGGGATCGAACCCACGGCACTGGTGTTACAAGTGCTATGCTCTACTGTTTGAGATACAAGAATATGTATTTTTCAGTTTGTTTTAGTTAATATATAAAGATCACTATTGTAAGTAACATTTGCACAAACAGACAGCAATAATTCTGCCTATTTATTTTATTTATAATATTTTGACCATAATGATTCTGACCAAACATTGTGAGGTGATGAAAACAGCAGCAAAATCAAATGCTATCTCCTAAAGGATCATTAGGAACACCATACTAATACTGTGTTTGACCCCCTTTCGCCTTCAGAACTGCCTTAAATTCTACATGGCATTGATTCAACAAGGTGCTGAAAGCATTCTTTAGAAATGTTGGCCCATATTGATAGGAAAGCATCTTGCAGTTGATGGAGATTTGTGGGATGCACTGCACATCCCAAAGATGCTCTATTGGGTTGAGATCTGGTGACTGTGGGGGCCATTTTAGTACAGTGAACTCGTTGTCATGTTCAAGAAACCAATTTGAAATGATTCGAGCTTTGTGATATGGTGCATTATGCTGCTGGAAGTAGCCATCAGAGGATGGGTACATGGTGGTCGGTCATAAAGGGATGGACATGGTCAAAAACAATGCTCAGGTAGGCCGTGGCATTTAAACGATGCCCTATTGGCAGCAAGGGGCCTAAAGTGTGCCAAGAAAACATCCCCACACCATTACACCTCCACCACCAGCCTGCACAGTACTCATTCTGTTTACGCCAAATTCTGACTCTACCATCTGAATGACTCAACAGAAATTGAGACTTATCAGACCAGGCAGCATTTTTTCCAGTCTTAAACTGGCCAATTTTGGTGAGCTCGTGCAAATTTTAGCCTCTTTTTCCTATTTGTAGTGGAGATGAGTGGCACCCGGTGGGGTCTTCTGCTGTTGTAGCCCATCCGCCTCAAGGTTGCGCATGTTGTGGCTTCACAAATGCTTTGCTGCATACCTCGGTTGTAACGAGCGGTTATTTGTCAAAGTTGCTCTTGTGCGTGAAACTCCCAGTAACTGAGCAGATTGTGAAATACTCAGACCGTCTAGCACCAACAACCGTGCACGCTCAAAATTGCTTAAATCACCTTTCTTTCCCATTCTGACATTCAGTTTGGAGTTCAGGAGATTGTCTTAACCAGGATCACACCCCTAAATGCATTGAAGATTGGTTGATTAAATTGAAAGATTAAATTGCCATGTGATTGGTTGAATAGATAATTGCATTAATGAGAAATTGAACAAGTGTTCCCGATAATTATTTAGGTGAGTTTATATTCTTTCTCCCAATAAACAGGATTTGGAATGGGAGAAAGTTCTTACCAGCTGGTCATTGAAACTTGAAGCACAAGATACTATTCATCAACCTCCACAAGATGCCAAAAACGCATAGAACTGAGCATCTCTCTCCTTCACACACAGAAATACACACACCACACACAGCTGTGTCCTGATGAATGCTCCTGATTTATTCTGCAGGAACTGGGAACATTTGTTACTTGCGACAACCCCCCTCTCTTCCTCTCGCTTTCTTTCTTTGATAAAGCTGCCAGCTGCTCCAGTTACAAACACTCTTTTGATCTCTCGAGTTCTGCTGGCCAAACCTGACTTCCACCTATATATGTAACAAAACAAAAAAAACTATTTGTTTTAACTCATCCAAAGCAAAAGACAACGGGGTGCCAAAGCAGAGCAATGGATTGAGAGATGTACTGTAGGTTGAGTAAAAACGATGGTTTAAAATACATTCTAAACATTACATATACAGACTCACCTTTTTAAGCATTCATGTGTCAATCTAGTTCTCACTATTAATTAACTGTGACACTACATATATACACACTATATATATGTATATAAACACCATATACATTACTAGCTGTTTGGGAGGGTTTCAAGAAAAATCCTGCTCTTGTTCAAAAAACAAACTTCAGCATATTCAGCTGTCAGATACGACTGGAACTTTTTTGCAGCAAACCTACCAGATGGGCCTAAACCATCACATACCGCTGGATCTAATTCGATCAACAACAAAAACAAATTATTCAAAATTTTCCACCCTCTGCTTGAAATCTTTTAATGGGCCATGGTTGGATATTCCAAAACAAACATCAAAAACAACAAAAAGGGGCAACTGAACACACAATTCATGTGTAGGTTTCATTCTGAACCCTACAGAAAACTGAAAAGTTGAGTGCATTAACACTGACTTGAAGGATCTGGACAGACTATATTGAGGAATGGTCTCTGATCTCATCAGGCATAACAGGAGAAAACACAGCGGTTATCTTGGTAAAAGGAGGTTGAAAACAAAATAATATATATACAGTAATACCTCGGTTTACGAGCATGGAGGGTCGGTGTACGAGAAACATTTTCCCTCCCCCACGTGCATTTTTTGAGTGGGAAAAGTCCTAATGCTCAGCATGGTCGCGCGCATTTTTACTAGAAATATCCTAAACAGCCTCTCATAACAGTCACGTGGTTCCAACCCCTTTATCACCCCTTAACTCATTATCTCAGCATCGCTTGGTTTGCCTGCATCATTCACCACAGTGATACTTTTATAAGTGATTTACAGAGGTTTAACCTCCTGTTATAAACATTAATTAATTCTGATCGCTATTGTTCACGCAGTGAAATATACACGTACATTACCTCTAAGCAGTAACTGTCAGGGTTCATGAATTCATTGTCTCTCTGCCTGTGTATGTGTGTGGGGGCGTGGTCACTGATCAGTGCAGCAGCCATCATCTCACGCATCTGATTCTCATGTCATCTGCCGTCTCTGTTGTTTGCTCACGCGTGCGCTGTCCCTGCCGTTTTGCTCACACTCCATGACATTCACTCTGGATTATTACTTCAGCCCTGCATCACAGGACATGGTTTGTTTTCTGCACTATTATAATAAATTCACTAATTTACACTTGAATCCGGGTTTTGTGATTTCCCTAGCTGACAGTAAACTCCCCCCTCCTCTTGTCTCCATCATGGCTAAGCTAAAGTGCTTTAAAGTAAATTGTCAAGTATTTTTTATTGTTTACTTGTCAATTATTAATTCGTATTTATATGAGATCTTAATGGTTATAATTTTAACTAATTAATAGGGTAAAACCAATTTATTATTTTTTTTTAAATGGGCATTTATGGTCGCGTGGAACGAATTAATTGATTTTTAGTACGTTCTTATGGGGTAAATTGTTTTGGTGTACGAGCTCGCTCTTGGAATGAATTAAACTCGTAAACCGAGGTATTACTGTATGTATGTATGTATATATATATATATACGCACATTATATAAAAGGGTGTCATTCATGTGTACTAAAGAAAATTGTCTTCAATTTCAATTGTTTTTCTTCGCTGAAAGATTCCGTTTTTTTATGTTAGGAGGATTCGCAACACAGATTTTCACAGGCTTCTTTCTTCATATTTACCAATGGTGCCAACAATTCTGGCCAGGACTGTAGAGTCTGCTTCAAGTTCACAGTAAGCACAAATAAAATCCATCGGTTTCTGTTCGATTGTGTTCTTCACAGAATCTGCTTCATTCATGGTACAGAAAATAAACCAGTGATATTTAGACTGGCTTCCATTTCTTTAATGTAACTTACCTGAGCTACAAATTCAAAAACGGCAGTGAGCTTCCTCTGATGTCTTCAGTGAAGGACCGTCTAAATAAAACAATCGCATCTTTCAAGCAATCAAACTGTATCAAAACAGCCCTTTATTTAATTCATTACATGAACAACAGGTAGTATTTTCACAACTTCAATTTCATCTCATATCTGTTTTATGCAAAATATGAAAACGAAATAGATATTTTATATAAATGTATATACTTATATATAAATATATATTTTGCACACTTTGATATATACTAAGGAGTTCGTATTTAATTCGATATATTATTAATGGACAAAAGTATTACAAAATAGCAAAAAGAATAAAACACGGCTGCATTTTAGAAATAATATCTGACAAACCTGTTTGGGTTTTTTTTTTCTGAAAAAAGCAATGTGCCAATTTTATTCATGGAAAACTGGGAAACTTGAAATCTTTGCACAACCTGGAAAGTTTTGTGGGACATTTCAGCAACAGTCTCTTTAAAAACAAAAAGAACACACTCTTGCATTGAAGCACTTTTTTCAATTTTATTTACAATGTTTTATTGCCAACAGGCCATTGAGAAATTTGCTACAATTCTCCACACAAAAACTCGTGTTTATGCTCCTATAAACTACAAATAATTCAAATGATGTAATTCAATTTGGCTTGAAGTACAGGTGCATCAAAATCATATGAATTAAAATAATTGTTGAATTATCAGCTGGTGATTATGACCAGTGAGGAAACATTCCCTAATGGCATTTATTTCCTTAAGAAACCTTCCAATTATTAATATAATATTAAGGCTTTGTTGGTCAATCTTCAAAATGAAGATGAATACAACTTCAGTCAGTCAACATATAAAGCATGTTTTCAATCTGAAGCTTCACTCAAGTGGGATAAAAATACTTTTTATGTGTGCAGTTGCAATGTATTTGAAATTAGTAAAAACTTCAGGATGAAGACCCAAAAAAAAAAAACATAAGTACATAGTTTTCAGATTGTTTTTACAAAACTTTTACCCATAGAAAATACTGCACTGTTTATATGCTAAATTAAATTTCACTTATCATAAATATCTCATATGGTGAGGACACTGCCTTTAGTCTCCATGGCAACAAGACCCAAATAGTTCCTAGAAGGGTTTGGTACTTTTGTCCACTTAGGTGTGAAAGCAAACATCCCCTCCAGAGACACTCACACGACCTCTGCAAGTAAAACGACCTTCAAAAACTCCATATGACCAGTTACATATGAAGTCTCTGATGGCTGAAGGAGCAGAGTCAAGATCAGATGCACTAAAGAATTTTGGCCAGGATGGACATGGAAACGTGACAAATCACGCTAAAACAATACATTCCATTAGCGGCAGTAATTGCACTGATTCCTGAGGCTCACCAGGTTATTACTGGAAATCATTTAAATTTTCAAATATTACTATTCAAAACCTGTAAATTCAAACAAATACTTCCAGTTATTGTCGGGTTTTGTAAAAATAAAAAAAAATAAAAAAAGTTGAGCTTTAACTCTACATAGATCTAGATCCCAATTACATCGTTCTACAGAAAGCAACATTTTCCACCCAAACAAACAAAAAGGAAACACCAGTTGCAGCAATAAACTGCGTGAACAGTGAGGCAGACAAGGCATGGCAGCACGCGCTTGGGAAGATTTCTACAGCGACAAAGGTGAGAGTGCAGGAGCGGAGTGA